>OX422145.1:5885931-6234294 GCA_949129095.1 Volucella bombylans
ATCGCCCGAAGTCAACTCGCGAGTCCATATTTTATTAATTGTAATTGTGAAAGAATAATAAATAAAAATAAATAAAAGTATTTTTTTTAAACTAAATAAATAAATTAAAATTTAATTGGCGCCCGAGCAGGGACCGGCCACCGAAGTGCGTGAGAGATATAAGTGAAAAAAAGCGAGATCAGTGACAAACTTCGTAAAAAATTGAAACGGACATACCTTGGAATCCGCAGCCCAATCTGCCGCGTACGGGTGCCGGTCTCACTAGTTACAGTTTCCTATCGTGACATTAAAAACGTCCATAGTGCTATCGTGACCCTAAGAACGTCCATAGTGATCAAAATATCGTGACCCTAAGAACGTCCATAGTGATCAAAACTGTACCACAACCTTAACACGGTCCTAAAAACACCAGTGTGGACACCGGTCCTAAGAACACCAGTGTCGGGAGTGAAGCGTTTTAAAGCTAGACAGTCCTAAGAAAACCGCAAGTCAACCGTGCAAGTGAAGTGCTCAAGAGGATCCCGAGTCACCAGCAAGGAAAAAAGGGAGTCATCCGAATGGCCAGCGCGGGTTATGTAAGTTATTTTAAGTATAATTTTTTGAGAAAAGATTATAACCATGGGGTGGCCGTGGTAGTAGCAAACGCTTCTCACTCGGAGGGTCCAGGTTCGAATCCTGCCCATGGCAAAATCAGTTTTTCATTGTATAATTGGAACTCAGACAAAAAAATTCTGCGTGTGAAGGCATAACACTGACACGTAGATTTGGCTGTTATAAGAGTTTCAAGCAATGAAAAAAATACTGGGAATTATATCTCGAATCTCTCTGAGTGAAGAAAAGACTCTCAGTCCTATTCGGACTCCCACCCCTGGAGAGCAAACATAGAAACCAAACACACCTGAGTTTCAAACCACTACAAAAACAATTTTCCTTTCTCCTCCTTCTATCTTTCCGCACGCGCCCTGGCAACAGTAAAAGGGTATTAACCCCTTAGGCGCGCGTAAATTATAAAAAAAAAAACAAAAAAAAAACCAAAGTAAATAGAAAAAAGGGAAATTATTTTTCTTTCAACAATACGTTGACATACCATATGAATATGAATATTCTTAATATTAAGTGAAACATAAAGATTTTAACCAAAATAAATAGAGAAAGGGAAATTATTTTTCTCTCAACAATACGTGACATACCGTAAATATTTTTAATAGTAAGTAAAACATTCTTTTATATAATCAAGAACATTAAATATCCGAATACCTTTTTTTTAGTCAACTGCTTTTTAATATCTAATCTAATTTAAACGATCTATCATTAGTTCCTTTATCATAAAAAAAAACATATATATAAAAAATCTAAAAATGCCGGACCTACGATCAGGTGCAACTACCAACCCCAGCGAAGAACGCTTCTTCGAACCAAATCCCCCAAATCCTACTTCACGGAATCCACAAATGCCTGACCCTTCACGGGTTCTACCTGGTCGAAGTACCGACCCAAACTTAAACACTTCATTTCAGTCAAATATGACTACTGAAACAACTAGGGAAGTCGGAACAACTCCTGATTTGGAAGCACTCGTTGCGAACATAGCTCGCCAAGTGTTTCAACAGCATAGTAAATCGCTATCTCCTAATGCGATTTATCACCAGGCGCGAATCTTTCACGGAACGGATGAAGTTATGATGAAGTTAGGATGAAGCTAATGGTAACAAAAGATCACCAAATCAATCGAATCCACCAAATGTTCCGCAAAACCCTCAGCACAATAATTATCCCCAAGGTGGTAGAACGTTCCCAACCTACCATCAAAATCAACTCGGTAATAATCCCCAAGCACGACCTCAAAATCAAGGCAATTTCCAGCCAAGACAGGGAAATGCTCCTCAACAGCATGCCCCAAGACAAGTTAACAATAACCCCGTAAATAACGCGGCCCTCAAAATTGAACCGGTTGGTCCTAGCACTCAAGTAAGGACGCAATCGAATAGTTTCCAGCAATCAAGACAATACCACATCTATACAGACGACCCCAGTGCTACAGAATACAACCAACCCAATGCTACAGAATATGACCAGGCTATGACAATGGAAAACAACCATCACGACGAAGACCTGGCTAGATATATGGAAT
Source organism: Volucella bombylans (assembly GCA_949129095.1). Taxonomy (NCBI): domain Eukaryota; kingdom Metazoa; phylum Arthropoda; class Insecta; order Diptera; family Syrphidae; genus Volucella; species Volucella bombylans. The sequence goes on from OX422145.1 coordinate 5,888,063, forward strand.
CCATGGAAATAAACGATAATGGCACATTTCAGGGAGAAGAGCCAATCAACGATTGCAGCGAACTACATTTTTTAGGCTAGCTTACTCTTCGTTGCCGTACTTCGAATGCGAGACGAAGAATGGCGCGAGATATAAATTTCTTATAGATACAGGATCCAGTAATAACTACATTCAGCCATCAATAGTCCCGACACCTACCCCAAATAAGAATACTTTTTTCGCCAAATCGGTAGCTGGCGATATTGAAATTAGCCACCATACCCTACTAAATCTCTTTGGTCTAAGGGACGTAAAATTAAAATTTTTCCTTCTTCCGAATTTAAAAAAAAACCTTTCATGGCATTTTAGGCAATGATACCTTGAGAGAATTATCAGCCGTCATCCATACTAAAGAGAGCTATATGACAATTCTTAACTCAATAAAGATAAGAATTAAACATGTAAAATCTCAATCCATAAATTCTATCAATGTCAATAAAAACCAATTAACAGCTTCTCAGAAATCATTATTACATAGGGAAAGTCTTACCTACACAACCAGGGTTGTAGGCGAAATTAGAACATCGACAGATTCACTAATCTACACGAGACACTACCCTTTTCCCATGTCCCTAAATGGTGAAGTCGAAAACAAGGTAAATAAACTGTTAGCTGATGGTATTATCTGACCTTCACGGTCCCCGTACAATTCACCTGTTTGGATTGTCCCAAAAAAACCAGACTCAACTGGTGCCAAACAGTACAGAATGGTAATTGACTATAGGAAGCTTAACGCTGCGACTATAGCTGATCGATATCCTATCCCCGATATTAACGACATATTAGCACAACTTGGCGGTAACAAGTAATTCACGGTTCTAGATTTAAAGAGCGGATTTTATCAGATTCCACTCAAGGAACGTGATATTGAAAAAACAGCATTCTCTCTAAACAACGGTATATATGAATTTACTCGTCTTCCCTTTGGTCTCAAGAACGCTCCTTCAATTTTTCAGAGAGCTCTAGATGATATCCTACACGGACAAATAGGGAAGCACTGTTATGTTTATATCGATGACATAGTCATCTTTAGTAAAAGTGAAGGCGAACATGCTGAACATATTCGGAAAGTGTTTGAAGCACTTTTCCATTCCAACATGAAAGTTCAACTGGACAAATGTCACTTCTTCAAACAAGAAGTAGAATTTTTGGGTTTTGTCATTTCTCCCGACGGATTAAAAACAAGTCCAGCTAAAGTTGAAGCCATTCAAAGTTTCCCGCAGCCAACAAATCTTAAGGAATTGCGATCGTTCTTTGGCTTATCGGGTTATTACAGATGTTTTATACGAGATTATTCAAAACTCGCAGAACCTCTATCAGTCATGCTAAGAGGAGAGGATGGACGAATATCGAAAAACCAGTCAGCAAAAGTTCCTGTAAACTTCGACAAGGAATGCCTGGAATCATTTAATAAGCTTAAAGCTCGCTTATCTCTAAAGATATAATGCTCTATTATCCAGACTTCAATAAGCCATTTGAACTGACGACTGATGCGTTAAATTTTGCTATCGGAGCGGTCTTAGAACAAAATCGTAGACCAATCGCGTTCATCTCAAGAACACTTACTAAAGCCGAAGAGAACTATGCTGCAAATGAGAAAGAGATGCTTGCCATAGTATGGGCTCTTGGATCACTTAGCAATTACCTTTACGGTTCCGCTCATGTTATAATTTCCACAGATCATCAACCCCTCACCTACGCGCTGAGTAATAAAAATCGAAATAGCAAAATGAAGAGATGGAGAGCAATTTTAGAAGAGTATAACTACGAGCTCAGGTATAAACCTGGAAAAGCTAATGTGGTAGCGGATGCGCTTTCTCGACCCCCGCAAACCAGTTTCGTAAACACTTTAACCTCAACGGTACATAGCAACAAAAGCTCCTCGCAACAGCTTATACCAAGCGTAGAAGTCCCAATTAACGCCTTCAAAAGTCAAATTTTTCTCAATATTGGCGAACCATGCATTCAAGAATTTAAAATTATTTTACCTGGGTATCATAGACATATCATTACTGAAAGAGAATATAATACCGAAAATCTTCTAAAAATCCTAAAGAAAATTCTCAATCCCTCCGTCATTAATTGTATCAAAACTCAAGAATCTATTATGGGTTTAGTACAAGAACTTTTTCCGCAACATTTTAAATCATATAAAATCAGATTTACTCAACTACAAGTAGAGGACATCTTTAGCGAACAAGACCAGGAAACAATCATAATAGAAACCCATAACCGCGCCCATAGAAACGCAAAAGAGAATAAACTCCAAATTATCGAGAAATTTTATTTTCCTTCAATGTCAAGTAAGATAAAACGCATCACAAAACTTTGTTCTGTATGCAAACAGAACAAGTACGAAAGACATCCGAATAAACCCAAACTTGGGGAAACACCTGTCCCCACCTATCCAGGACATACCGTCCACTTCGATATATTCCTTACTGACAAAAGAATTGTTTTAACTTCCTTAGATAAATTCACTAAGTATGCCCAGACCAGAATGCTTAAAAGCAGAGCTATTGAAGACATACGGCAACCATTACGAGAACTAATCTTCTTTTATGGAGTCCCAAATACAATTGTCATCGACAACGAGCCTTCTCTAAATTCAGCATCTTCAATATTCATGATGAAAGATGAACTTGGAATTAACGTCTTCACGACACCCCCATATAAAAGTGAAGTAAATATGCAGGTTGAGCGCTTCCATTCAACCTTAACGGAAGTAATGAGGTGCCTCAAAGAAAATGGAACAGAACGCAACTTCGAGGAACTGCTTGAAAGAGTGGTCAACGAATACAATCACAGTATTCACTCCACTACTGGTAAAAAACCCGTAGATCTCTTTTTCGGACGCAATGTCCACTTTACCCCCGACAATTACGAGAAGACTAGAAAAACCAATTTAGAAAAACTAATACATAAGCAGAAGGAGGATATTAGGTATCATTATAAGAAAAAACACGTTATAAAAAAATATTTACCAGGACAGATAATTTATGTTTAAGGTGAACAAAAGATTAGGAACCAAACTCTCCACCAGATTCAAAGAAGAAAAGGTAAAGGAAGATAGAAACTCAACCGTTTTAACGGAAAGCGGAAAAATTATTCACAAAAGCCACATACGAAACTGACAATTGACAAGACGAACTTTCTTTTCTTCTTAGGTTTTTCGTTCAATTGATGAATGTTAAACCAGAAGCTAACATTCTGGACTACACAAATTCACAGCTGGTAGCTGTACAGACAGGCGCAGCAAAGGTACAAACTGGAACCTTCAAGCTGATCCATGCCATTGACCTTAACGAAAACAACCGAATCACTACCGACATAGAGGCAGAAATTGGAAGAAACCTACAACACAACAACCCTTATTATCCTTTCCTTTCCCATGAAATTTCGATTATTAAAAACCTTCTCAAAGACTTGGCACCTAAGATCAGAGGTAAGAGATCTTTAGATTTTATCGGCACAACTTGGAAGTGGATTGCGGGTAACCCTGACCACTCCGATTTTAAAATTATCAGTGCAAAAATAAATAATGCGCTTACAAATAATAATAATCAAGTACTAATTACTTCTACCGCGAGCATCGAACTTGTCGAGTTGTAGAGGCTGAGTAGGGTCAATGAATCTCGAGAAGAAATTCTCCAGACGAGTCCTGAAACCAAAGGATGCTCCCCCCCCTCCCCAACTCCCAAAGCACTCCATCATTCCCCTGGGCTGGATCAAGGTATTATACGACCCGTGCCGAAGATCAACCTGGCTGAGGGCCCAGTATCTCCAAAAATAGCTCAGTCGCAAACGGAGTATCCGGATACCTGGCGACCTCCGGATTAGCTAGCCTTATCTGTATATGGCGGATCTCTGTACAGATGGACAACCCTTTCTCTGCTACTCGTGGGACTATCAATGGAAAATAACCAGAAAACAAAAACCGAGGCCGGTACTCCATCATTACCGGGCGGTGGAACGGTGACTACACCGACTACCGGCAAGGCTCCTGCATTGCCGAGAGGAGGCAAAACTGTGGCAGGCCATGGTGCGCCATCCTCTAAAGGCAAAAGGAATAAGCCAAATAACAAGAATTCAGGAAGTGTTAAGACTGTGGCAGGCCATGGTCCTATCACCTCCTCCATCCCTAGCAGCAGCAAGTTTGTGGCAGGCCACGGACTTGTGCGGCTACCAAAACTCCTTCAGGGAGTGTTAAGACTGTGGCAAGCCATGGTCCTATCACTTCCCCCGCCCCCAGCAGCAGCAAGTTTGTGGCAGGCCACGGACTTGTTGCTGCTACCAAAACTCCTCCCTCCAAAGAGGAATCTGGAGCTCAGCCGCATCGGCAAGCTCCATCTAAGGCGCTTTACATAAGACGCCGAAATGCTTCACGCATCATCAAAACCTTCGGATCCATTCCGGAGGTGGAGAGAAGTGCGGAAATAAAGAGCAAGGTTGAGTGGGCTAAAAACATCCTAAAAGACGGATTTCCCACTGCTTCCACTGCTCACAAAACGTCAAAAGACTCCTCTAAGCGTCAGAGATCGTTGGAGGAAACCGTACCGGTTTCCAAGAGGCCCAAAACACACAGTTCCACAACCCCTGGGCCATCCAACAGCAGATCTCTGAGGTCTTATAATGAAGTCCTAAAGGACGCATTGGGGATCGCGGTGATCGACAGAAGCGATACCGACGGTTCCATTACACCGGAACGGTGGCAATTGGTCAAGTTGAAGCTCTCGAGCAACTTCTTGGCCATCATGCGGGAGAACCCAGGACCACCTCCTATCACAAGCGACGCTGGATGGCACCAAGGCCATGTCAAGCTCATCGCTTGCTCCAACCAGAGATCTCTCGATCTCTTCACCAAGGCCATCGATGGTTTAGGAGAGGTTTGGCTAGGTGCAAAACTCGAGGTCGTATCTAAGGAAGACATTCCTAGTAGACCTCGAACTCGTACCTGGATTCCAGCCGAACCCTCCTCTCCAGAAAGTATCCTGGAAATCATCCGGCTCAGCAACCCGACTCTTCCGACTCATGACTGGAAAGTCGAGAAACTGGAGGAACTAAGGGGTTCTTATAGATGCGCGTTAATTGTGATCAATAAGGAATCCCTTAATCCTCTGGCGCAGACGGAAGGCATAATTCGGTTCGGATTCGAGTCCATTCACTTAAGGGTGTACAAAAAGGATGAGCTGGATGCTGATAAGCAACCTCCTCCTCCTTTAACACCCGATATCACAACCTTGGATCTTGGAGCGTCGATATCCTTTCCAGAATTGGATAGCGACGACTCCAATCTGTCCGAGGTGACTACCAAGCCGTCGGTCTCCTCTTCTGACACATTGTCGGAAATGGAAACCGATGACGAAGCAATTAGAGGTTCTACACGATCAGAGATAAAAGATGAGCTCTTGGGCACATCTTCAGAATCGGAGGACCTCAACAACACCGTGGTGGAGGCGACTCTGGAAGACTGTAGCAATGATACGGTTTCTCCAGATTAATCTCCACCACTCAAAAAAGGCTTCGGCCGCACTCATTCTGCGTCTTTCCAAAAGCGCAGAAGACATAATTCTAATCCAGGAACCATGGATTGCAGAAGGCGTGGTTCGTGGACTTAGGACACCCACATATGTTCCGCTCTATACAAGAGACAAAGGTAAGATTAGAACTTGTATATTAGTGAAACGTAGCCTTAATGTATTTCTACTTCCCAACCTCAGTGACCCCGACCTAACCGTTGCCAGATTAGAGACTGCCAAAGGCTCTTACTGGCTGGCATCGGCTTACCTTAGCCACGACCAAGTGGGCCCTCTCCCTGGTGATAACCTAGAAAGGGTGGTACTGGAAGCGGGAAGGCAAAAAACTGGCCTCATAATCGGATGCGACGCTAACGCACATCATACGGTATGGGGCAGTACCGACATCAATGATAGAGGTGAGTCACTTTTAGACTATATTTTAAGTACTAACCTCTTAATTTGCAATATTGGCAATGAGCCCACTTTCATAACAAAAAACCGACAAGAAGTATTAGATATTACTCTTGTCTCCGACAGCATCACCCAAAGGCTAACAAACTGGATGGTATCGTCTGAACACTCCTTTTCAGACCATAGATACATCCAATTCAGTCTGAGTGATGCTTCCTCCCGCCAACCAGCTTTCCGGAACTACCGGAAAACTGATTGGACAAAATATAGAGGAATACTGTCGGAAACGATATCCTCTAAACTATCAAGTCCCCCGCGTGACACCAATGAGCTCGACATGAAAGTCAGGGAATTTACTCTGACACTCAGTAAGGCTATGCCCGCTTCCTGCCCTCTTATTCAACCAAGAGGCAAGAAAAAGCCACATTGGTGGACATCGGCACTAGGACTGCTCAGAAACACCTGCAGAAAACTTTTCAACGCAGCAAAAAGCACAAGAAAAGTGACCGACTGGGACTCATATAAAGAATCCCTCAAATTATACAAAAAAGAACTGAGGAAGGCAAAGCGACAATCCTGGAGGTCATTCTGCGACAAAATCACAGAAACCTCTGAGGCTTCGCGGCTAAGAAAAATCCTCTCCACAAATCCTATGATGCCCAGCTGTTTGAAAAAAACCGATGGCTCTTGGACAACCTCAAGTGATGAATCACTCAACCTGCTTCTGGACACCCACTTTCCAGGTAGCTCCCAACTCGCGGCCAGTAGCAGCCCAAACAAGCCTACTGCAACCGTGACCAAAATTCATAGTCTGATTACGAGAGACAAACTGCTCTGGGCGCTGCATAGCTTCAAACCATACAAGTCTGCTGGTCCGGACGGTATTATACCTGCCGAGCTACAGACATCCTCAGATATTATTCTACCAGTGTTGGAAAATATTATGAGGAGCTGTGTAGAACTTATCCACATTCCACTGTTATGGAGAGAAGTCAATGTAGTATTCATTCCCAAAGCTGGAAAATGTTCTCATGTGGTCCCAAAGGACCTCAGACCTATAAGTCTATCATCATTCCTTCTAAAAACTTTAGAACGACTGATTGATATCCATATTCGAGCTAAAGTTGATCCAAGACTTCTGTCTACGGCTCAACATGCCTACTGTAAAGGAAAGTCGGTGGAAACGGCTTTGCACTCTCTGACTAGCCACATCGAACGATCCCTACAATATAAGGAGTACACAATGGTTGCTTTCCTAGACATAGAGGGCACCTTTAACAACGTCAACACATCCGCAATCACGACTGCGCTGTCAACTCTGCAGGTAGACGGCTCACTTGGGGAGCTGATTAATCTAATGCTAACAAGCAGGATAATCAACTCCAAACTGGGTGAGACTTCTGCTAAAAGATATGTCAGTAGGGGTACGCCGCAAGGCGTCCTCTCACCCCTTCTCTGGAACTTAGTGGTTAACGAACTCCTGATATACCTGGAAGCGGGTGGTAGCAGAGTGGTTGCCTATGCGGATGACGTTGCTATAGCCGTCTCAGGAAAACATTTAAATACCATTAAAGAACTCCTCCAAGTAAACCTTAACAGATTAACCTGCTGGGCAGATCGCTGTGGATTGGGAATAAACCCCCATAAAACTGATCTTGTCCTCTTTTCTAGGAAATATAAAATTCCAATCATAGACCCTCCTTCAATAAACGGTACCAGTTTAGCTTTCTCCGATACAGCAAAATATCTGGGTCTCATTTTTGACAGGAAACTAAACTGGAAACCTACATTCAAGAAAGAGTCAATAAAGCTACAATAGCTTTATTCTCTTGCAAGAAAGCCATTGGGAACAAATGGGGCCTTCAACCTCGCATAACCCACTGGCTATACATCTCGGTCATAAGACCGATACTTACTTACGGGGTGGTTGTCTGGTGGACGGCCTTGGAAAATGCAGTCAACCGCATTAAATTAAGCAGAGTCCAAAGAACAGCATGTCTATGCACAAGCGGAGCCTTGCGGTCTACCCCCTCTGCGGCATTAGATATTCTGCTTCACTTGACACCCCTCGACATTTTTAGCAAGCAAGTAGCTGCGACTGCAGCTATTCGCCTTAAAGCGACTAAACAGTGGACAAATAATTCATTTGGCCACGCCAACATTCTTAATATATTAGGAATCCTCACAGAGAACACCGATTACACCATACCTGAACTTTGGTTTGACAAAAACTTCCATGTAAGCTTCCCCTCTAGATCATTCTGGGAGGCGGATGCTTTCATGGAGGACAAGTCAATCCATCTCTACACAGATGGATCTAAAACCGACAGCGGAGTTGGTGGCGGTGTTTTCTCAGATAAGCTAAATCAAAGCCTCTCTTTCCGCCTTCCAAATCACTGTAGCGTGTTCCAGGCGGAAATTTTGGCGATTAAAGAAGCTCTGTCCTGGCTGAAGAAAAACGTGATATCTGCAAAGGATATCCGCATATTTTCGGATAGTCAGGCCGCCATCAAGTCCCTGGACTCGGTCTTATTGTGTTCTAAAACTGCCCTTGAATGCCGATCATCTCTCATGGAGATGGCAGAGCAGTTCAACATTCACCTCTGTTGGGTGCCGGGCCACAGAGACATTCCAGGGAACTGCAGAGCCGATGAACTCGCCAAAATTGGAACCACTCTACCTATCCTACCAGACAAAGGTAGTATAGGTATACCAATCGCTACGTGCAAACTAACACTAAAGCTAGATGCCAATAAAAGAACGGACCTTAGGTGGACTGCTGGACAAACATGTCTAGCGACCAAACAGATCTGGCCAAGGCTGGATCTGAGTCGATCTAAGTGTCTGATCCTTTTAGATAGGAAACATCTCAGCGCCATAATAGGTGTCATTACCGGACACTGCCTCATAGGCAAGCACGCAAGAAGGCTTGGCGCTTTTACTAACGATTTCTGTAGAAGCTGCATGGACGAGGAAGAGGAGGAGACAATCCCCCACTTACTCTGCACATGCCCAGCTCTCTCTCAGAGAAGGAAGCTTCACCTAGGAGCTTTCTTCTACAACGACCTAAACGATCTAGAAAAAATAGACGATAACAGTCTCCTACGCTTTATTAAAAGCTCAAACTGGTTCCAGTAGTAAGAAGATCATAGATCCACGTGGCATCACAATGGGCCAATAGGCCTAAGTGGGTTGGTATTTCCAACAGCCACTCTTACCTAACCTAACCTAAAGTACTAATTAATAAGTTGACTTTAAAAAAGATTGAGGAAATAACAAACAAAACAAACGAAATAATAAAAATTGTAAAAAGGAAAAGTAACTCTGAAAATGAACTAGCTTTAAGATACAAATTTAAACTCAATGTTGTTAAAGAAGAAATAAAAAATATCGTTTACGCTATACTCTGGTCAAAAGCAGGTATAGTAAATTCATTCATATTGTCAAGTTATGAAATTGAATTATGTAAAGAAATATTAGAAAAAGAAAATGTACCATTTATAAATATAGAAGAGGCGCTAGAATTTGCCGAAATTAGAATAGCCACAAATGGCACTTTAATCCTTTATATTGTAAACCTTCCAAAGACAAAGGAAGAAATTTGTGAAACAACTATACTTAGAAGTGTAAGAAAATTAAATGTCATAAATAAAATACCATATAATAAAATTGTACTTTGTAAAGCCAATATTTATGGAATAAGTTTGGAATGTAAATCTAAAAATAAACTTTCAATTTGTAGCAAAAAAAACTTGGTTGACATAACGAACTCATCATGCATACCTAACCTTTTAAAAAGTCACCTCAGCAGCTGCAACAAAGTCAACAGCCAACACATCCCTGAAGTAGAAGAAGTAACTCCTGGAACTCTTTTCCTAAACAACTATAATGGATCTGTACGAATAGGCAAAGAATCGTTTAACCTATCTGGCACTTTTCTCATCCAATATCGAAACGAAACAGTAACTATTGATGACAAAAGTTACGAGTCGTATGAAGTCCTAAAGTCTCGACCATTACCACCAATCCTGCAACCTGAATCCAAGAATTCACGCCTAGAAGAGATGCTATCCCTTGAAATGGCGAAGGAGTTGAATATCAACAACACTAAGACGATTCAATTTTTAGAAACTAGAAACAAGTGGGGTACAACAATTAACCTGTGCCTAACAATTATCGTAATCTTTCTAATTGCGGCCATCGTACTTAAACTTCAAAAATCGAAGAAGTCAAAGTTGATACCTCAAGATACTAGAAAAACAGTTGTATCAGAAGAAACAACACAGCCCATGCCCAATCCTTGCAAACAGCAAGAAGACCCACCCAAGATATCAAGAGTAAACCAAATACCACTATTCTAAGGTGATGGCGAACGAGGACGTCCGCATTTAAGAGGGGAGGAGTTAAGTCTAATTACATTACATCGGCAAATAGAAGATAATCGTACTGCATTAGCAAGTGGAGGAACATACTCACTCCCACGACCAAGAAGAAGAAATGCAAATGTACGTGATAGAATGTGCCGACGCTGCGTCTGGATGATCATCTAACGTTCATCGAAAAAATGCAAGTGTCACTTGAAACCATGCACACGAAGCCATCGTGATGTGCACTGCTACTGGTGACGGATGCGATTTAAGCAGGTGCGCTCGTTATGCCAATCTGCAGTCTATCGCCCGAAGTCAACTCGCGAGTCCATATTTTATTAATTGTAATTGTGAAAGAATAATAAATAAAAATAAATAAAAGTATTTTTTTAAACTAAATAAATAAATTAAAATTTAATTTATATATATAAAGAAAATGTTGAATTTAAGAACACTAAATTACAGGTACGAGTATACGTCTATTTTATTTTTTTTATTTTTTATTTTTTGATTTAAGTTAAGTTTGAGGTACTTCTGTAAAGGCTGGCTGTACATTGGACTTGATTTTGCTTTTATACTATATACTCGTATATATTTGTGGCTATTGCTGTTATGTGGGCAGTGTGCTCAGCAATTTTGGCGTGGCATATTTTGGCCTTTGGCCTTAACTGTGGTGAATTCATGGATAGGTCATTCCCAAGGTGCACACTATCACCCCTTTTCCATAGGTTATCTGGACGTACTCGTAAGTGCAGCACTAGGACATTGTCCACCAAATTCATCACCTATCCTGAAAGTGTATTGTCACCATTTTGTTCACATGCTAAGCAAAATGTCTTACCTTGTAGTTTTTTCTTGTTTTTTTATGGCGCAAACAGTACGATGCAGAAACGGTTTATTGTGTTCTTGCTATCACTGTGCCGCGAAAAGGAAAAACAAATCTTTCAATAAAAGTTTAATTCACGCACTAACTTGATTAAGCCACAATTTGGTTTCAATATGTCCGCTAAAATTGCCTGACTTCCGGACTGTGTCTCCAAGTAAATGTAGAGCAGAGTAAAAGAAAGATGTTAGAAATTGCACTCCCTTATATAACCAAGAGTGGCGTATGAGAATTAAGCCAATTTGAATCGGTTAAAAAACTTAAAATGGCGATTGGTATAAAGGTTGAGTTCAAGCTAATCAATTGGGTTTGAGTCTCCTGTATTTTAGTCGATTGCTATGTTTTGGACAAAAGCGAGTTGAAAAATAAAAAATAAAAAAAAGGAAACAGATTCAGCTAATGATTATTAAATGGATCACGCTACAGAATGTAGCAACAAAGTACGTAAAGATAGCGTTTGGGGACACATACTAACTCAAAGTTGTCAGTGTGGGGAATATCGACAGGAGTTGCGTGAACGCAGTTCCGGATTGCTAATAAAACACCTCGGCCATAAGGATTATCAGCTCTTTCAAATCCATCTTTTCGAAAAACGTTGAAATTTGGAGGAAACAGCTCATGGTTTTTAATGTCTGGAATTAGATTTGTTTCAGTAAGAGCAATTAGGTCATAGCGAAACTTTTGAGAATTGAGATAAATCGAGGAGATTTTAGAGCGTAAACCTCTTACATTTTAGTAGTAAATGGACAGGCATTGTGGGCTGGAGGATACAGAATTCAGTTTGTTAGGAACTGTAATAGTTTTTTAAAATTTGAACGAATTCGAATGAGTTGCAAATGGGAAAGACGTTTGGAGCTGACATGCGAAGACAGCGTAGAGAGATCATTATGAACTTCGTCGGAAGAAATGTAGAAACTCTCAAGATAACGAACGAAAATTTGCATTAATTCCGCTGGCTTAATAGGAAGACCTTCTCGTTGAATCGAAACCATAATGTTGGTTTTGGTTATGCCATCAATGCAAACGGAGTTGGGTTTGTCGTGCAAGTAGGCAAGGTAGAGCCGAACATTTTCATAAATGCGGCGGTCTCTCAAACGAGATACTACATAACGACTGTCATCGTTCATATCAGAAAAATTTTTAGTGAGTTTGACAGTTGGTGGAAGGTATTTTGGGTGAGAATCGGGGACACGAGCGATGATGAAGGGACAGGTTGGTCAAGCACCCCGGAACTAGAATCTTGACTAAAAAATGTGTTGTTAGGTTTAGTATATGGGACCTAATACAATTAGGATATTTGTCGGATGGGGAAATGTTAGTTGGAACTTGGGTAGAAGGCGCAGGAGCAAGGTTAAATGAAACTCTGTTTTGAAGCTGCTTTAAAGATTTGGTGAGGGGAGGAAGAGGATTTGGTGTCACGACTCTGGTGTTCTTTTTAGATGTTGCAAAGGGAGGAAGGAGTGAGGAGAATCTTGGAATGATATTGGTCTTAAATGACCAGTTTGAGTCGGGATGTTGATGGAATAGGGCAGAATTGTTCGGGCTATTTTTTCTTTTATTAAACTTATTATCTACCATTCGTTCCATTGGGTGATAACCATCTTTTCTGATATTGGTATGCCGTCCGATGATTTGAACATCCAATCGTATTTAGTGGGTTGGGGCTGCAGTGGTTGAGGTTGATGTATATAGCTCGTCGTGTAAGGATTTGTTACTCGGGTTTACTGCAGATGGAGGTGCATCCGGTTTACTAGAGATGTGCTTTAATTCCTCCAATATCTCCATCGTGGTTGATCTGGTGGATGCAGCTTTCTCACTAAGAAAATTGAGGTCATGTTGGATGGATCCGATGTTTTCAGTATGTTCAGCATGCTTGAGATGTAGAAGAGTTGATTGGTCAGCTAATGTTGACATAATTTTTCCCAATTGAATTGAAGTTGACTGAATCGCTGGTAATGTGTTTGAGCAATGAGACTTATCAGGATCTGATAATTTAGTGATTTTATAGTGCAGGGATTGAACAGCTGATTTTATGGTGGTCATACGGTTATCGATCGAACAGTTTAGATTGTCATGGCTCTCTGAAATGAGTTTGGTTATATTTTTACTGCTGAATTGATCTTCGCATTTTAGCTCTGCAATCGAGTCTGCAATCCCAATTAGTTTCTGGTTATTACATTTTATAGCCAGCATTATATGTGCCAGGGAGATGGTCCGGGACTCTACACAGAAAAAGCTGAATATGCTCAAACCAATGCATATGGGATGGAATTTCTTTCCACATATTCCATTGCATGTAACCATTTCCACTGTGTTAGTAGGTACTGTTGCGCAAGCCAACATGAAAAAAAAATTTATTTATTCCGATGCAGTTCTGCTTAATCAACGCTCATCAGGCTTATCAAATGCAAATCGCCGTCGGCAAAACATTGTCAAATTGGAGAGTAAAGAACAACAAAAAAACATAGACTCAGCTTCGCAAGTCTCCAATATCCTTTTTTGGTTAAAGAGAGAGAGAGACCTAACAATTCTATGTTTTGTGGGAAATACTCCGCCCCCACACATACATCGACATAAAACTGCAAACGTATCAAGTGCATACGGTGAGGTGGCCGATACCGGAATACACACTTCTAACCCGTGCATAGACGATCGCCAAATCCAAACGTCCGCAAGGAGCAATGACCGCAACGGTCATGAACTCATCAAAAGAAGACACACCCGAGGTTACATTTTACGAAACATGAAGAGGAAACTGACACTTTGCATGTAACCACCGGCGGCGCCAATAATAATTGTATTAATAAAGAACCTTTAAATCAAATTCAGTTGTGTTCTTCTTGCAATTTTAGTTTTATTTTTTCGTGACAAAGAATGCTAGTGTCCTTACGACACATACTGGTCCTTCGAGCCGGATTATTAAAAGAAAACCAACAATTAAGACAATTGACTTTAAAAGATACACATAACATTATCTAAATAGTGATACAGTGCAGATAATTTTAATCATCCGAATATCGTGTCGGTACGGTCGCGTTACAGTTTGTGGTTGCTGAATCTAAGTTGGTGAAGAATCTGAGTCCAAATCTGGAGTATCTGGTACAGCGAGGGAACATCATCTACGAGTACAACAGGTGTGTGGCATATTTTATAATTTATAACATTTTAATCCATTTAATAAATAAGATTTAAAATATATTGCGTATTGTGTCTTGGGTAATATAATCTCCATTTCCTATCATGAGTAAGGGTAAAATATCCAATTTAATTGCATCCATTCAAAATGTTTTCCATGAAATAAACGTGGAATATGAAGCGTATTCAAAATTAGAGTGTAAATCTGTGCATATGATAGAAGCACGGTTAAACAATTTGGAAAACAGTTTCGGAGATGCTCGAGGTGTGCATCAGAAAATTGTTGCAGCACCAACGGAAGAAGCGAAGGTGAAATACATGGAAGAACTAACGTTCCATCACCTTAAAGAGTTATACTATACGTATTCTTCTGAATTAAAGTCACAATTGCAAACTCCAGATGGGCAAAATCAGTCCCAAAGTTTTCTTAGCACTTCCATAATGGGATCAAAGGTCCCATCTATAGAACTAAGGCTTCCACCTATTAAAATCCCTACTTTTTCTGGATCCTTCTAAATGTGGCCTGAGTTTCGAAGCCTTTTTGAAAGTCTAGTAAATAAAAATACGTCGATCTCCGAGGTTCAGAAGCTCCATTATTTGAAGGCCAATTTGAGTGGTGAAGCCACTCCGCAATCACCGAAGGCAATTTCGACTCTGCTTGGGCAATCTTAGTTAAGAGATACCAAAATCTGCGTCTTCTTAAAGACAACTAATTCAAACTGCTCTTCTATCAACCTAAAGTATCTCAGGAATCAGCAGAGGACATCAAATTACTTTTAGACACTACCAACGAAGCGATAATGTCACTTAAAAACCTTGGAGTTCCGGTTTCAACTTGGGAAGATGTTCTCATTTTTCATACCGTTGAAAAATTGCCACTTGCCACAAGAGGTCTATGGGAGTCGCACATATCAACTTATATGGACTATCCATCATATAACGTTCTTGAAGATTTCCTGCTGATGAGGAGGAAATCTTCAAACAAACGAGGAAACACTCGTCCAGGACGAGTGTTCTGGAACTCGACATCTGAGGACAATCCTCATCAAGTTCCAACAATCACAAAATGAAAAAACCGACAGGAACTAAAGTTTATTCACACAATTCGGCAATTTCGAAATGTGCAATGTGTCAAGGTTCACATTCAGTCAGGAATTGTTTTAAATTTAAAGCGTTAAGTCCGATGAAACGACAGGAAATTGTGAAAACAAAACAATTATGCAAAAACTGTCTTTCAAATATACATTCTACACAAAACTGCACGAGCAATTTCTCGTGCTGCGTATGCAAACAAAGGCATCATTCTCTATTACACGTCAATGAGCCATCAAACGCAATAGATCACAAAAAATCGGGTTCGACAATGGCTATTCAGTCATCGGTTCAACTAACATCCGCTTCCGCTCACACTTCATAATCACAACAATCCGTGAACTCCACCTCCTCCAATAGACTGGCTTCAGCACACAACACTTACATAGTCAAAAACAGTCAAATTCAAACTGTTCTTCTGGCTACTGCGCTTATTAAGGTTGCCACATCCGTTGGCCAACCCGTGTTGCTGCGAGCACTACTCGATCCTGGATCGGAGGCCTCCTTCATTTCAGAATCTGCTGTGCAACGTTTAAATTTGAAAAAGGAAAGGAGTCACGTTAGCATCTTAGGCGTTGGAGAAACGCAAACTGGCTTCTCCAAACATAAGGTATCTATCAACATATTTTCTACGTTCAACGAGAACTTCAGCTTACAACTCAATGCTTTGGTCTTACCCAAATTAACTGCTGTTCTCCCAATGCATAGTATTAGCTATGCAAATTGGAGTCACCTCCACAACTTGCAGCTTGCTGACCCGACGTTTAACAAACCAAACAAGGTTGATATTTTGCTCGGCAGCGACGTATACCCATTAATTCTTCTCGACGGGGTTGTCAAAGGCCAACCAGGTTCTCCCATGGCTCAAAGAACTGAGCTCGGATGGGTACTTTCGGGTAATATTTCTCCTACAAATCGAACCCCAATCAGGTCACTTCACACAACAATAGAAGGTTCTGAACCAGATCTGCAAGAGACGCTACGTAAGTTCTGGGAATTAGAGGAAGTACCACGAAAGAGCATGCTATCGGAAGAAGAGCAGCAATGTGAAACACATTTTTGTAGAACACATCAGCGCCAAGCAGACGGAAGGTATATAGTTCAAATTCCATTCAAAGAAGGATCTCGCCCTAAACTGGGGTCTTCTTATAAATGCGCTCTTGTGAGATATTTGCAACTGGAAAGAAAGTTCCAGTCAAATCCCTTGTTCCATGCGGAGTATACTAAGGTCTTGGATGAATATAAAGAGCTTGGACACTTGACGAAAGAAGATCCAATGGTACTCAAGAAACCCCACTACTTCGTTCCACACCACGCTGTGACAAAGTCATCAAGCACCACTACAAAGCTCCGTATTGTCTTTGACGCGTCTTGTAAAACGTCGGATGGGACGTCTCTTAATGATCATCTGTTCATTGGTCCACCATTACAGGATGACATTTTCGACCACATTGCGCGATTTAGGAAACACAACGTTGGGTTTGTGGCAGACATAACAAAAATGTATAGGCAAATTAGGGTTCCTCCGGAAGATGCAATCTATCAACTGATCCTGTAGCGAGATGCGGAAGGCGAAGAAATCAAGATTTATCGACTCAATACCGTCACATTTGGCACAGCCGCAGCACCGTATTTAGCTATTCGGACCCTGCAGCAATTAGCTACAGATGAAAGAGAAGACTATCCACTGGCATCGAAAATTGCGAAAGAAAATTTTTATGTAGATGATGTGATACATGGCGCTGATTCAGAAACCGCAGCGCTTGAAATGCAACGCCAACTCACCATCATGTTGAACCGAGGAGGTTTCCCAATACGTAAATGGGCAAGCAACAGCTAGAAGGTATTAGCCGCCGTTCCAGACAAAGACAGAGAAATTCAACTACCCTTGTCATTCGATGAGGGCAACGTAATCAAAACTTTAGGGATACAATGGCATCCCGGTAAGGATACTTTCTCATTCAAAATTAATTTATCACATTCAAAGACGACGACGAAACGAACTATACTATCGGACATCGCTCGTTTGTACGATCCCATGGGATGGATTTCTCCTTGTGTGGTCATTGGTAAAATCCTTATGCAAGACATTTGGAAAGAGCAGCAGTCATGGGATAGTGAACTTCCACGTTCTATTATATCCAAATGGTATAAATTGAAAATGGAACTTGAGTCCATTAATGACATCGCGATTCCGCGCTGGATTAATGTCACCAACGATTCGCGCATCGAAATTCACGGGTTCTGCGATGCCTCCGAAAAGGCATTCGCCGCAGCTGTATATGTACGAACCATAAACGGCCTTAAAGTACAGACAACTCTTCTTTGGGCTAAAACTAGAGTCGCCCCACTTAAATGCATATCTCTGGCTCGGTTAGAATTATGTGGAGCTCTATTGCTAGCGCAATTACTGGTGCATACCCAAAAAATTATGGAATTCCACACTGTAAAAAAATTTGCTTGGTGTGATTCAGAAATCACACTAGCTTGGATCAAAACACCCCCATACATCCGAACGACATTCGTCGCCAATCGAGTAGCAGAGGTTCAGGAACTAACAGATTCAAACTGCTGGAATTATGTACCCTCTAAAGACAACCCGGCAGATATAGCATCGAGAGGTCTATCTCCAAAGGACCTCCCAAACAATCAAAAATGGTGGCATGGTCCTGAATTCCTGCAAAAATTTGACGAACAACATTATCCGTCGTATAAAATTCAGAACACTGACTTGGAAATGAGACCGTCAGAAGCGGCAAGGCTCTGTACGCATGTTGCTGCATTTGAAACCAATGAACTGTTTACCAGGTACTCGACGTTACAACGTTTACTGCGAGTTACAGCATATGGGCTTCGCTTTATCAACAACACAAGAAAAAAATCAGCACAGTTGTTTGGACCACTGACAGTCGAGGAAATCTCATCAGCTCGAATGCGACTAATCAATATGGCGCAGCAAGCATCCTTTGCCGAAGAGATGTCAAAATTATCCAAAGGCGAGACGGTGGCCAAGGGAAGCAAATTGGCAAGACTCTCACCAATCCTCGACGAGTTGGGGACATTGCGAGTTGGAGGACGGTTAGAAAATGCTGACCTACCTTACGCACAACGTCATCCAGTAATTTTGCCATCACGCTGTAGGTTAACCAAACTCATAGTTCACGACGCCCATATCAAATCGTTGCATGGTGGCCAACAGCTTTTAATGGCAACTCTCCGAACACAGTACTGGATATTGCAGTTGAAATCAAACGTCAAATAGTTCACCTTGAGCTTGTGAGTGATAACACCACCACAGCATTTCTCGCAGCGTTCAAACGCTTCACTGCGCGCCGTGGGATCTGCAGAAACATATATAGTGATTGTGGAACCAATTTTCAAGGAGCAGCAAGAATCATCGAACTAGAAAAGCCACAACTGTCGAAGAAACAGACGGAAGAAATAGCGACTAAATTACAAGACAATGACACTACCTGGCACTTCAATCCTCCGGCTGCCCCTCACTTCGGTGGGCTCTGGGAAGCAGGTGTGAAGTCCATGAAGCATCACTTGAAACGAATCATTGGTCACTACACCCTAACATTTGAGGAATATGCAACAGTATTAACGCAGGTCGAAGCTTGCCTTAACTCGCGACCACTGTGTCCGGTCAACGAAGACCCAGATGATCTGTCTATCCTAACACCAGGACATTTTTTAATAGGCGCACCATTAAACACTGCACCGGAAAGAGATCTATCAGACATCAAGTCAAATTATTTACAGAGATGGCAACTGATGCAGAAAATCCTACAAGATTTCTGGCAGAAATGGAAATCTGAGTACCTCGTTCGGCTTCAGCAGCGTCCCAAATGGATAAATTCAAATCTGCAAATAACAGTAGGAGATCTTGTCATTTTGCCTGACGAACAAACGCCTCCGACATTGTGGCGACTGGGCAGAATTGAAGCAATGCACCCGGGAACTGATGGAAAGGTGCGTGTCGTTACCATCAAGACTGCAACGTCAACATTAAAGCGCCCAATAGCAAAACTCTGTCTGCTTCCAATGGCAAATGAATAAAAAAAATACTTTCAATACTTTCAATACTCATACCCATGCGCATACGAATTATAAATACATACTCGTACATAGCCAAAATAATAATTAACCTATAATGAATTAGTAACTTAAATCATTCACTATATAAACATTATTGCCACACACCAATTCATCATATTTTACTCTTCTTTTCATGTACACATGTCGAGCGTAACATGCAAAACCTCTCATCACGCAACATACACCTTGGCCGAAGACGAAATCTACTCGACCAAACCTATGTTATGCTTGCAGAGTATTCCTGATGACCACTTTAATTGACACTTCTTCCGGAGGCCCGGCAGGATGTTGCGCAAGCCAACATGAAAAAAAAATGTATTTATTCCGATGCAGTTCTGCTTAATCAACGCTCATCAGGCTTATCAAATGCAAATCGCCGTCGGCAAAACATTGTCAAATTGGAGAGTAAAGAACAACAAAAAAACATAGACTCAGCCTTGCTAGTCTCCAATATCTTTTTTTGGTTAAAGAGAGAGAGAGACCTAACAATTCTATGTTTTTTGGGAAATACTCCGCCCCCACACATACATCGACATAAAACTGCACACGTATCAAGTGCATACGGTGAGGTGGCCGATACCGAAATACACACTTCTAACCCGTGCATAGACGATCGCCAAATCCAAACGTCCGCAAGGAGCAATGACCGCAACGGTCATGAACTCATCAAAAGAAGACACACCCGAGGTTACATTTTACGAAACATGAAGAGGAAACTGACACTTTGCATGTAACCACCGGCGGCGCCAATAATAATTGTATTAATAAAGAACCTTTAAATCAAATTCAGTTGTGTTCTTCTTTCAATTTTAGTTTTATTTTTTCGTGACAAAGAATATTGCTAGTGTCCTTACGACACAGGTACAGACCAGTCAGCAAATTCACAGGAAGACATGGTTAAATTAGATCAGACTATTAGCAAGTAGGTTATTAATTATTATTATTATTTTTTTTTTTTAAGACACTGTTTTTTTGATGACACTGAGAAAATACAAAGTCACTGTGTTTTGGTGACACTGAGAAGTTATGGTGTAAGTGATTGAGAACAGGTAATATGGTTCGAATGGGGTCAAACACGAAACCAAAAAGGAAAAAGGCAAACAGAAAAAACAATTATTTACAAGTTATCGCGGAGCGAAATTGAAAACACGTTCGAACCTGACGGTGGTAGAGTTATGATCTTATTGGAGACACACTTACTGGAGACACTAAAGCAGTTTCTGTTAGAGCTTTGAAAGAGTTAAAACAGCCGTTTGAACATTTTCAAGCCACTAACAGAAACCGCTATAGTGTCTAAACTAAGAGCACTTGGGAGCCTCGTTATGCCTCCGTGAAAAGGTAATTATTTGGTGTTTAATATGTCCCATAAATCTCGGCCGCATCTCGTTCAGATTTTTGTGGAAACGAGAAAACATAAATGCCGTTAATTAACAGCCGTTTGAACAGTTTCAATCCTCTAACAGACACTGCTCTGTGAGCTCGTGGGAGGCTTTTTATGCGTCTTCGAAAAGGTAATTATTTGAAGATTAAAATGTCCTATAAACCTCGTTGACATCTCGTTCACATTTCAAATTTCACACAAACGAGAAAACCCAAATGCTGATAATTAACAGCCGTTTTAACAGTTTCCAGCCTCTAACAGAAACTGCTCTAGTGTCAAAACTAAGAGACCTTGGGAGGCTTGTTGTGCCTCCTTGGAAAGATAATTATTTGGTGATAATTATTATTCGTTGACATTTCTGTGAAAACGAGAAAACACAAATACTTATAATAAACAGCCATTCTAACAGTTGCAATCCTCCAACAGAAACTGCTCTAGTGTCTAAACAGTGAGCCCTTGGGAGGCTTGTTATGCCTCTGTGAAAAGATAATTACTTGGCGTTGAAAATGTCCCATAAACCTCGAGCACATCTTGTTCACATTTATGTGAAAACGAGAAAACCCAAATGCTGTTAATTAAAAGCGGTTTAAGCGTTTTCAAGTCATTAACAGAAAATGCTATAGTGTCTAAACTACGAGCACTCGGGAGCATTGTTATGCCTTTTTGAGAAGGTAATTATTTGTCGTTTAATATTCCTTAAAAACATCTTGCGCATCTCGTTCACATTTCTCTGAAAATAAGAAAACCCAAATGCTGATTATTAACAGCCGTTGAAAAGCTAATTGCTGGGCGTTTAATATATCCTATAAACCTCGCGCACACCTCGTTCATATTTCTGTGGAAACGAGAAAATCCAAATGCTGTTAATTAACAGCCGTTTAAACATTTTCAAGCCACTAACAGAAACCATTGTAGTGTCTAAACTAAGAGCACTTGATAGCCTTGTTATGCCTCTTGAAAAGACAATTATTTCATGTTTAATATGTCCTATAAATCTCGAGCGCAACTTGTTCACATTTTTGTGGAAACTAGAAAACCCAAATGCTGTTAATTAACAGCGGTTTTCACATATTCAATCCACTAATAGAAACTGCTCTAGTGTCTAAACTGTGAGCCCTTGGAAGGCTTATTATGCCTCCTTGAAAAGGTAATTATTTGGTGTTTAAAATGCCCTAAAAACCTCGGGCACATGTCGTTCACATTTCTGTGAAAACGAGAAAACCCAAATACTAATAATAAACAGCCATTTTAACAGTTTCAATCCTCTAACAAAAACTGTTCTAGTGTCTAAACTGTGAACTCTTGGGAGGCTTGTTTCATTTATTTGGTTTCCAGAACGCAGTCTACAAATAAGGACGATCCATAGGAGTTTTCTTTGCTTTTTTGTCACGGGACCTTGGGTACCATCGATGCTTTGTTGTGTGAGCTAGGTTCATGAGTTCTTGGCGTGCTACTTCCGGGTGTTTGTTTTTGAAGGCTCGCATTGCGGTGGTGAGGGCTGCCTCCTTCAATAGAGAACCAGAGTCGCGAACTGTTTGAGGTGGTATTGGCCTTGAGTATTCGTATGGAAAGGGTACATCCGGATGCCAGGCGACAATTGTTTTGCCATCTTCGGTGACGTCGATTTTTTCTACAAGATTTTTACCTCCAATGGCATTTTTGCTTATTGAAAACTTAAGAAAATTTGTTGAGAACGGACGAAGAAAAACTCGTTGTTATGCCTTAATGTCCCATAAACCTCGGGCACATCTCGTTCACATCTATGTGAAAACGAGAAAACTCAAATGCTGTTACTTAAAAGCAGTTTCAACGTTTTCAAGCCACTAACAGAAACTGCTATTTTGTCTAAACCAAGAGCACTCGACAGCCTTGTTATGCCTCCTTGGAAAGGTAATTATTTGGCGTTTAATACGCCCTAAAAACATCTGGCGCGTATCGTTCACATTTCTCTGAAAACGAGAAAACCCAAATGCTGATAACTAACAGCCGTTTTAACAGTTTCAAGCCTCTAACAGAAACTACTCTAGTGATGAAACTAAGAGCCCTTGGGAGGCTTGTTATGCCTCGTTGAAAAGCTAATCGCTGGGCGTTTAACATATCCTATAAACCCCGTGCACGCCTGGTTCACATTTCTGTGGAAACTAGAAAATCCAAAACATTTTCAAGCCCCTAACAGAAACCACTGTAGTGTCTAAACTAAGAGCACTTGGGAGCCTTATTATGCCTCTTGAAAAGGTAATTATCTGATGTTTGATATGTCATATAAATCTCGGGCGCATCTCGTTGATACTTTTGTGGAAACGAGAATACAAAAATGCTGATAATTAACAGCCGCCTGAACAGTTTCAAGCCTCTAACTATAACTGTTCTAGTATCTAAACTAAGAGAACTTGGGAGGCTTGTTATGCCTCCTTGAACACGCAATTATGTTGCGTTGGAAATGTCCCAAAAACCTCGGGTACATCCCGTTCACATTTATGTAAAAACGAGAAAACCAAGATGCTATTAATTAACAGCCGTTTTAACATTTTACAGCC
The DNA here is from genome assembly GCA_949129095.1 of Volucella bombylans. Classification (NCBI taxonomy): domain Eukaryota; kingdom Metazoa; phylum Arthropoda; class Insecta; order Diptera; family Syrphidae; genus Volucella; species Volucella bombylans. The sequence continues at coordinate 5,911,528 of OX422145.1, forward strand.
ACTAATAGAAACTGCTGTAATGTCTAAACTAAGAGCACTTCGGAGCCTTATTATGCCTCTTGAAAAGGCAATTATCTGATGTTTAATATGTCCTATAAATCTCGGGTGCATCTCGTTCACATTTTTGTGGAAACGAGAATACCCAAATGCCAGTGGCGTCGCGTGTATTATTTAGATGGGTGTGCAATCCGTAAAAATTATATACTTTTTACAAATATCAACAAATTGCGATTGTGGCAATACATTACTTGGAAAGACTTCCTATTTATTGTTTTCTCAATCAAAATTTAAAAAAAAGAAGAAATTTTATGAATTTTTTTTCTTATTATAAATAAAACACGTAACAAAAACTTAATAAATTATACTCCATAAAAACTTAATATAAACATAATAAATTACATTTTTTTATAAATTAAATCGATTATTCGATTTTGTATGGTAAATTCTTCGATTACCTTCTGAGCAAAATCAAAACTTTGGCAATTCCGCAAAGATGTCAGGAATTCCTTTTCAATTGTAATGGAAGACAACGCAGAAAGCCGGTATTCCCCCATAGTGCTTCTATTCGAAGTTTTTATTCTTTTTAAAGTCGAAAAACTTCTTTCAGTTGTTGCAGTTGTTGACGGAATTGTCATGATTAAATGGCAAAACTTTAAGCATTCCGAAAATGTTTGCTTTAAATTAGTAGATATAATGAGGTTGAAAATTTCCGTTACATTTTTTTACTTATAGCATTCTGAACGATAAAGAACTTCTAGTTCATTTTCCAACTTTAAATAATTAATTTTTAAAAAGTTTGCATAGGTTTCCTTAAGAGAACGTAAGAGTTCGATAGGGAACTTAGCATCGTAGGCTGAAAATTTGTCACTATCTAATAACGGTACAAACTTTATGTTTCTCAAATCTTTGTACCGCGCATTTATTTCAAATAAAACTTTTTCGAATATATTATTATAGATTTGCTTGAAAAAATCCTTGTTTACGGAACGCTTGATTGGCAAACTTCCAAATAAATCGACAGTTTTCTGAAAATTAATTTCGAAGTTCTCATTTCCACTGATTTTTTTTATGAATACGGTACAGTTCGCAATTTCTTTTATACACTTCTCAATATCCAAGGCTTTCTGTTGAAGCAAATTATATAACACGTAAGTTTGTGCGAATATAGATGAAAATAAATTTAAAAAGAAAATAGTTTTAAGCTCGCTTAAGAACTGTAAGTAACCGCGAGCAGTAACAGATGTATTTTCTCCCCAACTGTGCACTGTATCATCAATTATGCATTCGAACACAGCAATTAAGTTCAATCTTTCTTTTTCAGCTAAATTGAGTAACCGCGAGTTAAAGGACCACTTCACAATACAAACTGATGGAATTTTTTTGTTAAGCAATGTCAAGTTCCTCAATTACATGTAAAACTAGTTTCGTAATTGCATCAGCACTTTGGTCATTACTTATATCAAAAAATTTATAAAAACGTTCTTCACATTCTCCGTTTTCCTTAACGTAACGAACTATTGACGAAAGCTGTGCTTTTCGAGAGATGTCTGCAGTTTCGTCAAATTGCACTGCGACAAAATCGGTTTCCTGAATCTCTCTTTTAATCTCCCTTATCAATACATTACTTACTGATTCAATTAATTCATTTTGAATAGTTGCAGAAGTTCCCTTAAAATCTGTGGAAGTTTCCAAGAATTGTTTAAATGCTTCATTGTATTTAGCTGTATATTCACATAAGTCTTTAAATTTGCCTTTGTTTAACGATTGATTGGATTCATCGTGACCCCTGAATGGCAACTCATGAACAGCCAAAAAAATAGTTGCATCAATTAAAACTTCAAAAGCCCTTCTATTTTTGACACATTTTCATTAAAACATTGTGCAGAAATTTTTTTTTGATGATCAAATAAATATTCTATTCTAGTTTTTCCAAAAGTGTTCAACGACATAGCATTTGTTATGTGTGAAATGGAAAGTTCGTTCTTTGGGATCTTCTCATGCAAATGGTTCAAATCAGTATAACCAATAGTGCTCCACACTTTTTCTTTTTCATTACTTTGAAAAATTAAACACGGCCAACAAAATAGTTATTTCTCTTAACCGACCCCGTCAACCAATCATGTTGTTTATATAAATCGAAATTAAACTTTCGCGTGTACTCCTTTCCACTTCTTTTGTACGTTGATTTTAGGTTTTCTAAATTTGGTGTAGGCCTACCGGCATCAATGATTGTTTTTTTTTCGTCATACGAATGAGACCTAAACGTTTTTTCTAATAAATTATTCACACGATCTTTAACTTCACTTTCACTCATTGTTATAATCTAATAAATATCTTATTTTCTTCAAAATTCAATTTAGAAAAACAAACTTCGCATAAAAAAAGCAAAAACACCGTACGAAACTGTAACTACTTGAAAGATAATACCTAAACGAAAAGCAGAGTTCATTCATTCATAATTCACATTTTTCGTATAAAACTTTGAGTTGGTGTACTGTACCTACAACAGCAAACAAAATAACATCCCAGACTCTCGTGCATTGCTTTTTTTCGCACGAGCTCGATGTAATGCATTGCATATTTGACCAATGAGCTAAGGCGCTTTACGGAAACAAAGCAAAAGAACAGATACACAAGAAAAGAAAATAGGAATACAGCCCGTGCACAGAAAACTGTCGCACGAGTTCACTACAAATTCATTATGATAAAGATTTTAAGTATGTAGGTATGTCGTGCAGGTGACGAATTACGATGGGGATGGATACTGTGAAAATCTCGTAAGTACATATACATATATAGTTTGGACTTTGGAGTTGGATGAACTTATTCGATGAAATCAACGTGCACAGCGAGATTTCGTGCGAGTTTATTTTTTTTTTGTTTCTCAACGATGATTTTGAAAGAAAAATTACAGGAATTAGGATTATGAATATGGTTTAGGCTAAGTGATGGAGGTTTTATAGCTTGTGTAATTGTGCATATTTTCGTTAGATCAGTGTGCAATGCACACCTTGCACACCCTGACGAGTCGCCGCTGCCAAATGCTGATAATCAACAGCCGTTCGAACAGTTTCAAGCCTCTAACAAAAACTGTTCTAGTGTCTAAGCTAAGAGAACTTGGGAGGCTTGATATGCCTCCTTGAACAGGCAATTATGTGGCGTTGAAAATGTCCCATAAACCTCGATCACATCTCTTGTTCACATTTGTGTCAAATCGAGATAACCCAAATGCTGTTAATTAACAGCCGTTTGAACGTTTGAAAGCCACTAACAGAAACTACTATAGTGTCAAAATTAAGAGCACTTGGGAGCCTTGTTATGCCTCCTTGAAAAGGCAATTATTCGGAGGTTAAAACATCCCATATATCTTGTGCGCATCTCGTTCACATTTCTGTCAAAACGAGAAAACCCAAATGCTGATAATTAACAGCTGTTTTAATAGTTTCAATACTCTAACATAAACTGCTCTCGTGTTTAAATTGTGAGCCCTTGGGAGGCTTGCTGTACCTCCGTGAAAAAAATGCAGATGACTAACAGCCGTTTTAACAGTTTCAAGCCTCTAAAAAAAACTGCTCTAGTGCCTAAACTAAGAGCCCTTGGGAGGCTTCTTATACCTCCTTGAAAAGGTAATTATTTGGCGTTTAATATATCATATAAAGCTGTGGTGCATCTCTTTCACATTTTGTCGAAATCAGAAAACGTAAATGCTGTTAATTAACAGCCGTTTTAACGGTTTCAATACTCTAACAAAAACTGCTCTGTTGTCTAAACGGTGAGCCCTTGGGAGGCTTGTTATGCCTCCTTGAAAAGGCAACTACTTGGCGTCTAACATGTCCTATAAATCCCTGGCACATCTCTTTCACGTGTCTGTGAAAACGAGAAAACACAACTGCTGATAATTAACAGCCATTTTAACACTTTCAAGCCTCTAACAGAAACTGCTCTAGTGTCTAAACTAAGAGTCCTTGGGAGGCTTTTTGTACCTCTGTGAAAAGGTAATGATGTGCGGTTGAAAATGTCAAATAAACCTTGGGCACATCTCGTTCAGATTTATGTGAAAGCGAGAAAACCCAAATGCTGTTAATTATTAGCCGTATTAACATTTTCCAGCCACTAGGTTAGGGTTAGGCTAGGTAAGAGTGGCTGTTGGAAATACCAACGCACTTGGGCCTATTGGCACAATGTGATGCCACGTGGATCTATGATCCTCTTACTACTGGAACCAGTTTGAGCTTTTAATAAAACTTAGGAGACTGTTAACGTCTAAGTTTTCTAGATCGTTTAGGTCGTTGTAGAAGAAAGCTCCTAGATGAAGCTTTCTTCTCTGGGAGAGAGCTGGGCATGTGCAGAGTAGGTGGGGGATTGTCTCCTCCTCTTCCTCGTCCATGCAGCTTCTACAGAAATCATTAGTAAAAGCGCCAAGCCTTCTTGCGTTCTTTCCTATGAGCCGGTGTCCAGTAATGACACCTATTATGGCGCTCAGGTGTTTCCTATCGAAAAGGATCAAACACTTAGAGCGACTCAGATCCACCCTTGGCCAGATCTGTTTGGTCGCTAGACATGTATGCCCAGCAGTCCACCTAAGGTCTGTTCTTTTATTGGCATCCAGCTTTAGTGTTAGTTTGCACGTAGCGATTGGTATACTTATACTACCTTTGTCCGTTAGGATAGGTAGAGTGGTTCCAATTTTGGCGAGTTCATTGGCTCTGCAGTTCTCTGGAATGTATCTGTGGCCCGGCACCCAACCAAGGTGAATGTAGAACTGCTCTGCCATCTCCATGAGAGATGATCGGCATTCAAGGGCGGTTTTAGAATATTATGAGACTGAATCCAGGGACTTGATGGTGGCCTGACTATCCGGAAATATGCGGATATCCTTTGCAGATATCACATTTTTCTTCAGCCAGGACAGAGCTTCTTTAGTCGCCAAAATTTCCACTTGGAACGCGCTACAGTGATTTGGAAGACGGAAAGATAGGCTTAGATTTAGTTTATCTGAGAATACACCGTCACCAGCTCCGTTATCGGTTTTAGATCCATCTGTGTAGAGATGGATTGACTTGTCTTCCATGAAAGCATCTTACTCCCAGAATGATCTAGAGGGGAACTTACATGGAAGTTTTTGTCAAACCAAAGTTCAGGTATGGTGCAGTCGATGTTCTTTGTGAGGATTCCTAATGTATTAAGAATGTTAGCGTAGCCAAATGAATTATTTGTCCACTGTTTATTCGCTTTAAGGCGAATAGCTGCAGTCGCACCTACTTGCCTGCTAAAAATGTCGAGGGGTGTCAAGGGAAGCAGAATATCTAATGCCGCAGAGGGGGTAGACGGCAAGGCTCCGCCTGTGCATAGATATGCTGTTCTTTGAACTCTCCTTTACTGCATGAATTTTTCTTTTTATATGAAAAAAATATTTCTATATGTATTTCCCCTCACTGAGTTCAAAAGTGGCAATATTTTTGAAATATGTTGAGCCAATTGTGAGATATTGAGCAATTTGTACGTATATCATATAGGATATACCATGCAGTTAAACCATTTTTTTTCAGCCTTTAAGATTCCATTTATTTCATAGATCTTTTTAACTAATAACCTACATGTATTATATCAAAACTTCAAATTATTACTATAAAAGAAAAAAAAGTAACATTTTTAATATATTTCGTATTAAATATTTACGTATGGATTTCTGTAGTATTTGCTATAAATAATCAATTCATTTTGAATGAAATGCAGAAAGATAATTTCTGTTCTTATTGAAGCATTATGCAGAATTGCATTTGGCACATTGAACGAACGTTAGTTTTCCGCAACCAGGAAGTTTGCACGTTAACCTCTGAGACATCCAAATAGGTAAATGATCGATACATTCGATTCTTTTGGTGGAATAGCTGCAGCTGTTGTTTTCTTGCGTTTGGCTTCTATCTGCTTGCTAAGCTCAATTGGCGGTCTTCCAGGTCGATTTGATAGTTTACCTAATCGGCACAAGGTCTCTGCTACAGATATTTTAAATTCGGATAGGGCGAGAAGCTTCTGTTCTGAGTTTCTCTGTGATTCTGCGCGTCTAGGTATTGTAAATTATATTTAAGGATTTAAATAACATTCGTATTTTTCTTACTTGTATAAAATCCATGCATCGCAGACCGTCACGTCCAATAAATGATAGAAAATTCGGTGATACCATTTCTTGGATCTAATTTTAATCTTATATTTCCCAAGAAGAGAGTCAGCCAAGTCCACCCCTCCCATGAACTTATTATAATTCTTTACAATAGCAGGGCAATTTACTTCTATTATACCTTGCCCTTTTTCGTGCCTTTGGGATCTTAAAATAGGCTGCTCACCAACGAAATTGTAACCACTTTAGTGTCTTTCCAAGCAACTACAGTAACATCCATTCCGTCAATGCTACTAACTATTTCAAGATAAGTCCCACGTTTTTGGTCCTTCCAGTACTTGTCGTCCGGAAGTTTACAGTTGAGTAATCGATTTTTTCGGACTGTTCCCAGACTTAGAATCCCTAGTTGTATATAAACACGTATAAGAATATCTACAACTATCTTAATATGTAAATATATGTGCATAAATATGTATGTGTATTAAAATAGAAACAAAACTTAAAGAGTGCATACATATGTACATACCCTTCTTATAAAGCTCTCCAATTAATGGGATTGACGTGAAATAGTTGTCAAAATATATCTTATGAAATATATTTAAAGTAACGTTGCGACTAAAGCGAATTACAACATTTGAACTAGCACCCAAGTTCTTTTCAGTAAGTGGACGGAAGCGATCGTCGTTTTCTTGACTAGTATATAGTTCGAAATTGTAAGCGTATCCAGATACTCCACACAAAACGAAAAACTTGTAGCCCCATTTATGAGGTTTTGCTGGGAGATACTGTTTCATATAGTTTCTGGCTTTGGTGGAGCACATTTGTTCGTCAACACATAGAAACTCTTCATATGGATCTTTTTGAAAGTTTCTTACTAAGTCATTGACAAGAGGGCGGATTTTGTGAATACGGTCATGTAATGGATTTGATTTTGGAACCATTTCGGAATTATCACTGAAGTGTAAATATTGGCGAATTTTTTTTGGAACTTATTCACTGACATAGTTTTTTTTAATAAGATCGTTACCTATGATTGGATTCCAATATCTTCTTACATCTGGGACCTGTAGTATTGATGTAGCCATACAGATGACTATGTATTTCTGTATTTCAACAGCTGATACGGAAAAAAATGTGGCTGGATTGGACTGACAAGCTTATAAGTTGGTCTCAAATACAATTTGGTCGATGATTTTTGAATCAAAAAGATAGTTGAAAACATCATCAGACAATTCTGTGCTACCCTTGAGTTCAGAGCTTTCGCAGAAGAAACCCTGTTGTTTCCAAATCATTTTGGAATAATGTATTTTTCTCGCCCTATGCTCTTCAGCTGCTGTTGGTCGGTCCATTGCGATAGATACATCCTCAGTATCCGCGAAAATGATGGGCATGGATTGAATATCAAAGAGTTCGTCCTCTATTTCAATCCCTTCGAATTCTTGCTCTTCTGCTCTAACATCAGTAAGATTCTGTATTTTGATATCGTAGTTTGTGTCAAATATGTCATCTGCAGCTTCAAATTCATCCTCACTTTCATCCCAATTAGCAACTATTTGTGAAATTTCAGCATCCGTAAGAATTTTTTTAGTCATATTTATCTAAAAAAAAGTACGTCTTTATACATGTAACATCACATATATTATATATACTCGTATATCAAATGTGATGTATCAACTGTTTTCACACTGATCGCATGGAATATCATATATGATATATACAACTTTATGCATGGTTTTCTTTATACACCTAATTCTGTTTTTACACGATAGAATGGTTCCCGAGAAATTCGTGTAAAAAAAAATCGTGTAAAAAAAGATACTGGCCAAGTACAAAAATAATAGATTGGTTCTAGACCTCAAAAAATAAGTTAAAATTAGACTAAATAATATAAAAAAAATATTGTTGTAGTTATTTTAAGAATTTATTTTCGTTTTCATTTATTAAATAAACTAAATTATAATAAAATAAATTAAAATTTAGATTTCATAAAAAAAATAATACCAGAAATTCATTGCCAAAAAACTTAAATAACATAAAGTACAACCATAAGAAAAATTTAAACATTAAACAATTTTATTTATTGTCACTGTCTGATAATAAACGCAAACGTTTGCGAAAGACTACAATATCACTGCCATCACTGGAATGATTTTGTTGATCATTATCATTTCTAGCCGACTGTGTTGGGACATCAGTAGATTTTTGAACGAAATCAGTTATCTTAGATTGAGTTTTATTTCGCGTTAACCCATTATAAACTTCCCTGTAAGATGCCATTAATGATTTCAGTTCACGTTGAAATTTGGCAGCTCGTTCCTCGTCATGATCATGTTGTTCAAAATGACTACCTAATTTTGTAGCGAGATCAAGACCTTCTTTAATTAGGGATGCTTTTAAAATTGGACGATCTCTTTCGTCACTGTCACTATGTTCTTTATCATAACGAGTCTCAAGGGTGAGATCTATAATTTCATTTTCGCTCAAGCTTTCATCTACCAACAATTCTTCTACATCTGCTAACGATAGGTCATCGAATCCATCCCCACCGATTGCATTGGCCATTGTTATTATATCAGCAAGTTCAGCGTTATTATCGATAACAGGATCTTTGCATTTTACGCATTCTGGCCAAATATTTTTCCAACACGAGTTCAAAGTTGATGGCTTTAATAAATCTAACGCGATCTTGATTTGATTAATGCAGTCTATTATAGAAAATTTTTTCCATACATCTATGACTGATGATTCCTCATAATTATCAAGTTTTTCTACAACATAATGAAATGAACTTCTTATGTAATACGTTTTAAACGTAGCAATTATCCCCTGGTCTAGTGGCTGTATAAGGGAAGTGGTATTAGGCGGCAAAAAACAAAATTGTACGTTTGGGTGCTCCAAAACTGGATGGCCTGGTGCATTGTCTAGAATCAAAAGAACTTTAAATTCGAGACATTTTTCTTTCATGTAGCGCCTAACTTCTGGGATGAAGTGCTTCTGAAACCACTCTGTGAAAATTGCACTGGTTACCCAAGCCTTTTTGTTCGCCATCCAGTGTATAGGCAATTTATTGAAATCTACACTTTTCATGGAACGTGGTCTTAAGGCACGATGTACTAGGAGTGGCTTAAGAATACGTTCTCCTGAAGCATTGGAACAAAACAACAACGTAATACGGTCCTTTGCTACTTTAAAACCACCGGCTGTTTTCTGCGATTTTGCTACATAAGTTCTTCTAGGCATTCTCTTCCAAAAAAGGCCGCTTTCATCTAAATTCCAAACTTGGTCTGGAGTATATTCTCCATCTTCAATAATTTTTTTTAGTTTTTCGGGAAATTCTTTAGCAGCCAATTCATCAGCGGATGCAGTTTCTCCCTTAATTTTTATATTGTGGAGAGCGTGTCTTTTTAAAAAACCAGTCATCCAACCAGTACTTGCGGAAAATGCATGTTGTTTTGACTGAGATGATGTATCTGGATCAATTTCCTGGATACGTTTATAGATTCTTAATGCTGTCTGCTTGATAGCAAGTCCGTCTACTGGTATTCTCTTTTGGGATTTGTCTTCTATCCAGATTACCAAAGCTTTTTCCATTTTCTCTTTAACAACATCCCTTACATACGATGATGACTTTGCACTTAATTTTGTTCCAGAACATACTGATGCTCTAATTGCAGTTTCATTTTTTTTAATTGTTCTTACAGTAGCTTCATGGATTCCGAAATTCTTTCCCACAACCGTTGCGCCTTGTCCCGTTGCAAGTTGATCTAAAATTTTGATTTTGGTATCTAAGCTGATCGCTTTCCTCATTTTTAATGCAGGAGAATTATGTAACATGGCGTGTGGCTACCAAAATATATTTTATTAATCAAAAATGCAAAAATCTAAAATTAAATATTTGAAACTAACCTGTTATTGGTCTACCAAAATTATATGAGCTTCTACTTTATTTTACTTACCACTTGTTAAAAATCAGCAAAAACTAACGATCTTTCAATTATAATTGTCAAATAGGAACTAAATTGTGTGTACAATACATTATGTACATTTTTACTTTTTCAATAATTCGGGGAATCCCGCATTTCCCGTAAAACAGAAATTACGCATACATAGACATAACTCAGAATACACACCAGAATTATTTTAAGTAGAAAAAAATTCATTGAAAAAAAACGTGTTAAATCCAATAATTCATGTAAAAAAAGTAATTTTGTTTTTTTTGTATTCGTGTTATTTCAAATTATGTCGTGTAAAAATAGAAATATTTTTTCGTATTTACTCGTGTTATTTCAAATTCGTGTAAAAATAATTCGTGTAAAAACAGAATTAGGTGTATTTGCTTCATTACTGAAGTTTGAACTTCATGAAATCAATAAAACAACATATTTTATTATAAAAAATAATTAAATTCTTAACCAACCCTGTTATTTTACAAAATTTGTAGCCAAAAAACTATGACTTCATACCGCGAAAATGGGCACACACTGACTCTTCAACAAATTTTGGATAATGACACTATTTCTAACGGTACAAAACAAACACGCTGGCAAATAATATAGAATATAATAGTGTATATGTACTAACATATTCTCAGAAAGATGTATCTTCCACTTTAAATGGGGGAAAACCCACATTTATTGAAACATATCATATATGATATGCTATGCAGTAAAGGGTTAATGCGGTTGACTGCATTTTCCAAGGCCATCCACCAGACAACTACCCCGTAAGTAAGTATCGGTCTTATGACCGAGATGTATAGCCAGTGGGTTATGCGAGGTTGAAGGCCCCATTTGTTCCCAATGGCTTTTTTGCAAGAGAATAAAGCTATTGCAGCTTTATTGAATGTGGAGTTTGCATTAAGGTCAGAGTTGTATATTGTTGTATACAACATTAAGCTTCCTATTAGAAACTGAGTCAACTTTGCCAAAGACCTCACACCCATACAGTAAAATTGGCAGTATGAGCGCTTTCGCCAGCATAGTTCTTATAGCTGTAGGTAAAAACATCTGAGTTGACCAAAGTATACGAAGGCCTTCATAAACCTTGCCAATAGTAGTGTTTATATGGTCAGTCCATGTTAGGGAATCATTAAAAATAAGTCCGGGATTTCTTACAGTATGAACAAAGGGGACGATTTCTTCACCAAGTTTTATCGGTGGGATGGTAGACAGGTTCTGTGATTTCCTATGAATCGCGAGAGGTCTCGACTTTGCTGGATTCAAACACAGAAAGTTACGTTGAGCCCAGAGAAAAATATTGTCCAATTCTTCATTTATCGAAGAGAATTAGAAAAGTAACATATTTTTTGTCCAACGACTTCCTAATGTCATCGACTACTGACAATAATGCTGTTTTGCAGCTGTATTTGGGACGAAAACCGGACTGACAACTGCTTACTATCTTATTTATAGACAAATATGCCTGCATTTGCTTCAAAATTACTTTTTCCAAGACTTTGCTTAAAAACGGGAGAATCGCTATGGGTCTATAATCGTCATTTCCTTTTTTAGGTATTGGGATAACTTTTGCCCTCTTCCATTCACGTGGATAATCGGAAGCTGTTATTATGCTGTTGAAAATATGGGTAATGGAAGGAAAAATGTAAGGAAGGAGAAGTTTTACGAACCTGGGGTCAACACCGTCGATTCCGGTTGCGTTTGACTTTATTGATAGAACCGCTTCGACAACCTCTTGATCAATAATACATATGAAACCGAACGATTCATTGGAGACGGAGTTGTCTGAAGGATCAAATATATTACACACGTTTTCATTTGTGAAAGAAGATGGTTTTGTGACGAATTTAGCGTTTAAGAGTTCACAGTCAATGTTATTGGCTATTTTTGGAATCTCTTTTCCAACTCCAAGTTCCTTAACAGCTTTCCATTTATTTTTCGACAAACAACTTTGGCTTAACCTATTTTCATAGTAAAGCGTCTTTGCGGACCTTATGTCTAGAACCACTTTGTTCCGCAAACGGCAGTACTTCCGATATAGCGGTTCGACTCTATGTCGTCTAAAAAGATTATAGGCTGTATTACGTTGCAGCATCAGCTTCTTAATTTCGCTGCTAAGCCAGGGTGGCGACGTTCTATGGATGACTTTTGTTTTTAGTGGGATATGTTTATTAAAAAGGTATCTGATCTGCTCTTGAAAAAACACAACTTTATCGTTAACACACTGCATGCACCTCAGACTATTCCAATCAGTACACTGAATGTCATACAGCAACTCACTGTAGTTCGCGTTCTTAAAGTCACAAAACTGGAAGATGATCTCTTTTGGCCTGTTTTTAAAATCTAAGGTTAAATAAATGAGATCATGTCTCGAGAAACCAGAAGCTTGAACCTGACTATAAAGTAGGATCTTACTAACATCACTAACAAAAAATTGATCAATCAGAGTACTTGCATCACCTTGGAAATGAGTAGGAGTTTCTATATTTACAGGAAATAAGTTCAGCGATTTAAAATTATTTAGCAAATGAGAAGAAACGTTCACATCCAACAAATTGCAGTTAAGGTCACCGCATAGAACAACATGGGAGCTACTATAGGAAAGTTGCTCTAGAATGGTTACTAACGGCATATAGTCTAAAGATTGATTTGCCCTGTAAGCAGTACCTAATAAAATTCTTTGACTCTCACAAACAATTTTGACGAAGCAATAGTCTAGCCCTGTGTCCTGCATAGAATTACAAACAGGTGTACACTGCAACCCTTCGCGTACATAAATAGCAGATCCTCCACCTACTCGACCCACTCGATCACCACGAAAAATATTAAAACCAGGCACTTCATACAATTTGTTTTCGGCATCCGAGTGAAACCAAGTCTCAGACACACAAACAACATCAACCTGAGATCCTACAAATAGATATTTGAATTCCTCTAGTTTCAATGCATTGTGTAAATTTGTGCATTCAGATGACAGATTTTTAACCCATTCTTCTATGCACACAGAGCACACGGTTCATACTCGTATTATGCAAGTTCTCATTCCTACCCACACTCATGACACTCCCATTAGTGTTATCTATATGGTTGTTCATTAATAAAAAAAAAAAAAAAGAGTCAAAAACAGCAAGTCACAAAAAAATTAAAGAAATTGATTAGCCAGAAAGTATTTACAAACGTTATTTGAATATTTAAATTGAGAGTTGAAAACATAAATAATAAATAAAAAAGAATTATGAAAGAAAAACTAAAAAGCATACAAAATAGTTACGAGTACATTGAAGAGGTATGTTGTTATTAAGTTGTCTCAGCAGCAGCAAGCAGGTCATCAGAGCTTTCGATGAGAAAGCTTTTCACGTTCACCAACTTTTTCACGTAGCCACACCCACGCTTTGTGTGTACCGCTAACAGCTGATTTTTTCGCCGGAGTTCGATGGCACTGTTTAAGAGAAAGCGAGTACGTTTTGTTAGGCTTTCATTGAGGTAGCAGTTAGCGTTCGATTCTATGCCAAGATCGTTGAGACGTAATTGTGATGCATTTTGTTTTCTATAAATTGCAGCAGAGGCAAGCACAGAATTCTTTTCTTGCGGGCTGCAGAATTTTAACATGATTGGTGATGGTGTGGTATCATCGTTGTGCTGATTTTTTGTGAGAGCGTGGAATGCAGTAACTGAAGCAGGGGGCTTGCAATTAATTGTGTGACAGAGATGACTGAATAGGCTTTTTAGATTTTCGTTTGGTAGTGTTGGTACTCCAAAGAGCACATCGTAACGAGCGGTTTCTTTTCCCTCTAACGCGTTTATTCGTTGCTGCATGGCTGCAGTCTACATTATGCACTATTACAGCTCTTTTGGTGTCTTCCTCAATGCGTTGAATTTCCTCAGTAAGGTGGGATATTACTTTGTTGACATCATCAAATCGTCGAGTCCAACTCTCCTTAATTTCTTCAACCCGTTGAAGAAATTCACTCCGCATTTTGGAAATTTCTTCAACAAAGCCAAGTCTAATTGACTCCGCCTGCTTAGTTAGATGTTCCTCCAATATTTTGGCAGTAAGTGTGTTCTCCTTTTGATTGTCCTTCATGACGGGAGGGGAGACAGTTGTAGGCGTGGATGGAAGGCCTTTTGTGCTAGCAGCTTTTGAGCGTTGTTTTACAGCTGACATGATTTCTTAAGAGGAGAGAAACTTTACTGTGCAGGGCAATGGAGAAATAAAATCACAAATTTTTCACGCCGGAGAACTAGATTTTTAAGTTTAGCTGGATCAATAAACTTCAGCAGCACTTCACTCGTAAACCAAAGGCAACATGTAGTGTTTATTAATCATTAATTAATTTATATATGCGATTCTCTTGACTTTTTATATGGGCGAGTACTCACTCTGATACAAGCAAACCGACGTACTTCCTGGCACCGACTTTCCTTTACAGTAGGCATGTTGAGCCGTTGAAGTCTTGGATCAACTTTAGCTCGAATATGGATATCAATCAGTTGCTCTAGAGTTTTCAGAAGGAAAGATGAAAGACAGCTCTGAGGTCCTCCGGGAGAATATGAGAACATTTTCCGGCTTTGGGAATGAATGCTACATTGACTTCTCTCCATAACAGTGGAATGTGGATAAGTTCTACACAGCTCCTCATAATATTTTCTAACACTGGTAGAATAATATCTGAGGACCTCTGTAGCTCGGCAGGTATTATACCGTCCGCACCAGCAGACTTGTATGGCTTGAAGCCATGCAGCGCCCAGAGAAGTTTGTCGCTCGTAATCAGACCATGAATTTTGGTCACGGTTGCAGTAGGCCTGTTTGGGCTGCTACTGGCCCCGAGTTGGGAGCTACCTGGAAAGTGGGTGTCCAGAAGCAGGTTGAGTGATTCATCACTTGAGGTTGTCCGGTTTTTTTCAAACTGCTAGGCTGTAGGATTTGTAGAAAGGATTTTTCTTAGCCGCGATGCCTCAGAGGTTTCTGTGATTTTGTCGCAGAATGACCTCCAGGATTGTCGCTTTGCCTTCCTCAGTTCTTTTTTGTATAATTTGAGGGATTCTTTATATGAGTCCCAGTCAGTCACTTTTCTTGTGCTTTTTGCTGCGTTGAAAAGTTTTCTACAGGCGTTTCTAAGGAGTCCCAGTGCCGATGTCCACCAATGAGGCTTTTTCTTGCCTCTTGGTTGAATAAGAGGGCAGGAAGCAGTCATAGCCATGTCAAGCTCATTGGTGTCACGTGGGGGACTTGATAGTTCAGAGGATAGCGTTTTTGACAATATTCCTCTGCATTTTGGCCAATCAGTTTTCCGGTAATTCCGGAAAGTTGGTTGGCGGGGGGAGCATCACTCAGACTTAATTGGATGTATCTGTAGTCTGAAAAGGAGTGTTCAGACGATACCATCCAGTTTGTTAGCCTTTGGGTGATGCTGTCGGAGACAAGCGTAATATCTTACACTTTTTGTCGGTTTCTGGTTATAAAAGTGGGCTCATTGCCAATATTGCAAATTAAGAGGTTAGTACTTTAAATATAGTCAAAAAGTGACTCACCTCTATCATTGATGTCAGTACTGCCCCATACCGTGTGATGTGCGTTAGCGTCGCATCCGATTATGAGGCCAGTTCTTTTGCCTTCCAGCTTCCAGTACCACCCTTCTAGGTTATCACCAGGGAGAGGGCTCACTTGGTCGTGGCCAAAGTAATCCGATGCCAGCCAGTAGGAGCCTTTGGCAGTCTCTAGTCTGGCAACGGTTAAGTCGGGGTCACTGAGGTTGGGAAGTAGAAATACATTAAGCCTACGTTTCACTAATATACAAGTTCCAATCTTACCTTTGTCTCTTGTATAGAGCGGAGCGTATGTGGGTGTCCTAAGTCGACGAACCACGCCCTCTACAATCCATGGTTCCTGGATTAGGATTATGTCTTCTGCGTTTTTATAAAGACCCAAAATGATTGCGACCGGAGCCTTTTTTGAGTGGTGGAGATTAATCTGGAGAAACCAATTCTGGAAAGGATATCTACGCTTCGAGATCCGAGGTTGTGATATTAGGTATTAAAGGAGGAGGAGGTTGCTTATCAGCATCCAGCTCATCCTGTTTGTGAACCCTTAAATGTATGGACTCGAATTTGAGCCGAATCATGCCTCTCGTCTGCGCCAGAGGATTAAGGGATTCCTTATTGATCACAATTAACGCGCATCTATATGAACCCCTTAGTTCCTCCAGTTTCGTGACCTTCCAGTCATAAGTCGGAAGAGTCGGGTTACTGAGCCGGATGATTTCCAGAGGAGGGTTCGGCTGAGATCCAGGTACGAGTTCGAGGTCTGCTAGGAATGTCTTCTTTATACACGACTTCGAGTTTTGCACCTGGCCAAATCTCTCCTAAACCATCGATCGACTAGTGTCGAAACTAAATTCCCTTGGGAGGCTTCTTATGCCGCCTTGAAAAGGTAATTATTTTACACCTAAAATGTCCTATAAACCTCGGGCACATCTCGTTCACATTTCGGTGAAAATCAGAAAACCCAAATGCTGATAATTAACAGCCGTTCTAACAGTTTCAAGCAACTAACAGAAACTGCTCTAGTGTTTAAACTAAGAGCCCTTTGGAGGCTTGTTATGCCTCATTGAATTATGCTTCTAGAATGTCCTATAAAACTCGAGTACATCTCATTCACATTTCTGTGAAAATGAGAAAACCCAAATGCGGATAATTAACAGCCATGATAACAGTCTCAAGCCTCTAAGAGAAACTGCTCTAGTGTCTAAACCAAGAGCCCCTGGGAGGCTTGTTATGCCTCTTTGAAGAGGCAATTATGTGGCGTTTAAACTACCCTATAAACCTCGGGTACATCTCTTTCACGTTTCTGTGAAAACGAGAAACTCAAATGCTATTAATCAACAGCCGTTTTAATAGTCTCAATCCTCTAACAGAAACTGCACTGGTGTCTAAACTGTGAGCTCTTGGGAGGCTTGTTATGCCTCCTTGAAAAGGTAATTATTTTACGTCTAAAATATCCTATTAACCTCGGGCACAAAGAAATCCCGATTGCTGATAATTAACAGCCGTTCTATCAGTTTCAAGCCTCTAACCGAAACTGCTCTAGTGTCTAAACTGTGAGCCCTTGGGAGGCTTCTTATGCCTCTGTGAAAAGGTAATTATGTGGTGTTGAAAATGTCCCATAAACCTCGGGCACATCTCTTGTTCACATTTATGAGAAAACGAGAAGACCCCAATGCTCTTAATTGAAAGCGGTTTAAACGTTTTCAAGAAACTAACAGAAATTGTTATAGTGTCTAAACTAAGAGCACTTGGGAGCCTTGTTATGCTTCTTTGAAAAGGTAATTACTTGGTATTTAATACGCCCTAAAAACATCGGGCGCATCTTGTTCGCATTTTTGTGGAAACGAGAAAACCCAAACACTGTTAATTAGCAGCCGTTTTAAAAGTTTCAATCATCTAGCAGAAACTGCTCTAGTGTCTAAACTGTGAGCCCTTGGGAGGCTTGTTATGCCTCCTTGAAAAGGGAATTATTTGGCGTTTAATTTTTCCTATAAATCTTGGGCACAGCTCATTGACGTTTCTGTGGAAACGAGAAAACCCTAATGCTGATAATTAACAGCGGTTTTAACAATTTCAAGCCTCTAACAGAAACTGCTCTAGTGTCTAAACTAAGAGCCCTCTTGGGAACCTTGTTACGCCTCGTTGAATAGGTCATTATTAGGCGTTTAACATGTCCAGTAAACCTCGGGCACATCTTATTCATGTTTCTGTGAAAACGAGAAAACTTAAATGCTGACAATTAACAGCAGTTTTAACAGTTTCAAGCCTCTAACATAAACTGCTCTAGTGTCTAAACTAAGAGCCCTTGGGAGGCTTGTTATGCCTTTGGGAAAAGGTAATTATGTGCTGTTGAAATAGTCCCATAAACTCCGGGCATATCTCGTTCAGGTTTATGTGTAAACGAAAAAACCCAAATGGTGTTAATTAACAGCCGTTTTAACATTTTCCAGCCACTAATAGAAACTGCTCTAGTGTCTAATCTAAGAGCCCTCGGGAGGTTTGTTATGCCTCTTTGAAAAGCCAAATTATATGGCGTTTAAACTGTAATATAAACCTCGGGCACATCTCGTTCACATTAATGTGAAAACGAGAAAACACAAATGCTGTTAATTAACACCCGTATGAACGTTTTCAAGCCACTAACAGAAATTGCTATAGTGTCTAAACTGTGAGCCCCTGGGAGGCTTTTTACGCCTCCTTGAAAAGTTAATTATTTGGCGTCTAAAATGCCCTGTAAACCTCGGGCGCATTTCGTTCACATTTCCTTGGCAACGAGAAAACCCAAATGCTGTTAATTAACAGCCGTTTTAGCATTTTTCAGCCACTAACACAAACCGCCGCAGTGTCTAAACTAAGAGCCCATTGGAGGCCTATGTTGCCTCCGTACAAGGGCATTTATTCGGTGTCTAAAATGTCCTATAAACATCGTGCACATCTCGTTCACATTTCTGTGAAAATGAGAAAACCCAAATACTGATAATTAACAGCCGTTTTAACAGGTTCAAGCCTCTAACAGAAACAGCTCTAGTGTTAACCTAAGAGCCCTTACGAGGCTTGTTATGCCTTCTTGAAAATATATATATATATATATAAAATATAAACCTCGTTGACATCTCGTTCACATTTCTGTGAAAACCAGAAAACTCAAATGCTGATAATTAACAGCCCTTTTAACAGGTATAGGCCTCTAACAAAAACTGCTCTAGTGTCCAAACTAAAAGCCCTTGAGAGGCTTGTTATGCCTCGTTGAAAAGCAAATTGCTTGGCGTTGAACACGTCCTGTAAACCACGTGAACACCTCGTTCATATTTCTGTGGAAACGCGAAAATCCAAATACTAGTAATTAGCAGCCGTTTGAACATTTTCAAGTCAGTAACAGAAACCGCTATAGTGTCTAAACTAAGAGCAACTGGGAGCCTTGTTATGCCCCTTTGAAAAGGTAATTATTTGGTGTTTAATATGCGCTATAAATCTCGGGAGCACCTGGTTCATATTTTTGTCGAAATGGGAAAACCTAAATGCTGTTAACTAACAGACGGTTCAACAGTTTCAATCCTCGAAAAGACACTGCCCTGTGAGCTCTTTGGAGGCTTGTTATGCCTTTTTGAAAATGTAATTATGTGACGTTTAAAATGTCTTATAAACATCGTTGATATCTCGTTCACATTTGTGTGAAAACGAGAAAAACCAAATGCTCTTAATTAACAGCCGTTTGAACATTTTCAAGCGACTAACAGAAACCGCTACGGTGTCTAAACTAAGAGCACTTGAGAACTTTGTTACGTCTCTTTGAAAAGGTAATTATTTGGCGTTTAATATGTCCTATTAACCTCGGGCTCATCTCGTTCACATTTTTGTCGAAATGAGAAAACCTAAATGCTGTTAACTAACAGCCGTTTTAAATGTTTCAATCCTCTAACAGAAACTGGTCTAGTGTCTAAAAGGTTAGCCCTTGGTTGGCTTGTTAACCCTCCTTGAAAAGGAAATTACAGTTAGTTTTAATTTTATATGCATTTAAATTTCTTAATCACTAACTCTTACATACTAACAAAAAATGCTTAAATGCTAGCTTACAATTACTTAATAATCTTAGACCAACTTACTGGCCCCACACAGTCACACTAAGCTACTCTAAATTCTTATAACTATGTCTTTCGACTTTATTTACATTTTAGTTAGAACTTAAAGCTAAGAAAAAAAATTTGTTAACAAAACTTAGCATATGGACTTTTTTTTTTTTTAATAAAAATTTAGTATCTAACTTAAAGTAAACCTTAGCCTACCTAACCTAATTGTACAATACACACATAAACACACATAGACGTTATACACAATCATATACATATATCAGTATACACCTTTGTATATACTGATATATGTATATGTTTCTTTATTGCTAACCTAAACCTATGTAAGTTGGCCACCGCTATTCAAAGAGCAGATAAATTGGTCAGCTCTGCCTCTTTAGTGAGGCTGGTCCGTAATTGACGGAAACGACGACTATACATCTTCTCCATTATTCAAGCACCAGAAATGCTGGTGCTGCCGAACGACATCCGTCTGTCGACAACCGACTGTCCCCAGCTGTCCGAGCGACATCGAAGATTAACGGAACCGCTGATCTATCCTGGATCGATCCTATAGGTAGAGGAATGCTTATGGTGGAACGAAGCCGTCAGAGCTCACACTCTCGTGGTAAAAGTAATTGGGGTAGTAATCCCCAGATACCAGGTTATTCCTCGACGTCATTGCTCTTGCAATGTGCCTTCGAGTCAGCTTAATTACGAAGTTGTCCACTCGTATTAGGTTCGCCCTGTTGTAAAGGACCTCATTAGGATAAAATTTCTTGTACTCCGACTCTGGTGTTCTGTTCAAGCGAAGTCAAGCCCTAAGGCAAGCCCTTTCAAACACCCGAATCTTTTCCATTAAGCTTGCTCGTACATTGAACCACACGGGACACCCAAATACCAGCATGGGCTGGTATTTATTTTTTTATTTTTTATTTTTTTTTATAATTTACGCGTGCCTAAGGGGTTGATACCCTTTTACTGTTGCCAGGGCGCGGGCGGAAAGATAGAAGGAGGAGAAAGGAAAATTGTTTTTGTAGTGGTTTGAAACTCAGGTGTGTTTGGTTTCTATGCTTGCTCTCCAGGGGTGGGAGTCCGAATAGGACGGAGAGCTTTTCTTCACTCATAGTGATTCGAGATATAATTCCCAGTATTTTTTTCATTGCTTGAAACTCTTATAACAGCCAAATCTGCGTGTCAGTGTTATGCCTTCACACGCAGAATTTTTTTTGTCTGAGTTCCAATTATACAATGAAAAACTGATTTTGCCATGGGCAGGATTCGAACCTGGACCCTCCGAGTGAGAAGTGTTTGCTACTGCCATTACTACCACTACACCACGGCCACCCCGACCGGAGATTCGCCGGATTGGATATATCCTTTCCCTTTTTGGGGATAGGTTGAACCACCGCCGTTTTCCAATGCGCTGGATAATGTGCATTATTCATTGCATTATTAAACAGGGTGGTGTAGATGTCCACCGCTTCTGGAGGAAAATGTCGAAGCACGATGTTCGGAATACCATCGGTCCCCACTGATTTCTTAACTCTGATTGTGTCGAAGATCTCATGGAGTCCTTCCTGTGAAATGAACGGGGGTAGGTCACCCTCTCTGGCAATGACATTATTTGCCATATTTTCGTCGCTAAACCGGGTGAAACCAGAGCCCTCGGATCGCCAATTCTCCATTTCATTTCGAATGTAGCAGATGTGCACCAAGACGCTATTGTCCAGGTCATAATTAGGGCCAATGATATCAATGGCCTTGTATACTTCCTGGAAATTCGCCCCTATGGCCTCAACCTTCTCCTGTGGATCCTCGATCACAAAAAAGTCGTCATCATCAGCGGCCTCATTTGGATCAATGCCTGCTATTGTCAGTAACCGTCCGTTGTCTGTTGTCTGGGCTATTTTAAGACACTGAAGGTCGTTTTGATTTTTTCTCCGAAATAGTTTATTTATTTGCGGAAACATATTCGGGTTGCTGGTGTTTACAGCCCGAACCTTGTTATTCCAATACAAACTTACAGAAATTCTGTAATTTTCTTTTATTAGCGTTTGAATATTTTTAATCAACGACTTCAGTGTCCTAATCTCGGGGTCTTGTCGGTCAGTTAACTGTCTGTACAAATTTGTAAGTCTTGTCAGAAGTCTACTTTTCTGTCGGTGCAGTGCGTCAACAGTCGGATTGCGGAACAGGTCTTCGTTAGTTGTGCGTCGATACCGTGGTATTGTAGTGTCCATAGTTTGTTTAATTGCCTCGTGCATTTGTTTTAGGTAATTGTCGATCTCCTCGTTTGCCAAATTCCTATTGGACGGTGGGTGGAGCGTGTTCGAGGTGAGCGCTCTTTTCAAGGTTGCGGAGAAGCGTGTCCATCGAGGTTTACTGTAGTTGTAAGAATATCTTTGAACAAACTCCTACAATTACGCAATTTCGTTCGGAACTGTAATTTCGGTGCTAAAACCGCAATGGTCACTGTCATACACGAATGTGCGCATTCGTCGTACAGCAGTAGATCCAAATAAGACCCGCCACTGGGAAGTGACGGAGTCTGTACATAACATCGTGCTGACCCCACCAATCGAGTAGTAGGTTCCCTCTAGTATTTGGCAAATTATTTCCCCAATCTCTGTGTCTAGCGTTGAAATCCCCGCCGATTATAAAATAATTCTCCCCCGATTCCAGCCTAGAAGTCGAAAAAGCGTGTCGAGCTCTGTAATGAATAGGTTGGATTGTGAAGCGTCAGGTGCATAAACAGAGGCCAAGTACAGCCGCTTTCCACTGCGGAGCGCGATGTAAACGACGACTGCTTCCAACACTCGGAACCTGCGCAACACGCGCTTGTACACTCTGTGAAATTTTATACCTTCTTTAATGAAGATCGCGACAACGCCTCCACGTTTGGATCTGGGCCGATTTCTTCTTCTAACAATATAATTATTGTACTCCAGTTTGTGATTATCGGTTAGCTTGGTTTCGCTAGCGAAAAGCACATCAGGAGTTTGGCCCTGTAGCAATTTAAACATCGCGGCTCTTCGTTCGATCCTAATCAGTGAATTAACATTCACCGCAATGACCTTCAAAAGTTTGCTCCACCATGTACGCACCCATTACGACATGAGTTGCGTTAGGCCAGGCAACAGCGCGTAGATCTGGTCCACCCGCTTGGCCTGTTCGTGCACCTGCTTTGCATCTGCCCTTGGATTGCGTGCAAGATGGCTAGCATGTTAGGTGCAGCTTCCATTGTTTTCGGCGTTGGCGTTGGAGAAGCAACAGTCGCTTGCTGTACCGTAGCTCCCCTACCTGACGCCATTTAGGCGTAGGAAATTTGGGACATGACGGCTGGTGTTTGAAACTTAACAGGTTAGCGATTGACGTCAACCTGCTGCTGCCGAGCCAGTTTTGCTTTTTTAATGTCGATGAACTTAGGACAACCCCGATAATTTGCGGTGTGTCCCACGTTCCCACATAACACGCACGAGAGCTGCGTCCTATCGGATGCTCCGTCCCTACCCAGAGCACACTCCTCGGAACTGTGGTTCTTTGCGCACTTCACGCATCGAGGCTGCATTTGGCAGTTCGACGCGGCGTGCCCGAACCTCTGGCAGCGAACTCATTGTATAACGCCTTCGCTCCTTTTTAATTTTTCCCAGTGAACCACCTGGTAGTCTAGGACATTGTTTCTCCTTAGACTATCCAGACGACTTTCGGGACTGAGCTGCACCAAGAAGAATGGCAGACTCCATTTCTCCCGCCTGGGTCTAGCTGTGGTAAATGGCTTTACCCCCACAAACTTGAGTCCTTCGCACTCCTTCTCTTTGAGCAGCGCCAGGATCTCCTCAGGATCAGTAGATGATTCCAACCCCTTCAGCAGCATCGATTGCCGCTTTTCACACTTTGGTGTGAATGAGTAGTCGTTTCCTTTAGGAGCTTTTTCACTTTCGCGTAGCCCTCCACTGTATTACAGTGGATAGCATGGCGATCGTTCACCAATCTCATAATTTTAAAATTACTACCAATGACCAACTTACACAGGTCCTTGGTTGCATTTACCTCTAATTTGTATGTGTTGATAGGAGGCACCTTCTCCTTCTTCTTCTTTTGTTGCTGCTGCTGCTGTTTTTGTGGCTGCTGTTGTTTTTGCTGATGCCGTTGTTGTGGCTGCTCTTGTTGTTGTTGCTGGTGTTTCTTTTGCTTTTGTTGGTGTTGTTATTGCACTTGTGCTATTGTATTTGTCTGTTGTTTTTGTCTGGACTGCTTTTGAGCAAGCTGTGACTGCTGTTGTTGTTGGGATTGCTCATGCTCTTCCCTCTTCCTTCTGACCATTTGCTGTTCTTTAATGGCCTGTACCCTTTGCTGTAGCATTTTTATGCTGCTACTTATGGACTCTATTTCCTCCTCTGCGTCGTCCGATTCGCTTGCTGCCAATGAAGCGAAGTTGTTTCCTGCCCCCAATCCACCAAGCCTTACAGTGGACTTTTGTGGGGTGGGACGTTGTACCAATTTAGAGGTTGGCTTTAGCATCCTCTTTCTCTTTGGCGTTGGCTTTTGGCTCGAACCACACAAAGCCTCACCTGCTATCTCAGCCGATCCCGCTATTGGCATAGCGGACCGCTCTCCACAATCCATCACGTTTTATTAAGCAAAAACGTTTTTAATAAAGATTGTCTTTTTATTGTCTTTAATGAATTACAAGAAAAAAAAACAAAAACCTTTCGCAGAGGCTGGGAAGCGAACCCACAAACCCGAGATTTATTGTCCGGGTCTCTACCACTTCGGCTACCGAACACTTGAAAATTCATTTTATAATATTGTATAATCGAACACGAAATGCGTAATGCGTCTGGTCTCCGCTGAGGTCTATGAACAACTCGGCGTTTAAATTGTCTTATAAACATCATACACACCTCGTCTATATTTCTGTGAAAACGAGAAAACCCAAATGCTGATAATTTACAGCCGTTTTATCAGATATTCGTTTTAACAGCTTCAAGACTTTAACACAAACTCCTCCACCTTCTAAAGTAAGAGCCCTTGGGAGGCTTGATATGCCCCTTTGAAAAGGTAATTATTAGGCGTTTAATTTGTCTTATAAATATCGTGCACACCTCGTTTATATTTCTGTGAAAATGAGAAAACCCAAATGCTGATAATTTACAGCCGCTTTATCAGTTTCAAGCCTCTATCAGGAACTGCTCTAGTGTCTAAACTAAGAGCCCTAGGGAGGCTTATTATGCCTCTTTGAATAGGTAATTACTTGGCGTTTAAATTTTCTTATAATCATCGTGCACACCTCGTTCATATTTCTGTGAAAACGAAAAAACCCAAATGCTGATAATTATCAGCCGTTTTATCTGTTTCAAGCCTCTTACAGAAACTGCTTTAGTGTCTAAACTAAGAGCTCTTGGGAGGCTTGTTATGCCTCTTTAAAAGAGCAATTATTTGGCGTTTAAATTGCCTTATAGGCATCGTGCACTCCTCGTTCATATTTCTGCGAAAACGAGAAAACCCAAATGCTGTTATAGTCATCGAGTAACCTTCAAGCCGGCAATATCGTTTGTATCCTATTGTATTCCGCCGCTCTTCTCGTTGGTGAATTTCTCCCGCTATTTTCATAGCTGTATATCTCACTCTTTCTCGCCTCCTTATTGTGTAAAAGAAAAGTGCAAATAGTGAAAGTAAGTGAAAATAAATAAATTATGGCCCCTGGGCCACGTGTCCCTTTGGGCAATCGATTCAGCGGGCCTGAGATTGACCTGCTAATCGAACCCAAACACACAAAAAGGAAAAAAACAATCTTCTATAGAACTAAGCGACGTATTCTTCCCGACCCCAAATAACCCCAAATTTTTGATAATTTCTTCAACTAGTGAAGAAAAACCACTTTCCTCGTTCAGTGTATTTATACTTAAAAAAGCAATCGACAGCATAAGTACAGCCTACGATTCCATAACAGAAATGAGAGATGGTAACCTCTTAATTTTGGTTAAATCCCAAAAAATAGCCGACCTCTTTATATCAAAAAATTCGCTCTCGAACCTATGCCCAATTAAAATTACCCTTCACACGACAATGAACTCACCAAAAGGCACAGTGTATGCGCCCTACCTTATCAATGTCCCCGAAAAAGAAATAGCTGATGAAATGAGGTCACAAGGCGTCACGGATGTTTTCAAATTCAATAAATCCATAGACGGAACTCAACGCCCCACAGGTCTCATACTCGTCTCGTTTGATCTCTTCAGACCCCCAAGCACTGTGAGTATTGGATGGTACAACGTCAAAGTTGAGCAAAATTTCCCTAATCCGATGCGTTGTCGAAACTGCCAATTGTTGGGCCGTACCATCAAAAGATGCAATGGCAATACATCCCACGCCCCCAACAAATGCTCACGTGTTTTTTGTGCAAACTGTTTTGAAGAACACCCTTCATCCCCCAAACCATGTCCCTATTACCAGCAAGCGAAAGAAACATTAAAAATAAAAACCACAAATAAAAAACATAAAACCATAAATGCAGCATGGCAGAAGCAAAAAAATCTACATAGAATAAAACCCAATGAACTCTACTGCTCTCTCATATTCCGCTGTCACAAAAAAAGCAACGCAAACGCAATCAACAAATAAAACAGTTGCTGAAAGTGATACTATCACCACTCCCACTACTGCAGAAATAACAAAAAAAACTGTACCAGATCTCCCTAAACCTAGCAAAAAAACAACATAAACGCAGACAATACTTCAGACCCCAATTCAAATCACAGCACAAATTCAATCAATACACCAACTCATAAAACGCCAACCATTCAAAATAAAATTTCCACCCACGTAACAAACGACAACACCAAAACCTCGCCACCAGCTAATCCTCGCACCTTCACCTCTAAAAAACCGGTAAACCATAAGTCGTTGTACACTCAACTCGTTAAAACCGACTCAAACTCATCTGTCACTCAACTCATTAAAACCGACTCAAACTCATCTATCACTCATCCCATCTCAATATTCTCACCACTTCCCCACAGTAACAATATAACAGACTCGTTGGTAAACTCACCAATGAGAAGCATTACCACGCACTCAACTTCAAACCTCTCATCCTTATCAACCGTAACCCAATCTCTTATTAACCCAAAACAATATTACCTGCAACCGCCCGAAACGGACGACGAAAGCATCTAACAATAATAATCGGTTGGCTTGGCTTTGGGCCCCCATCGGTCGCGGACGAACTCGCGCTGCGTTCCGTTTCTGCGGAGCGTTGGAGACTCGGGAGATCATTCCCATCTCACACTGCTTTGCTGGTTAAATGTGGCGCGGACAGTCTAACTGGCGATGGGGGTACAAAGTTATTTGTCATCTCCTGCAGTTCAGCTCTTTGCCCAATATAATAAAATATATTGCTACTAAGACCCCCGCCTTTATAATGATGACCTTAACCCTTCCGTAATTTCCTTACAAGAAACACACATACTCAACGAAGATTCTAATCCATACTCACCCAAGCAATACTTCCCTTTTTTCCACAATCTCCCAGCCAACACATCAGCCAAACACGGAACTGGACTACTAGTTCATATATCCATTCCGCACAGATTTTTTAATATAAACTCTACAATATCAGGAATCGCCGTTGAAATCACATTACAACATGCATTTACAGTGATATCATTATACATCTCACCGGACCAAACATTTTGTGCTGCTGACATTGAAAACATACTGTACGGCATAAATACCCACGTATTAGTTACGGGAGACTTCAATTCTTGGAGCCCTCTATGGGGCTCTCAATCTACTAATACAAGAGGCAATATTCTAGAAGACTTCTTAGCTAGATCTAACCTAATTATATTAAACGATGGCAGCCCCACGCATTTCTCCACCCATAAAACATTTACACAAGTCGACTTATCCCTTATCTCTGCACAGATACTCCCATACGTTAAATGGTCAGTCCTCCCTGACCTTCACGGAAGCGATCATTTCCCGTTAATTACAACGCTGGAGTTTGAAAGGCAACCCAAAATTACGAAATGTTTGCCAAAGTTTCAAACAGACAGGGCAAATTGGCCCTTATTCGAAACTACGGTCCTAGACGTCTTAATATCGTATATTCCATCAGAAAATATAAACAGAGAAGCAGCTGTATTTACAAAATCAATTCGTCATGCAGCTAATGTATCGATCCCTCAAACAAGTAGCGCTTCCAAAAAAATGTATGTACCATGGTGGAAGAAGGAAATTAAAAATCTAAGACAAATTAAGCAGAAAGCCTGGTACGACTTCAAAAAACACCCAAATGATACTAATCTGGTCGCCTACCGCAAATCCAATGCAATGTTTCGTCGGACGGTAAAGCTTTCTAAGAAAGACTGTTTTGAAAGATTTACAGCTAGTATTAACCGAAAAGCATCGTCCAAAAAACTCTGGGCTGACATAAAGTCACTTACGGGAAACTACACGCAAAACTCAATAAAGGTCATTAAAACTGTAACAAAAACGCTTACCTGCCCTTTCGAAATTGCTGACCACTTTTTGCAAGCCTGGTCAAATTATGCCAAGGACTCCAACTTCTCCTCCAACTTCTTGAACCAAAAACATTTCCTACTTAACACTAACCTTCCTTGTTATGAGACGTCATCCTCAGCTGGCTTAATAGAATTACCAATCAAACTAATAGAACTGGAGAATTGTCTTTCTTCAAAAACGCCAGGTTTCGATCGTATTTCATATCCCATGCTGAAAAACTCCCCAACAGCACTAAAAATACGCATAGTTACACTATATAACCATATCTTTGATACAGGTGTTATTCCACAAATGTGGAAAGTCGCAAGTGTAGTTCCAATTTAGTGGGTACCGCCCATTATCCCTGCTGCCGTGCATAGGTAAAATAATGGAAAAAATCATAGCTAGAAGACTACTTAGGTACATAGAACAAAACAATCTTATCGGCATTAATTAGGTCGCTTTAAAGCATGGTCGGAGCACCATAGACGCACTCCTTCACATAGACGAATTCATACCTTCCGCTTTATCCACAAAAAATCACATTTCAATCCTATCGATTGACTTTGAAAAAGCTTCCGAAAGAATTGGAATACATACTATAATCAAGAAACTCATTCAATGGAAAATCGGTCCTAAAATGTTGAGTTATATCAAATTTTTTCTCAAAAACAGAAAGTTTCGAATAAAAGTAAACAATATATATTCTAACACATATAACCCCGAAAATGGCATCCCTCAAGGATCCCCACTCTCGGTTAGTATTTTCATAATCGCTTTCAATGAGCTGAGTTTAATCATAAATAAAAATAAAACTATTCGACACATTCTGTATGCGGACGACCTGATTATATTCTCAAAATGCAAGGAACTTAATAAGGTAAACGCCACATTTGGTAAAATACGAGTAATATCAGACATTAACGTTTGGTGCAAGTCCTCTGGCTCTAAATTTCTTTTAACAAAACAAAAGTAATGCACATTTGCAGAAAAACCAGCTGCACAAAATTAATGTCAATTAATGTTAATAATAATAATATCTGTAATGTCAACAAATTAAATATTCTAGGAGTTATTTTTGATAGTAAATTTAATTTTATTGGACATTGTTTATATATGAAAAAAAGCTTAGCTATTAGAGATAACATAATGAAGTATCTTTTCTGCAAAAACGGTGCTTCCCACACAAACACCCTCAACAGAGTCATCAAAGCAATAATACTATCGAAAATAGACTACCGGCTAGTTATTTACGGTAAATGCAGCAAATCAACAATCCTGACACACCACAATATCGTGCAGCTGTAAGGTGCAGCCTTAGAGCATTCAAAACGACACCGGTGAAAAACATGCTAACAGAAGCAGGTCTGCCATCAGTTGAGCAACGTTTCGAATATCTCACGTCACTTCTCATACCTAAATTTACATCATCATCAAAATCACCAATCATAAAAGATGCCAGAAGAACGATAACCCGTAAGAAAACACCAATAATACTATCGACTATCCACGAGCGCACACCTCGTTCATTATTTCTGTGAAAACGAGAAAACCCAAATGCTGCTAATTAAAAGCGGTTTAAACGTTTTCAAGCCACAGCCAGAAACTGCTATAGTGTCTAAACTAAGAGCACCTGGGAGCCTTGTTACACCTCTTTGAAAAGGTAATTGCTTGGTATTTGATACGCCCTAAAAACATCGGGTGCATCTTGTTCACATTTTTGTCGAAACAAGAAAACCCAAATACAGTTAATTAACAGCGGTTTAAACGTCTTCAACCCACTAACAGAAACTGTTATAGTGTCTAAACTAAGAGCACTTGGGAGCCTTGTTGTGTTTCTTTGAAAAGGTAATTATTTGTTGCTTAATACGCCCTAAAAATATCGCGCGCATCTCGTTCACATTTTTGTGGAAACGAGAAAACCCAAATGCTGTTAATTAACTGCCGATTTACTATTTTAAAGCCACTAACAGGAACCACTCTACTGTCTGAACTAAGAGCCCTTGAGAGATTTATTATGCCTCCTTGAAAAGGAAATTATGTTTCGTTTAAAATGTCCTGTAAATCTCGGTCACATCTCGTTTACATCTGTGAAAACGAGAAAACAAAAATGCTCTCAATTAACTGCCGTTTTAACATTTTCAAGCCTCTAACAGACACAGCTCTTTTGTCGAAATTACGAGCCCTTGGGAAGCTGGTTATTAACAGCCGTTTGAACGTTCTCAAGCCACTAACAGAAACTGCAATAGTGTTTACACCAACAGCACTTGAAAGCCTTGTTATGCCGCTTTGAATGGGTGAGTGTTTGTCGCCTAAAATGTTCTATGAACCTCGGGCACATCTTATTCATGTTTTTGTGAAACTGAGAAAACCCAAATGCTGACAATTAACAGCCGTTTTAACAGTTTTAAGCCTCTAACAAGAACTGATCTAGTGTCTAAACTGTGAGCCCTTACGAGGTTTGTTATGCCTTGTTGAAATTATTTGACCTTTAAAATGTCTTGTAAACCTCGGGCACATTTCGCTCACATTTCTGTGAAAACGAGAAAACCCAAATGTTGCTAATTAGCAGCCGTTTTAATATTTTAAAGCCACTAACAGAAACTGCTCTACTGTCTCAACTAAGATCCCTTGGGAGGTTTGTTATAACTCCTTGAAAGGGTAATTATTTGGCGTTTAATATGCTTTATACACCTCGGGCGCATTTTGTTCATATTTCTTTGGAAACGAGATAACCCAAGTTTTGTTAATTAACAGCCGTTTAGCATTTTCCATCCACTAACAGAAACTGCTCTAGTGTCTAAATTCAGAGCCCTTGTTAGCCTTGATACGCCTGCTTGAAAGGGTAATTATATGGCGTTAAATCTGTCCTGTAAACCTCAGACACATCTCGTTCAGATTTATGTGAAAACGAGAAAACCCAAATGCTGTTAATTAACAGCCGTTTTAACAGTTTCAAGACTCTAACAAAAACTGCTCTAGTGTCTAAACTGTAAGCCCTTGTGAGGCTTGTTTTGCCTCGTTGAATTGGTAATTATTTGACTTTTACAACGTCCTGTTAACCTCGGGCACATCTCGTTCACACTTCTGTGAAAACGAGAAAACCCAAATGCTGTTAATTATGATCCGTTTTAACATTCTCGAGCCACTAACAGAAACTGCTCTAGTGTCTAAACCAAGAACCCTTGGGGGCCTGTTAGGCTTCCTGGAAATTATATGGCGTTGAATATGTCCCATAAACCTCGGGCACATCTCGTTCACATTTATGCGAAAATGAGAAAAACCAAATGCTGTTAACTAACAGCCGCTTTAACATTTTCCAGCCACTTACAGAAACTGATCTAGTGTCTAAACTAAGAGCCCTTGGGAGGCTTGTTATGCCTCCTTGAAAATGTAATTATGTGGCGTTTAAACTGCCTTATAAACCTCGGGAATATCTTATTCGCATTTCTGTGAAAATGAGAAAATCCAAACGCTGTTAATTAACAGCCGTTTTAACTGTTTCAAGCCTCTAACATAAACAGCTCTATTGGCTAAACTAAAAGCCCTTGGGAGGCTTGTTATGCCTCCGTGAAAAGGCAATTATGTGCCGTTGAAACTGTCCCATAAACCTCGGGCACATCTCGTTCACATTTATGTGAAAACGAGAAAACCCAAATGCTGTTGATTAACAGCCGTTTTAGCATTTTCCAAGCACTAACAGAAACTGCTCTAGTGTCTAAGATAAGAGCCCGTCGGAGGGTTTTTACACCTGCTTGAAAAGGTAATTATACGGCGTTTAATCTGCCCTGTAAACCTCAGCACATCTCGTTTAGATTTATATGAAAACGAGAAAGCCAGAATGCTGTTAATTAACAGCCGTTTTAACAGTTTCAATCCTCTAACACAAACCGCTCTAGTGTTTAAACAGTCAACCCTTGCGAGGCTTGTTATGACTCGTTGAAATGGTAATTATTTGACTTTTACAATGTCCTGTAAACCTCGGGCACACCTCATTCGTGTTTCTGTGAAAACGAGAAAACCCAAATGCTGACAATTTAAAGCCGTTTTAGCTGTTTTAAGCCTCTAACAGAAACTGCTCTATTGTCTAAACTAAAAGCCCTTGGTAGGCTTGTTATGCCTCTGTGAAAAGGTAATTGTGTGCCGTTGAAAATGTCTTATAAACCTCGGGCACACCTCGTTCACATTTATGTGTAAACGAGATAAATCAAATGCTGCTAACTAACGTCCGTTTTAGCATTTTCCAGCCACTAACAGAAACTGTTCTAGTGTCTAAACTAAGAGCTCTTGGGAGGCTCGTTATGCCTCTTTGAAAAGGGAATTATATGGCGCTGGAACTGTCACATAAACCCCGGGCACATTTCGATCACATTTATGTGAAAAGAGAAAACCCCAATGCTGTTAATTAACAGCCGTTTTAACAGTTGCAAGCCTCTAACAGACACAGCTCTTTTGTCGAAATTGCGAGCCCTTGGGAAGCTGGTTATTAACAGCCGTTTGAACGTTCTCAAACCACTAACAGAAACTGCAATAGTGTCTACACCAACAGCACTTGAAAGCCTTGTTATGCCGCTTTGAATGGGTGAGTGTTTGTCGCCTAAAATGTTCTATAAACCTCGGGCACATCTTATTCATGTTTTTGTGAAACTGAGAAAACCCAAATGCTGACAATTAACAGCCGTTTTAACAGTTTTAAGCCTCTAACAGGAACTGATCTAGTGTCTAAACTGTGAGCCCTTTCGAGGTTTGTTATGCCTTGTTGAAATTATTTGACCTTTAAAATGTCCTGTAAACCTCAGGCACATCTCGCTCATATTTCTGTGAAAACGAGAAAACCCAAATGCTGCTAATTAGCAGCTGTTTTAATATTTTAAAGCCACTAACAGAAACTGCTCTACTGTCTCAACTAAGAACCCTTGGGAGGTTTGTTATAACTCCTTGAAAGGGTAATTATTGGCATTTAATATGCTTTATACTCCTCGGGCGCATTTTGTTCATATTTCTTTGGAAACGAGATAACCCAAATGCTGTTAATTAACAGCCGTTTTAGCATTTTCCATCCACTAACAGGTACTGCTCTAGTGTCTAAACTCAGAGCCCTTGTTAGCCTTGATACGCCTGCTTGAAAGGGTGATTATATGGCGTTAAAACTGTCCTGTAAACCTCAGGCACATCTCGTTCAGATTTATGTGAAAACGAGAAAACCCAAATGCTGTTAATTAACAGCCGTTTTAACAGTTTCAAGACTCTAACAAAAACTGCTCTAGTGTCTAAGCTGTGAGAGCTGCCGTTTCTTGTTGCGCTTCGTTGAAATGGTAATTTTTTGGCTTTTAAAATGTTCTGTAAACATCGGGCACATCTCGTTCATATTTCAGTGAAAACGAGAAAAACCAAATGCTGTTGACTAACAGGCGTTTTAGCATTTTCCAGCCACTAACAGAAACGGCTGCAGTGTCTAAACTCAGAGCCCATGGGAGGCTTGTTATGCCTCTTTGAAAGGGTAATTCTTTGACGTTTAACAAGTTTTGTACACCTCGGGCGCATCTCGTTCACATTTTTGTGGAAACGAGAAAACCAAAGATCTGTCAATTAACAGCCGTTTTACCAGTTTAAAGCCTCTAGCAAAATCTGCTCTAGTGTCTCAACTGTCAAATCTTGGGAGGATTGGTGTACCTCCTTGAAAAGATAATTGTTTAAGGCTTAACATGTCCTATAAATATCGGGCACATCTAGATCGCGTTTCTACGAAAACGAGAAAACCCAAATGCTGATGATTAACAGCCGTTTTAACAGTTCAAGCCTCTAACAGAAACTGCTTTATTATCGAAACTAAGATCCCTTGGGAGAATTGTTATACCCCCTTGAAAATGTAATGGTTTGGCGTTTAACATGTCCTGTAAACCTCGGGCACATTTCGTTCAAATTTCTGTGGAAACGAGAAAACCCAAATGTTGTTAATTAACCGCCGTTTTAACATTTTCAAGTAACTAACAGAAACGGCCGCAGTGTCTACACTAAGAGCCCATGGGAGGCTGGTTATGCCTCCATAAAAGCGTAATTATCTGGCGTCTAAAATGTCCATAAGGGTCGGGCACATCTCATTAAAATTTCTATGAAAACGAGAAAACCCAAATTCTGATAATTAACTTCCGTTTTAGCAGTTTCAAACCTCTAACAGAAACTGCTCTAGTGTCTAAACTAAGAGCCCTTGCGAGGCTTGTTATGCCTCCGTTAAAAAGTAATTATGTGCCATTGAAAATGTCCCATAAACCTCGGGCACACCTTGTTCACATTTATGTGAAAACGAGAAAACCCAAATGCTGTTAATTAACAGCCGTTTTAGCATTTTCCAGCCACTAACAGAAACGGCTCTAGTGTCAAAATTAAGAGCCCTTGGGAGGCTTGTTATGCCTGCTTGAAAATGTAAATCTATGGCGTTTAAACTGTCCTATAAAGCTTATTCACATCTCGTTCAAATTTATGTGAAAACAAGAAAACCCAAGTGCTGTTAATTAACAGCCGTTTTAACAGTTTTAGCCTCCAGCAGAAACTGCTCTAGTGTCTAAACTGTGAGAGCTGCCGATTCTTATTACGCCTCGTTGAAATGGTATTTATTTGACATCTCGTTCACATTTCTGTAAAAACAAG
Organism: Volucella bombylans; assembly: GCA_949129095.1. NCBI lineage: Eukaryota > Metazoa > Arthropoda > Insecta > Diptera > Syrphidae > Volucella > Volucella bombylans. The sequence continues at coordinate 5,946,372 of OX422145.1, forward strand.
AAAACCCAAATGCTGTTAATTAACACTCGTTTTAGCATTTTCCAAACCCTAACAAAAACTGCTCTAGTGTCTAAGCTAAGAGCCCTTGGGAGGCTTATTATGCCTCTGTGAAAAGGTAATTATGTGGCATTTAAACTGTCCTGTAAAACTCGGGCACAGCTGCTTCACATTACTGCGGAAACGAGATAATCCAAATACCAATAATTAACAACAGTTTTAACAGTTTCAAGCCTCTAAGAAAAACTACCCTAGTGTCTAAACTAAGAGCCCTTGGAAGGCTTGTTTCACACCCTTGAAAAGGCATTTATCTGGCGTTTAACATGTCCTGTAAACCTCAGGCACAGCTCGTTCATGTTTCTATGCAAACGAGAAAAACCAAATGCATTTAATTAACATCCGTTTAAACACTTTCAAGCCACGAACAGAAACTGCTCTGGTGTCTAAACTAAGACCCCTTGTTATGCATCCTTGAAAGGGTAATTCTTTGGCGTTTAATACGCTTTATACACATCGGGGGCATCTCGTTCACATTTTTGTGGAAACGAGAAAACCCAAATGCTGTCAATTAAGAGTCGTTTTAACAGTTTCATGCCTCTAGCAAAATCTGCTCTAGTGTCTCAACTGTCAGCTCTTGAGAGGATTGTTATACCTCCTTGAAAAGATAATTATTTACAGTTTGAAATTTCCTAAAAACCTCGGGAACATCTAGTTCGCTTTTCTGTGAAAACGAGAAAACCCAATTGCTGATAATTAACAGCCGTTTTAACAGTTCAAGCCTCTAACAGAAACTGCTCTAGTGTCGAAATCTAGAGCCCTTGTGAGGCTTATTATGCCTCCTTGAAAAGGTAATTGTTTGGCGTTTAAAATGTCCTGTAAACCTCGGGCACATCTCTGTCAGATTTCTGTGGAAACGAGAAAATGCAACTGCTGTTAAAGAACCGCTGTTTTAACATTTTCCAGCCACTAACAGAAACCGATGCTGTGTCTAAACTAAGAGCCCGTGGGAGGCTTGTTATGCCTCCTTACTAAGGCAATTATTTGACGTCTAAAATGTCCTATAAACTTCGGACACATCTCGTTCACATTTCTGCGAAAACGAGAAAACCCAAATACTGATATTAAACAGCCGTTTTAACAGTTTCAATAATCTGACAGAAACTGCTCTAGTGTCTAAACGGTAATTATGTGCCGTTGAAAATGTCTCATAAACATAAACATATAGTTCCGGATAATCAATTCGGTTTTAAGGCGGGAGATGATATCTCACATGCCGCGTCTAAACTGGTGTCCGATATCCAATGGAATAAAGGCAAAAAACAATGTACTGGTGCCTGCCTTGTTGGCTTGGAGAAGCCCTTCGACACCGTATGGTTAGAGGGTTTTTCTATAAACTGACTAGGCTGGGGATCAGTAAACCACTCTTGTACATTTTTTATAATATGCTAACTAACAGACAGTTCATTGTGAAGAATGGTGATGTGACTTCTGTTGGAATATTTCAAATTAAAAATGGTCTTCAGCAAGGCGCGGTCAAATCGCCGACCCTATTCAACATTTTTACAAGCGACTTGATAGGTTCACTTCCCCATACTATTGCGTACGCAGACGATTTGATAGCGTACAGAACAGGTCAAAAAATAGAGGTCATTAATACTCTCTTGCAGCGTCGGAAGTCGGAAACCATTCTCTTTAGGACGCCGTTGTCTGGAGCCTCTAGGGATACCAGAAAAAATTGGCGAAAGTTCTCTATCATTGGACAACTCGGACAACCTCTTGCCTGTCGAAATGTAGTCAGATACCTTGGAATCTGGCTAGATCAGTTCCTGTATTTTGGCAAAAATGTAGATGCTGCTCTGGCCAGAGCTAAAGGTGCTTTTGCCCTTACAAAGAGACTGTTTTATAGCAGCCAAATCGATGCGAGGGTAAAAGTAATCTGCTACATGGCCCTTATCAGGCCCATGCTGGTATTTGGTTGTCCCTTGTGGTTCAATGTACGAGCAAGCTTAATGGAAAAGATTTGGGTGTTGGAGAGGGCTTGCCCGTAGGGCTTGTCTTCGCTTGTACAGAACACCAGAGTCGGAGTACAAGAAATTTTATCCTAATGAGGTCCTTTACAATAGGGCGAACCTAGTACGAGTGGACAACTTCGTAATTAAGCTGACTCGAAGGCACATTGCAAGAGCAACGACCACGACGAATAACCTGATATCGGGGGCTTTCTACCCAAATTACCTTTACCACGAGAGAGTGCGCTCTGACGGCTTCGTTCCACCGGAAGCATTCCTATACCTTGATCAGATAGGGTTGATCCAGGATAGATCAGCGGTCCCGTTAATCTTTCATGTCGCTCGGACTGCTGGTGACAGCTGGGGACAGGCGACTCAACTACAGCAGAGTCGTCGCACACGGCAGTGTGGATCGTCTCAGGTTCAGTAGGGCGGTGGGGAATCGCGATAAGAAGGATGTCGTTCGGAAGCATCAGCATTTCTGGTGGTTGAATGATGGAGAAGATGTCTCGTCGTCGTTTCCGTCAATTACGGACCAGCCTCACTAATGAGGCAGAGCTGACCAATCTGTTTTCTCTGTAAATAGCGATGGCCGGCTTACATAGCTTTAGGTTAGCATCTAAGAAATATATACATGTATTAGTATATACTTTTGTATATGTATATAATTGTGCATAATGTCTATATGTGTGTATGTAGGTAAGGTAGGCTAAGGTCTATTTAAAGTTAGATATTAAGTTTTTATAAAAAATAAAAAATTATGTCCATATGCTAAGTTTTTGCTAGCAATTTTTTTTTTCTTAGCTTTAAGTATGGTAACTAAATATTAGTAAAAAAATTAAATAAAATCGAAAGACATAGTTATAAGAATTTAGAGTAGCTTAGAGTGCCTGCGTGGGGCCAGTAAGTTAGAATATAAAATTGTTAAGTAATTTCAAGCCAGCATTTAGTCATTTTATGTTAGTATGTAAGAATTAGTGATAAAGAAAATAAAATGCATTTAAAACTAAACTAAACTACAATAATTAGCCTTTCAAGAAGGCATAACAAGCGTCCCGAGGACTCTTAGTTTAGACACTAGAGAAGTTTCTGTGAGAGGCTTGAAACTGTTAAAGCGGCTGTTAATTAACAGCATTAGGGTTTTCTCGATTTCACAGAAATACGAACGGGGTGTGCTCGAGGTTTATAGCAGATCTTAAACGCCAAATAATTGCCTTTTCAAAGACGCATAACAACCTTCCGAAATGCTCTTAGTTTAGACACTAGATAAGTTTTTGTTAACAGCCTGAAACTGCTAAAACGGCTTTTAATTATCAGCATTTGGGTTTTCTCGTTTTCTCAGAAATTTGAACGAGATGTGTCCAAGGTTTATAGGACAATCTAAACGCCAAAAAATTGCACTTTTTCGGACGTTCATAGACCTCCACGGAGATCTGAAGTGTTTTGTGTTTCGGCTTAAGAAGTGCAGAAAAATAAAAAGTATACTTTTAACCAGTGAATTTTCAAGTGTTCGGTAGCCAAGGTGGTAAAGACCTGGACGACATCACACCTGGTGTGACGATCCCGAGGCCTGGATTCGATTCCCATCGGTAGACAAACTGTTTTTATTTCTAATTTTTATTGAAATAATAACAAGAGAAATGTAAAAAAAAAAATTAAAAAAAAAAAACAAAAAAAATCACGTGATGGATTGTGGAGAGCGGTCCACTATGCCAATAGCGGGACCTGCTGAATTATTATCAGGCGATGCTACAAGCGGTTCAAGCCAAACACCAACGGCTAGGAGAACAAGGGAGCTTAAGCCAACTTCAAACATAATTCAACGTCCCACCCTACCAACTTCCACTGTAAACTGCTTGGTAGAGTGACGGAATTGAATAACTTCGCTTCATTGGCACAGAGAGAATCGGAAGATGAAGAGGAAGAGATGAAGGCCATAAGTAGCAGCATCAAAAAGGGTACTGGCCATCAAACAAAGGCAAATGATAAGAAGGAAAAGAGAAGAGGAAGAGCAATTTCAGCAACACCAGCAGACGCTGCTTGCTCAAAAGCAGACTCAACAACAACACCAACAAAAGCTTAAAGGGCACCACCAACAACAACAAGAGCAGCCACAACAACGGCATCAGCAAAAACAACAGCAGCCACAAAAACGGCAGCAGCAAAAACAGTAGCAGCAGTAGCAGCAGCAGCAGCAACAACAACAACCACAACGACAACAACAGCAACAACAGCAGCAGCAGAAGAAGAAGAAGGAGAAGGTGCCTCCTATCAACACATACAAATTAGAGGTAAATGCAACCAAGGACATGTGTAAGTTGGTTATTGGTAATAATTTTAAAATTATGAGATTGAGGAACGATCGCCATATAATACACTGTAATACAGTGGAGGGCTACGCGAAAGTGAAAGAGCTCCTAAAGGAAACGACAACGGAGCACTACTCATTCACACCGAAGTGCGAAAAGCGGCAATCGATGCTGCTGAAGGGGTTGGAATCATCTACTTATCCTGAGGAGATCCTGGCGCTGCTCAAAGAAAAGGAGTGCGAAGGACTCAAGTTTGTAGGGGTAAAGCCATTTACCACAGCTAGAGCCAGGCGGGAGAAACGGAGTCTGCCGTTCTTCTTGGTGCAGCTCAGTCCCGAAAGCCGTCTGGATAGTCTAAGGAGTATCAATGTCCTAGACTACCAGGTGGTTCACTGGGAAAAATTAAAAAGGAGCGAAGGCGTTATACAATGCGTTCGCTGCCAGAGGTTCGGGCACGCCGCGTCGAACTGCCAAATGCAGCCTCGATGCGTGAAGTGCGCTAAGAACCACAGTTCCGAGCAGTGTCCTCTGGGTGTTGACGGAGCATCCGATAGAACGCAGCTCTCGTGCGTGTTATGTGGAAACGTGGGACACACCGCAAACTATCGGGGTTGTCCTAAGTTCGCTGACATTAAGAAAGCAAAACTGGCTCGGCAGCAGAAGGTGGAGGTCAAACGTTCACCTGCCAGATTTCAAACACCAGCCGTCACGTCTCAAATTTCCTACGCCCAAATGGCGTTAGGTAGGGGGGCTACGGTACAGCAAGCGACTGTTGCTTCTCCGGCGCCAACGCCGAGAACAACGGAAGCTGCACTTAACATGCTAGCCATCTTGCTCGCAATCCAAGGGCAGATGGCTCAGCTGCAAAAGCAGGTGCAAGAACAGGCCAAGCGGGTGGACCAGATCTACACGCTGCTGCCGGGCCTAACGCAACACATGTTGTAATGGGTACGCACATGGTGGAGCAAACTTTGAAGGTCCTTGCGGTGAATGTTAATTCACTGATTAGGATCGAACGAAGAGCCGCGATGTTTAAATTGCTACAAGACCAAACTCCTGATGTGCTTTTCGCTAGCGAAACCAAGCTAACCGATAAGCACAAACTGGAGTACAATAATTATATTGTTAGAAGAAGCAATCGGCCCAGATGCAAACGTGGAGGCGGTGTCGCGATCTTCATTAAAGAAGGTATAAAATTTCACAGAGTGTACAAGGGAGTTGGAAGCAGTCGTCATTTACATACCTCTCCGCAGTGGAAAGCGGCTGTACTTTGCTTCTGTTTATACACCTGAGGCTTCACAATCCACCCTATTCATTACAGAGCTCGACACGCTTTTTCGATTTCTAGGCTGGAATCGGGGGAGAATTATTTTATAATCGGCGGTGATTTCAACGCTAGACACAGAGATTGGGGAAATAATTTGCCAAATACTAGAGGGAACCTACTACTCGATTGGTGGGGTCAGCACGATGTCATGTACAGACTCCGTCGCTTCCCAGAGGCGGGTCTTATTTGGATCTACTGCTGTACGACGAATGCGCACATTCGTGTATGACAGTGACCATTGCGGTTTAAGCACCGAAATTACAGTTCCGAACGAAATTGCGGAATTGTAGGAGTTTGTTCAAAGATATTCTTACAACTACAGTAAACCTCGATGGACACGCTTCTCCGCAACCTTGAAAAGAGCGCTCACCTCGAACACGCTCCACCCACCGTCCAATAGGAATTTGGCAAACGAGGAGATCGACAATTACCTAAAACAAATGCACGAGGCAAATGCACGTTTCCCAGATACGGGTCTTATTTGGATCTACTGCTGTACGACGAACGCATACGACTGACAGGTACGAATTTACAAACGCTAAACTGTCTGCGCACATTCGTGTACGACAGCGACCATTGCGGTTTTAGCACTGAAATTACAGTTCCTAACGAAATTGCGGAATTGGATGAGTTCGTCCAAAGATATTCTTACAACTACAGTAAGACTCAATGGACACGCTTCTCCTCAACTTTGACAAGAGCGCTCTCCCCGAACACGCTCCACCCACCGTCCAATAGGAATTTGTCAAACGAGGAGATCGACAATTACCTAAAACAAATCGACGAGACAATTAAAAAAACTATGGGCACTACAATACCGCAGTATCGACGTACGACTAACGAAGAACTGTTCCGCAATCCTACTATTGACGCACTGCACCTGCAGAAGAGTAGACTTCTGAAAAAAACTTGTACAGACAGTTAACTGACCGACAAGACTCGGAGATTAGGACACTGAAGTCGTCGATTAAAAATATTCAAACGCTAATAAAAGAGAATTACAGAATTTCTGTAAGTTTGTATTGGAACAACAAGGTTCGGGCTGTAAACACCAGCAACCCGAATATGTTTCCGTAAATAAATAAACTATTTCGGAGAAAAAATCAAAACGACCTTCAGTGTCTTAAAATAGCCCGGACAACAGACAACGAACGGTTACTGACAATAGCAGGTATTGATCCAAATGAGGCCGCTGACGATGACGACTTCTTTGTGATCGAGGATCCGCAAGAGAAAGTTGAGACAATAGGGGCGACTTTCCAGGAAGTATACAAGGCCATTGATATCATTGGCCCTAATTACGACCTGGACAGTCGCGTCTTGGTGCACAACTGCTACATTTGAAATGAAATAGAGGATTGGCGATCCAACGGCTCTGGTTTCACCCGATTTAGCGACGAAAATATGGCAAATAATGTCATTACCAGAGAGGGTGACCTAACCCCATTCATTTCGAGGAAGAACTCCGTGAGATCTTTGACACAATCAGGGCTAAGAAATCAGTGGGGAACGATGGTATTCCGAACATCGTGCTTCGACATCTTCCTCTAGAAGCGGTGGACATCTACACCACCCTGTTTAATAATGCAATGAATAATGCACATTATTCAGCGCATTGGAAAACGGCGGTGGTTCAACCTATCCCCAAAAAGGGGAAGGATATTTCCAATCCGGCGAATCTCCGGTCGATAAGTCTCCTTCCAAATATCAGTAAGGTTTTTGAAAAAGTAATTAATAGAGCCCTGTCTAGGTGGGTTGAGGACAAACATATAGTTCCGGATAATCAATTCGGTTTTAAGGCGGGACATTATATCTCATATGCCGCGTCTAAACTGGTTTCTGATATCCAATGGAATAAAGGCAAGAAACAATGCACTGGTGCCTGCCTTGTTGACTTGGAGAAGGCCTTCGACATCGTATGGTTAGAGGGTCTTTTCTATAAACTGAATGGGCTGGGGATCAGTAAACCATTCTTGTACATTCTTTATAATATGCTAACTAAAAGACAGTTCATCGTGAAAAATGGTGATGTGACTTCTGTTGGAATATTTCAAATTAAAAATGGTCTTCAGCAAGGCGCTCTCAATTCGCCGATCCTATTCAACATTTTTACAAGCGACTGGATAGGTTCACTTCCCCATACTGTTGCGTACGCAGACGATTTGATAGCGTACAGAACAGGTAAAAAAATCGAGGTCATTAATACTCTCTTGCAGCGTGACTTCGATAAGATAAGACGATTTTGCGATGACTGGAAGTTGAAAATCAACTTTCAGAATTCGGAAACCATTCTCGTTAGGACGCCGTTGTCTGGAGCTTCTAGGGATACCTGAAAAAATTGGCACTTTTGCATTCAGCTTTTGTATACTGCTGGTAAGTTCTTTTAACTCCTCATCCTCATCTTCTGATTCAGATGCCGTTAGAGAGGCAAAGTTGTTGTTGCCTCCCTTATAATACATCTCATCAGAGATGCAGATCGACGTATCAACTGATTGTTTTTTAGTTTGTTGTCGTGTTTTTACTGTCTCAGCTGCTAGAGCAGCACCCATTTTCATTTTTGTTAAGTTACTACTCGTAGGAGTAGTTTTTAATATCCTCCGCCTTTTAATGGCTTTAGCCACGGCACCGGCAACACTATTGTTGCCTTTGGCAACTTGCGTTATGGGAAGAGCGGAGCGCTCTCCACCATCCATCACGTGGTTTCCTTATCACTTTTTGATTTTTTTATATAATTGAATAACAAAAAGAAGAAAAAAAAAAAACAAAGTTCCAAGTTCAGGGATCTAACCAGTATCCCAGGATTTGCTTATCGACGCCGCTAACCGCTTGGCTATCGAGCCAGATAATAAAAGCCCAACCAATTAGTTTTACTAGGATAACTGTATCACTATTATTTTACTTTATTATTGTTTTTTTTTCACTCAAGGAAAATCAGAAAACGTTTACACTCTGTGGAGATCTGCGAACGACTGCCTTATCCCTCCTTGAAAGGGTAATTACTTGACGTCTCAAATGCTCATAAACATCGGGCACATCTCGTTCACATTTCTGCGCGAACGAGAAAACCCAAATGCTGATAATTAACAGACGTTTTAATAGTTTCAATCCTCTAACAAAAACTGCTCTAGTGTCTAAACAAAGAACCCATGGGAGGCTCGTTATGCCTCTGTGAATAGGTAGTTATTTGGCGCTTAAAATGTCCTATAAACCCCGTGCACATCTCGTTCACATTTCTGTGAAAACGAGAAAACTCAAATGCTGATAATTAATAGCCGTTTTAATAGTTTCAATACTCTAGAAACTGCTCTAGAGTCGAAACTAAGAGCCTCTGGTAGACTTGTTATGCCTCCTTGAAAAGGTAACTATTTGGCGTCTAAAATGTCCTGTAAACCTCGGGCGCATCTCATTCACCTTTCTGTGAAAATGAGAAAACCCAAATGCTGTTAATTAAAAGCGGTTTAAGCGTTTTCAAGCCACTAACAGAACCTGCTATAGCGTCTAAACTAAGAGCACTTGGGAGCCTTGTTATGCCCCTCTGAAAAGGTAATTATTTGGCGTTAAGACGCGCTGACGACATCGGACGGATTTCGTTCACATTTTTGTGGAAACCCAAATGCTGTTAATTAACAGCCGTTTTAACAGTTTCAATCCTCTAACAGAAACTGCTCTTGTGTCTAAACTGTGATCCAGTGGGAGGCTTGTTATGCCTCCTTGGAAAGGTAATTATTTGGCATCTGAAATGTCCTATAACCATCGGGCATATCTCATTCACATTTCTGTGAAAACGGGAAAACCCAAATGCGGATAATTAACAGCCGTTTTAACGGTTTCAATCCTCTAACCAAAACTGCTTTAGTGTCTAAAGTGTGAGCCCTTGGGAGGCTTGTTATGCCTCCTTGAAAATGCAATTATTTGGCGTCTAAAATGTCCTATAAACCTAGGGCGCATCTCATTCACATTTCTGAGAAAACCAGGAAAACCCAAATGCTGTTAATTAATAGCCGTTTTAACATTTTCCAGCCACTAACAGAAACTGCTATAGCGTCTAAACTGAGAGCACTTGGAATTCTTGTTATGCCCCTTGCAAAAGGTAATTATTTGACGTTTAAGACGCCCTAACAACATCGAACGGAGCTCGTTCACATTTTTGTGGAAACGAGAAAACCCAAATGCTGTTAGTTATCAGCCGTTTTACCAGTTTCAATCCTCTAACAGAAACTGCTCTAGTGTCTAAACTGTGATCCCATGGGAGACTTGTTGTGCCTAATTGAAAAGGTAATTAGTCGGCTTATAAAATGTCCTATAACCCTCGGGCAGATCTCATTCACATTTCTGTGAAAACCAGGAAAACCTAAATACTGTTAATTAATAACCGTTTTAACATTTTCAAGCCAATAACAGAAACTGCTATAGCGTCTAAACTAAGAGCACATGGGAGCCTTGCTATGCCTCTTTCAAAAGGTAATTATTTAGCGTTTAAAACACCCTAACCAGATCGGGCGGATCTCGTTAACATTTTTGTGGAAACGAGAAAACCCAAATGCTGTTAATTAACAGCCGTTTTAACAGTTTCAATCCTCTAACAGAAACTGCTCTTGTGTCTAAACTGTGATCCCATGGGAGGATTGTTACGCCTCCTTGAAAAGGTAATTATATGGTGTTGAAAATGCCCATAAACCTCGGGCACATCTCTTGTTCACATTTATGTGAAAACGAGGAAACCCAAATGCTGTTAATTAAAAGCGGTTTAAACGTTTTCAAGCCACTAACAGAAACTGCTCTTGTGTACACTAAGAGCCTTGTTATGCTTGTTTGAAAATCTAATTATTTGACGCCTAAAATGTCCTATAAACACCGGAGACATCTCGATCACATTTCTGTTACAACGAGAAAACCCAAATGCTGATAATTAACAGACGTTTTAATAGTTTCAAGCCTCTAACAGAAACTGCTCTTGTGTCTAAACTGTAAGCCCTTGGGGGGCTAGTTATGCCTCCTTGAAAAGGTAATTATGTGTCGTTGAAAATGTCCCAAAAGCTCCGGGCACACCTCGCTCACATATACGTGAAAACGAGGATACCCAAATGATGTCAATTAACAGCCGTTTGAACGTTTTCTAGCCACTAACAAAAACTGCTATAGTGTCTAAGCTAAGAGCAGATGGGAGCCTTATTATGTCTCTTTAAAAAGGTAGTAATTTTGAGCTTAATCTACCTAAAAACATCGTTCGCAAATCGTTCACATTTTTGTGGAAACGAGAAACCCCAAGTGCTGTTAACTAGCAGCCGTTGAAACAGTTTCAAGCCTCTAACAGAAACTGCTCTAGTGTTTGAACTAAGAGCCCTTAGAGGGCTTGTTATGCCTCTGTTAAGAGATAATTATGTGGCGTTGAAGATGTCCCACAAACCTTGTTAACATTTATGCGAAAACGAGACAAAAAAAATGCTGTTAACAGACGATTTTAGCATTTTCCAGCTACTAACAGAAACGGCTCTAGTGTCTAAACTAAGACCCCTTGGGAGGCTTGTCATGCCTCCTTGAAAAGGCAATTGTGTGGTATTTAAACCGTCCTATAAACCTCGGGCACATCCCGTTCACATTTATTGTGAAAACGAGAAAACCCACATGGTGTTAATTAACAGCGGTTTTAACGTTTTGAAGCTAACAGAAACTGCTATAGTATCTAAACTAAGAGCACTTGGGAGCCTTGTTATGCGTCCTGGAAAAGGTAATTATTTGGCGTTTAACACGCCCTAAAATAATCGAGCGCATCTCTTTTACATTTTTGTGGAAAAGAGAAAACCCAAATGCTGTTCATTAACAGCCGTCTTAACAGCTTCAATCCTCTAAACTCTTCTAAAATGCAGAAACTGCTCTAGTGTCTAAACTGTGAGCCATTGGGAGGCTTGTTGTTCCTACTTGAAAGGATAATAATTTGACGTCTAAAATGTCCTGTAAACCTCGTGCACATCTCATCCATATTTCTGTGAAAATGCTGATAATTAACAGCCGGTTTAACAGTTTCAAGCATATAACAAGATCTGCTCTAGTGTCTAAACTAAAAGCCCTTGGGAGGCTTGTAATACCTCTGTGGAAATATAATTATGGGCCGTTGAAATTGTCCCATAAACATCAGGCACATCTCATTCACCTTTGTGTGAAAACGAGAAAACCCAAATACTGCTAATTAACATTCCGTAACGGTATCTCGTTCACATTAATGTGAAAACGAAAAAACCGAAATGTTGTTAATTAACAGCCGTTTTAAAAGTTTCAATCATTTAACAGAAACTGTTCTGGTGTCTAAACTGTGAACCCTTGCGAGGCTTGGTATGCCTCCCTGAAAAGGTAATTATTTGCCTTCTAAAATGTCCTCTAAATCTCGGGCGTATCTCGTCCACATTTATGTGAAAACGAGAAATCCCAAATGCCGTTAATTAACGACCGTTCTAACAGTTTCGAGACTCTAACAGAATCTGCTCTGGTGTCTAAACATAATGCCCTTGGGAGGCTTGTTATGCCCCTTTAAACAGGTAATTATGTGGTGTTTAAATTGTCCTATACACCTCGGGCACATCTCCTTCACATTTCTGTGAAAACGAGATAACCCAAATGCCGATAGTTAACTACCGTTTTAACTGTTTCAGGAATCTAAGAAAAACTGCTCTGGTGTCTCAACTAAGAGAAACTGCAAGGCTTGTTACGCCTCCTTGAAAAGGCAATTGTCTGGCGTTCAACATGTCCTGGAAGCCTCGGACACAGCTCGTTCAAATTTCTGTGGAAACGAGAAAAACCAAATGCTGTTAATTAACAGCCGTTTTAACATTTTCAAGCCACTAACACTAAGTGCTCTGGTGTCTAAACTAAGAGCCCTTGGGAGGCTCGTTGCACCTCTTTGAAAAGGCAATTGTTTGGCGTTTAATACGTCCTATAAAACTCGGGCACACCTCGTTAACATTTCTGTGGAAACGATAATTAACAGCTGCTTTAGCAGTTTCAAGCCTCTAATAGAAACAGCTCTGTTGTCTAAACTGTGAGCCGTTGGGAGGCTTGTTATGCCTCTGTGGAATGGTAATTATGTGGCATTGGAAATGCCTTATAAACCTCGGGCACATCTCCTTCACATTTCTGCGAAAACGATAAAACCCAAATGTAATTGTTTGGTGTAATTGACATTTCTGTGAAAACGTGAAAATCGAAATGCTGATAATTAGCAACCGTTTTAACAGTTTCAAGCCACTAACAGAAACTGCTCTAGTGTCTAAACTGTGAGCCCTTGGGAGGCTTGTTATGCCTCCTTGCAAAGGTAATTATTTGGGGTCTAATATGCCTTATAAACCTCGGGCACATCTCGTTCACATTCCTGCGAAAACGATAAAACCCAAATGTAATTGTTTGGCGTTTAACATATCCTGTAAAACTCGGGCACACCTCGTTCACACTTCTATGGAACCGAGAAAATCCAAGTGATGTTAATTAACAGCCGTTTGAACATTTTCAACCCAATAAAAGAAACTGCTCTAGTGTCTAAACTGTGATCCCTTGGGAGGCTTGTTATGCCACTTGACGTCTAAAATGTCTTATAAACCTCGGGCACATCTCTGTAAAAAAGAGAAAACGCAAATGCAGATAATTAACAGCCGCTTTAACAGTTACAAGCCTCTTACAGTAACTGCTCTAGTGTCTAAACTAAGAGCCCTCGGGGGCTCGTTATGCCTCCTGGAAAAGTAGTTATTTGGGGTCTAAAATTTCCTATAAACCTTGGGTACATCTCGTTCAGATTTCTGTGAAAACGAGAAAACCCAAATGTAGATAAGTAGCAGCCGTTTTGACAGTTTCAAGCCTCTAACAGAACTGCTCTAATGTCTAAACTAAGAGCCCTTGGGAGACTTTTTATGCCTCCTGGGAAAACAATTATTTGACGCCTAAAATGTCCTATAAACCTCGGGCACATCTTGTCCACATTTCTGTGAAAACGAGAAAGCCCAAATGCAGATAATTAACAGCCGTTTTAACAGTTACAAGCCTCTTACAGTAACTGCTCTAGTGTCTAAACTGTGAGCCCTTGGGCGGATTGCTATGCATCCTTGGAAAGGCAATTATTTGGCGTCTAAAATGCCTTATAAACCTCGTGCACATCTCCTTCACATTGCTGCGAAAACGAGAAAACCCAAATGTAATTGTTTGGCGTTTAACACATCCTGTAAAACTCGGGCAAACCTCGTTCACACTTCTGTTTAAACCTGATGTTGCAGTGCAACAATTACAAAATGAATCTCATGTCCATCAAGAAAGAAAGATAAAATTTCATAATTTGAAAATTCGTAAAATGCGAAAAGCCGTCGGCAAAATGCACTGGGTCTTCGGCGAAATCAAACAACAACAACAACATTGTCCGAAGTCAACGACTGCAGCCTAGAGAGCCGACATATGGCAGACAGAGAAGGAGTGACCAGATGTAGAAATTCATACATAAAAAATTCTATGTTTTCCATTGTCATCTCAAATTGCCCACTAAGTACGCACACCACGATAGCAGAACTTGTATGTATTGTGCGAGTATGCATGCCGACAGCAAACACATTTTACGAAATCTACACCCGATGCATGCTAGACCATCGGTAGCTAATAGTTCCGGTGTAACAGCTGTATATCCGCAAAAGATGGTTCAACGACCTGGGAGTGTTATCAAGGGCAACCCCAGACGAGGTGACGTAATAGCAAACAGGGAAATCACAATCAAAGTCAAGTACACCTTACACTGAGACATTTGTCGGGACAAATAAAAATTATTTTTTACATACGAATAGAAAGTCTTCTTTTTCTACAATTCTTCATTAAAAGTCGATTTCTATCTGTTTCTGAGCGGTCGGGAATAACTAAAAATTATAAATTATTGCTAGTGTCCTCGCGATACATATGGTCCTTCTAGTCGGGTTTAAAGCGTTTTTGTTAAAAATAAATTTTTTAAACTACTCGTAAAACGATTGATGATGAAGTTTGGGAGAAGCGCTGCTGGATTTACTGCTGGAATTGCTGTTGGTGTTACTGGGGAGTTGCTGCTTGTAGAGCTCTTTGCTGAAATTCAAGGTCTACTGAAGAAGCGGAGATATGGAGATCAACGCTTGCTGCACCTAGTGAAGAAGCTAAACTTAAATACATGGAAGAGTTAACCTTCCATGAATATTATTATTACTATACCTATAGTATTATAGGTATTCTTCAGATTTAAAAACGGAGTTACAAGCCATAGTTAGCCAGAATCAAACACAAAAAATTAACAATTATTTAGTGCCGTCCGTCGATCTTAAACTCCCTCCAATCAAAATTCCTACCTTTGCTGGATTATTCCAAATGTGGCCAGAATTTAGAAGTATATTTGAAAGCTTGGTGAATAAAAATTCGTCTCTATCCGATGTTCAAAAATTACACTATTTAAAGGCCAATTTAAGTGGTGAAGCTGAGCGGTTACTGCGGAATACCGCAATAACCGATAGTAATTTTGAATCTGCTTGAGCAACGTTAGTCAAACGGTATCAAAATCTACGATTGCTCAAGAATAATCAATTCAAATTGCTTTTTAGCCAACCGAGTCTTTCTAAGGAGTCGTCACATGCTATTATATTACTCTTAGATACTACTAACGGAGCAAAACAATCTTTAGAAAATCTTGGAGTAGCGGTTAAGTCCTTGGAAGACGATTTAATATTCCACACCGTGCAGAAACTACCTTTTTCTACCCAAGCAATTTGCGCCTACATATGCAGATTATCCAGCGTATACTGTACTGGAAGATTTTTTATTAATGAGGTCCAGGACCTTAGATGTTTTGGAACAAAAATCATCTAGCTGCCCTCAAGCTAAATCCACAAAAATTTCAGCTACAATTCGATCTCATAACTCCACGATCTCAAAGTGTTCTATGTGTCAATTACATTCAATCCGAAACTGTTTCAAATTCAAAGCACTAAGTGCTAAGAAAAAACATGATCTTGTCAAAAAAAACAAATTGTGTTTCAATTGTCTCTCGGGTGCGCACACAACACAAGGTTGTACAAGCGCATTCACTTGCTCCTATTTCAAGCGCAGACACCATTCACTATTGCATATTCATGAACCAAATCCAGTGGTACCTATTCAGTCCCTATGTCAAATGAACTCTCCCAAGTTCAACCCTCACAGTCGGAGCTACTTGAAAATACCGTTTCTAACAGAACAGCTTCAGCTCACTGGCCAACCGGTAATGCTGCGAGCCCTGTTAGACCCTGGATCAGAGGTGTCATTTATATCTGAATAGGCAGCACAACAATTAAACTTGAAAAGAGAAAAAGGCTGCGTGCGCATCTTGGGCGTTGGGGGAACCAACACAGGTGTTTCCAAGCACAAAGTCTCACTTACGATATACTCTAATTTCAACGACAACTTCAAGCTACAGCTAACTGCGTTGGTCCTACCCAAATTAGCAGCTGTACTTCCAACGCAAAAATTGCCTCATGCCAACTAGAGTCACCTTCAGAATATTGTACTAGCTGACCCAACCTACAACAAGCCGAGTAACAGAGACATATTACTTGGTATTGACTGCTATCCACTAATTCTTCTTGAAGGGATTGTGAAAGGAGCACCAGGCACACCTATGGCAGAAGGCGGAACTGGGGTGGGTACTTTCCGGTGGCACTTCTACTAACAATTCCGCATCACTTCACACAACCACAGAACAAACGAACCTACAAGATATATTGTTGAAATTCTGGGAACTTGAGGAAATAGACTCGAAGAGGTTTCTTTCACCGGAAGATAAACAGTGCGAAACGCATTTATGCAGAACGCATCAACGACAATCAGACGGAAGGTATATAGCCCAACTTCCTTTCAAAGGAGGCACACGTCCTGTATTTGGGTCTTCCTACAAGTCAGCATTGGTTAGGTTTCTTCAATTGGAACAAAAATTTAAATCTAACCCAGTATTTTACAAAGCATATAAAAATGTATTCGAAGAATACAAAGAGTTAGGTCATATGACGCAGGTTGATTTTAAGAGCTTAGGAAATTCGCATTCTTTCTTGCCCCACCATGCGGTCATAAAGGAATCAAGTTCCATAACAAAGTTACGGATTGTCTTTGATGCATCCTACAAAACTTCAAACGGGACGTCTCTGAATGATCATCTTCTAGTAGGTCCGCGGTTGCAAGATGAAATTGTTGATCAAATTGCTCGGTTCCGAAAACATAAAATCTGTTTCGTAGCAGATATAAATAAAATGTACAGGCAAATTTGGGTGCCTAAGGAAGACTCCATATATCAACTGGTTATATGGAGAGATAAAGAAGGCGAAGACGTCAAGATGTATTGTCTTAATACAGTTACATTCGGCACGGCAGCTGCTCCATATTTGGCGATTCGCACTCTTCACCAATTAGCCTTAGACGAACGAGACGATTATCCACTGGCATCTCAAATTGCCATTAAGAACTTCTACGTAGACGATGTGATTCATGGTGCAGAGTCAATCGAGGTGGCTCTGGTAATGCAATCTGAACTAATTCATATGATGCACCGCGGAGGCTTTCCGTTGAGAAAATGGGCGAGTAATAACGAAAGATTGCTAGCGGCTGTTCCAGAGCATGATAGAGAGGTGCGGTTGCCACTCTCATTCGAAGAACAAAATTCTATAAAAACCTTAGGCATTGAGTGGCATCCTGCAACAAACGTCTTCAAATTTAGCATAAGTCTCTGAGATCCAAACAGAACTACAAAGCGTACAATTTTAGCGGACATCGCTCGTCTCTATGATCCATTGGGATGGATCTCGCCTTGCATTATCATCGCCAAAATATTAATGCAAGAAATTTGGAAAGAAGGCCAAACATGAGACAGCGATCTATCACCAGAAATAATTTCTAATTGGCGTAGTTTAAAGGTCGAGTTAACCGGGATCAACACTCTGGAAATACCTCGTTGGATAGGGTTTAGAAAGTCAACCCGTCTATATTCGTTCAATGGAGACATACAATCCATGAATTTTCTTCTTTCCAAAACGCGTGTAGCACCACAAAAAAAGAAATCGTTGGCACGATTAGAGCTGTGTGGAGCATTACTTCTAGCTAAACTGTTGGCACATACAGTCAGAATAATGGAGTTGCAAAACGCAAAGGTATTTGCTTGGTGCGACTCTCAAATAACGCTGGCGTGGATTAGGGCACCACCTCACATTCGTACTACATTTGTTGCCAACAGAGTGGCTGAAATCCAGGAACTAACGTTACAAAACTGTTGGAACCACGTGGCATCAAAGGACAATCCAGCAGACACCGCATCGAGAGGATTGTCCCCAGCGGATCTCGTCAAAAATAGCCAGTGGTGGTATGGTACAGACTTCTTACAAACGTTTGATCCAGCTTGCCATCCATCAGTTGATGTATTTAATACAGACTTAGAAACAGAAGAACAAGAGATGTCCAAGATCAAAAATGATTTCATCGTAAGAGGTAATCCGCTAAAAAGTATCTTTCACGTCTGCATTCACGTTAGCATGGTGGAAGGAATCAATTTAATTATTTTTCCACATTACAGCGGTTAGTGCGAGCAACGGCTTACTGGCTGCGGTTTATTATTACGCATTGAAAAAAATTTACGAATCATTGGACCACTATCAGTAGATGAAATTTTAGCAGCAAGAACTCGTTTAATTGCCCTCGCCCGACAAGAATCGTTCGCTGATAGTATTCGTCTTGTATCAAAGGGGGAAACGGTTGCTAAGGCAAGCAAATTGGCAAGACTGTCGCCCATAATAGACGAAAAGGGTACACTGCGAGTCGGGGGTCGACTGGAAAATGCCGATCTGCCATATGAACAACGTCACCCTATAATTTTACCGTCGAATAACACGTTAAAAACGTTGATAATTCACGAAGCGCACATGAAGACATTACACGGAGGTCAGCAACTCATGATGGCTACTCTTCGAACACAATATTGGATTTTGAATCTGAAGTCCAACGTTAAAAAATGTATTCAGAAGTGCCTCAAATGCTATAGGCATAAGGCGACTCAAATGCAAGAAAGAATGGGAAATCTACCTGCATTGAGAGTCAACCAGGCTCGTCCATTTCAGACTTCGGGAGTGGATTACGCAGGCCCTATACAACTAAAGGCATGGATAGGTCGTTGTAACTGAATAACCAAGGCTTACATTGCGATGACACGATGCATGCTAGACCATCGGGAGCTAATAGTTCCGGTGTAACAGCTGAAGATCCGCAAAAGATGGCTCAACGATCTGGGAGTGTTATCAAGGGCAAGCCCAGACGAGGTGATGTAATAGCAAACAGGGAAATCACAATCAAAGTCAAGTACACCTTACACTGAGACAGTTGTCGGGACAAATAAAAATTATTTTTTACATACGAATAGAAAGTCTTTTTTTTCTAAAATTCTTCATTAAAAATCGATTTCTATCTGTGTCTGAGCGATCGGGAATAACTAAAAATTATAAATTATTGCTAGTGTCCTCGTGATACACATGAAAATTCAAATGCTGTTCATTAACAGCCGTTTGAACATTTTCAACCCACTAACAGAAATTGCTCTAGTGTCTAAATTGCGATCCTTAGGGAAGCTCGTTATGTCACCTTGAAAAGGCAATTGTTTGACACGGGCACATCTCGTTCACATCTCTGTGAAATAGAGAAAACGCAAATGCAGATAATTAACGGCCGTTTTAACAGTTTCAAGACTCTAACAGAAACTGCTCTAGTGTCTAAACTAAGAGCCCATGGGAGGCTTGTTATGCCTCATGGAAAAGGTAATTACTTAGCATCTAAAATTTCCTGTAAACCTTGGGTACATCTTATTCACGTTTCTGTGGAAACGAGAAAAACGAAATGCTGATAATTAACACTCGTTTTAACAGTTACAATCCTCAACCAGAAACTGCTCTAGTGTCTAAACTGTGAGCCTTGGGAGGCTTGTTATGCCTCCTTAAAAAGGTATTTATTTGTCGTCTAAAATGCCCTATAAACCCCGGCCACATCTCTTTCACGTTTCTGTGAAAACGAGAAAACCCAAATGATGATAATTAACAGCCGTTTTAACAGTTTCAAGCCTCTAACAGAAACTGCTCTAGTGTCTAAACTATGAGCCCTTGGGAGGCTTGTTATGCTTCCTTGACAAGGCAATTATTTGGCGTCAAAAATATCCTATAAACCTGGGGCACATATCGTTCACGTTTCTGTGAAAACGAGAAAAACCAAATGCAGATAATTAACGGCCGTTTTAACAGTTTCGAGCCTCTAAGAAAAACTGCTCTAGTGTCTAAACTAAGAGCCCATGGGAGGCTTGTTATGCCTCATGGAAAAGGTAATTACTTAGCATCTAAAATTTCCTGTAAACCTTGGGTACATCTTATTCACGTTTCTGTGGAAACGAGAAAAACGAAATGCTGATAATTAACACTCGTTTTAACAGTTACAATCCTCAACCAGAAACTGCTCTAGTGTCTAAACTGTGAGCCTTGGGAGGCTTGTTATGCCTCCTTAAAAAGGTATTTACTTGTCGTCTAAAATGCCCTATAAACCCCGGCCACATCTCTTTCACGTTTCTGTGAAAACGAGAAAATCCAAATGATGATAATTAACAGCCGTTTTAACAGTTTCAAGCCTCTGACAGAAACTGCTCTAGTGTCTAAACTGTGAGCCCCTGGGAGGCTTGTTATGCATCCTTGCAAAGGCAATTATTTGGCGTCTAAAACGCCTTATGAACCTCGGGCACATCACCTTAACATTTCTGCGAAAACGAGAAAACCCAAATGTAATTGTTTGGCGCTTAACACATCCTGTAAAACTCGGGCACACCTCGTTCACACTTTTGTGGAAACCTGAAAATCCAAATGCTGTTAAGGAACAGCCGTTTGAACATTCTCAACCCACTAACAGAAACTGCTCTAGTGTCTAAACTGTGATCCCTTTGGAGGCTTGTTACGCCACCTTGAAAAGGCAATTATTTGACGTCTAACATGTCTTATAAACCCCGGACACACCTCGTTCACACTTCTGTGGAAACCTGAAAATCCAAATGCTGTTAATTAACAGCCGTTTGTACATTTTCAACCCACTAACAGAAACTGCTCTAGTGTCTAAACTGTGATCCCATGGGAGGCTTGTTATGCCACCTTGAAAAGGCAATTATTTGAGGTCTAACATGTCTTATAAACCTCGGGCACACCTCGTTCACACTTCTGTGGAAACCTGAAAGTCCAAATGCTGTTAATTAACAGTCGTTTGTACATTTTCAACCCACTAACAGAAACTGCTCTAGTGTCTAAACTGTGATCCCATGGGATGCTTGGTATGCCTAATTAAAAAGGTAAATGTCTGGCGCCCACAATGTCCTATAAGCCTCGAGGACATCTCTTTCACATTTCTGTGAAAACGAGAAAAGCCAAATGCTGATAATTAACTGTAGATTTAACTGTTTTATGCCTCTAACAGAAATTGCTCTAGTGTCTAAACTGTGAGCCCTTGGAAGGCTTGTTATGCCTCCTTAAAAAGGTAATTATCTCGCGCACGAAACATAGTCTAAACCTCGTGCACATCTTCTTCACATTTCTGTGAAAACGAGAAAAGCCAAATGATGATAATTAACAGCCGTTTTAACAGTTTCAAGCCTCTAACAGAAACTGCTCTAGTGTCTAAACTGTGAGCCCTTGGGAGGCTTGTTATGCCACCTTAAAAAGGTAATTATCTGGCGCCCAAAACGTAATCTATCCTTCGGGCACATCTCTTTCACATTTCTGTGAAAACGAGAAAAGCCAAATGCTGATAATTAAAAGCCGTTTTAACAGTTTCAAGCTTCTAACAGACACTGCTCTAGCGTCTATACTGTGAGCCCTTTGGAGGCTTGTTATGCCTCCTTAAAAAGGTAAATATCTGGCGCCCACAATGTCCTATAAACCTGGAGCACATCTCTTTCACATTTCTGTGAAAACGAGAAAAGCCAAATGCAGATAATTAACAGTAGATTTAACTGTTTTATGCCTCTAACAGAAACTGCTCTAGTGTCTAAACTGTGAGCCCTTGGAAGGCTTGTTGTGCCTCCTTAAAAAGGTAATTATCTCGCGCACGAAACATAGTCTAAACCTCGTGCACATCTTCTTCACATTTCTGTGAAAACGACAAAAGCCAAATGCTGATAATTAACAGCCGTTTTAACAGTTTCAAGCCTCTAACAGAAACTGCACTAGTGTCTAAACTTTGAGCCCTTGGGAGGCTTGTTATGCCACCTTAAAAAAGTAATTATCTTTCGCCCAAAACGTAATCTAAACTTCGGGCACATCTCTTTCACATTTCTGTGAAAACGAGAAAAGCCAAATGCTGATAATTAACAGCCGTTTTAACAGTTTCAAGCCTCTAACAGAAACTGCTCTAGTGCCTAAATTGTGAGCCCTTGGGAGGCTTGTTATGCCACCTTGAAAAGGCAATTATTTTACGTCTAACATGTCTTATAAACCTCGGGCACACCTCGTTCATACTTCTGTGGAAACCTGAAAATCCAAATGCTGTTAATTAACAGCCGTTTGAAAATTTTCAACCCACTAACAGAAACTGCTCTAGTGTCTAAACTGTGATCCCATGGGATGCTTTTTATGCCACCTTGAAAAGGCAATTATTTGACGTCTAACATGTCTTATAAACCCCGGGCACATCGCTTTACATTTCTGCGAAAACGAAAAACCCCAAATGTAATTGGCTGGCGTTTAACACATTCTGTGGAAACCTGAAAATCCAAATGCTGTTAATTGACAGCCGTTTGAACATTTTCAACCCACTAACAGAAACTGCTCTAGTGTCTAAACTGTGATCCGATGGGAGGCTTGTTATGCCACCTTGAAAAGGCAATTATTTGGCGTCTAACATGTCTTATAAACCCCGGGCACACCTCGTTCACACTTCTGTGGAAACCTGAAAATCCAAATGCTGTTAATTAACAGCCGTTTGAACATTTTCAACCCACTAACAGAAACTGATCTAGTGTCTAAACTGTGAGCCCTTGGGAGGCTTGTTATGCATCCTTGCAAAGGCATAATTTTGGCGTCTAAAATGCCATATAAATCTCGGGCACATCGCCTTCACATTTCTGGGGAAACCTGAAAATCCAAATGCTGTTAATTAACAGCCGTTTGAACATTTTCAACCCACTAACAGAAACTGATCTAGTGTCTAAACTGTGAGCCCTTGGGAGGCTTGTTATGCATCCTTGCAAAGGCATAATTTTGGCGTCTAAAATGCCATATAAATCTCGTTCACACAGCCTTCACATTTCTGGGGAAACCTGAAAATCCAAATGCTGTTAATTAACAGCCGTTTGAACATTTTCAACCCACTAACAGAAACTGATCTAGTGTCTAAACTGTGAGCCCTTGGGAGGCTTGTTATGCATCCTTGCAAAGACAATTATTTGGCGTCTAAAATGCCTTATAAACCTCGGGCACATCGCCTTCACGTTTCTGCGAAAACGAAAAAACCCCAAATGTAATTGTTTGGCGTTTAACACATTCTGTGGAAACCTGAAAATCCAAATGCTGTTAATTAACAGCCGTTTGAACATTTTCAACCCACTAACAGAAACTGATATAGTGTCTAAACTGTGAGCCCTTGGGAGGCTTGTTATGCATCCTTGCAAAGGCAATTATTTGGCGTCTAAAATGCCTTATAAACCTCGGGCACATCGCCTTCACATTTCTGAGAAAACGAGAAAACCCAAATGTAATTGTTTGGCGTTTAACACATCCTGTAAAACTCGGGCACACCTCGTTCACACTTCTTTGGAAACCTGAAAATCCAAATGCTGTTAAGTAACAGCCGTTTGAACATTTTCAACCCCTTAACAAACTGCTCTAGTGTCTAGACTGTGATCCCTTTGGAGGCTTGTTATGCCACGTTGAAAAGGCAATTATTTGACGTCTAAAATGTCCTATAAATCTTGGGCACATCTCGTTCACATTTCTGTGAAAACGCGAAAACCTAAATGCTGATAATTGACAGCTGTTTTAACAGTTTCAAGTCACTAACAGAAACTGCTCTAGTGTCTAAACTGTGAGCCCTTGGGAGGCTTGTTATGCATCCTTGCAAGGGAAATTATTTAGCGTCTAAAATGCCTTATAAACCTCGGGCACATCACCTTCACATTTCTGAGAAAACGAGAAAACCCAAATGTAATTGTTTGGCGTTTAACACATCCTGTAAAACTCGGCGACACCTCGTCCACACTTCTGTGGAAACCTGAAAATCCAAATGCTGTTAATTAACAGCCGTTTGAACATTTTCAAACCACTAACAGAAACTGCTCTAGTGCCTATACTGTGATCCCATGGGAGGCTTGTTATGCCACCTTGAAAAGGCAATTATTTGACGTCTAACATGTCTTATAAACCCCGGGCACACCTCGTTCACACTTCTGTGGAAACCTGAAAATCCAAATGCTGTTAAGTAACAGCCGTTTAAAGATTTTCAACCCACTAACAGAAACTGCTCTAGTGTCTAAACTGTGATCCCTTGGGAGGCTTGTTATGCCACCTGGAAAGGCAATTATTTGACGTCTAAAATGTCCTATAAAGCTCGGGAACATCTCGATCATATTTCTGTGAAAACGTGAAAACCTAAATGCTGATAATTGACAGCCTTCTTAACAGTTTCAAGCCACTACCAGAAACTGCTCTAGTGTCTAAACTGTGAGCCCTTGCTAGGCTTGTTATGCATCCTTGCAAAGGCAATTATTTAGCGTCTAAAATGCCTTATAAACCTCGGGCACATCTCCTTCACATTTCTGAGAAAACGAGAAAACCCAAATGTAATTGTTTGGCGTTTAACACATCCTGTAAAACTCGGGCACACCTCGTTCACACTTCTGTGGAAACCTGAAAATCCAAATGTTGATAATTAACAGCCGTTTGAACATTTTCAACCCACTAACAGAAACTGCTCTAGTGTCTAAACTGTGATCCCATGGGAGGCTTGTTATGCCACCTTGAAATGGCAATTATTTGACGTCTAACATGTCTTATAAACCTCGGGCACACTTCTGTGGAGTCATGAAAATCCAAATACTGTTAACTAACAGCCGTTTGAACATTTTCAACCCACTAACAGAAACTGCTCTAGTGTCTAAACTGTGAGCCCTTGGGAGGCTTGCTTTGCATCCTTCCACAGGCAATTGTTTGGCGTCTAAAATGCCTTATAAACCTCGGGCACATCTCCTTCACATGTCTGCGAAAACGAAAAACCCCAAATGTAATTGTTTGGCGTTTAACACATCTTGTAAAACTCGGGCACAACTCGTTCACACTTCTGTGGAAACCTGAAAATCCAAACGCTGTTAACTAACAGCCGTTTGAGCATTTTCAAACCACTAACAGAAACTGCTCTAGTGTCTAAACTGTGATCCCATGGGAGGCTTGTTATGCCACCTTGAAAAGGCAATTATTTGGCATCTAACATGTCTTATTAACCACGGGCACACCTCGTTCACACTTCTGTGGGAACCTGAAAATCCAAATGCTGTTAATTTACAGCCGTTTGAACATTTTCAATCCACTAACAGAAACTGCTCTAGTGTCTAAGCTGTGAGCCCTTGGGAGGCTTGTTGTGCCTCCTTACAAAGGTAATTATTTGGCGCCCAAAATGTCCTATAAACCTCGGGCACACCTCGACAACATTTCTGTAAAAACGAGAAAAGCCAAATGCTGATAGTT
This sequence comes from Volucella bombylans, assembly GCA_949129095.1. NCBI lineage: Eukaryota > Metazoa > Arthropoda > Insecta > Diptera > Syrphidae > Volucella > Volucella bombylans. Next base: position 5,971,762 of record OX422145.1, read on the forward strand.
AACAGCCGTTTTAGCAGTTTCAAGGCTTTAACAAAATCTGCTCTAGTGTCTAAACTGTGAGCCCTTGGGAGGGTTCTTATGCCTTCTTAAAAAGGTAATTATTTGGCGCCCACAACGTCCTATAAAACTCGAGCACATCTCGTTCACATTTCTGTAAAAACGAGAGAACCCAAATGCTGATAATTATTAGCCGTTTTAACAGTTTCAAGCATCTAACTGAAACTTGTCTACAGTCTAAACTGTGAGCTCTTTTGAGGCTTGTTGTGCGTCCTTACAAAGGTAATTATTTGGTGCCCAAAATGTCCTATAAACCTCGGGCACATCTAGTTCACATTTCTGTGAAAACGAGAAAAGCCAATTGCTGATAATTAACAGCCGTTTTAACATTTTCAAGCCTTTAAAAGAAATTGTTCTAGCGTCTAAACTGTGAGCCCTTGAGAGGCTTGTTATACCTCCCTAAAAAGGCAATTATTTGGCGCCCAAGATGTCCCATAAACCTCGGGCACATCTCGTTCACATTTCTGTGAAAACGAGAAAAACCAAATGCAGATAATTAGCAGCCGTTTTAACAGTTTCAAGCCTCTAAGAAAAGCTGATTTAGTGTCGAAATTAAGAGCCCTTGGGAGGCTTGTTATGCCTCCTTAAAAAGGTATTTATTTGTCGTCTAAAATGCCCTATAAACCTCGGCCACATCTCTTTCACGTTTCTGTGAAAACGAGAAAACCCAAATGATGACAATTAACAGCCGTTTTAACAGTTTCAAGCCTCGAACAGAAACTGCTCTAGTGTTTAAACTGTGAGCCCTTGGGAGGCTTGTTATGCATCCTTGCAAAGGCAATTATTTGGCGTCTAAAATGCCTTATGAACCTCGGCCACATCTCTTTCACTTTTCCGTGAGAACGAGAAAACCCAAATGTAATTGTTTGGCGTTTAACACATCCTGTAAAACTCGGCCACACCTCGTTCACACTTCTGTGGAAATCTGAAAATCCAAACGCTGTTAACTAACAGCCGTTTGAACATTTTCAAACCACTAACAGAAACTGCTCTAGTGTCTAAACTGTGATCCCATGGGAGGCTTGTTATGCCACCTTGAAAAGGCAATTATTTGGCATCTAACATGTCTTATAAACCACGGGCACACCTCGTTCACACTGCTGTGGAAACCTGAAAATCCAAATGCTGTTAATTTACAGCCGTTTGAACATTTTCAATCCACTAACAGAAACTGCTCTAGTGCCTAAACTGTGAGCCCTTAGGAGGCTTGTTGTGCCTCCTTACAAAGGTAATTATTTGGCGCCCAAAATGTCCTATAAACCTCGGGCACACCTCGACAACATTTCTGTAAAAACGAGAAAAGCCAAATGCTGATAGTTAACAGCCGTTTTAGCAGTTTCAAGGCTTTAACAAAATCTGCTCTAGTGTCTAAACTGTGAGCCCTTGGGAGGGTTCTTATGCCTTCTTAAAAAGGTAATTATTTGGCGCCCACAACGTCCTATAAACCTCGAGCACATCTCGTTCACATTTCTGTAAAAACGAGAGAACCCAAATGCTGATAATTATTAGCCGTTTTAACAGTTTCAAGCATCTAACTGAAACTTCTCTACAGTCTAAACTGTGAGCCCTTGGGAGGCTTGTTATACCTCCTTAAAAAGGTAATTATTTGGCGCCCAAGATGTCCCATAAACCTCGGGCACATCTCGTTCACATTTCCGTGAAAACGAGAAAAACCAAATGCAGATAATTAGCAGCCGTTTTAACAGTTTCAAGCCTCTAAGAAAAGCTGATCTAGTGTCGAAATTAAGAGCCCTTGGGAGGCTTGTTATGCCTCCTTAAAAAGGTATTTATTTGTCGTCTAAAATGCCCTATATACCTCGGCCACATCTCTTTCACTTTTCTGTGAAAACGGGAAAACCCAAATGATGATAATTAACAGCCGTTTGAACATTTTTAACCCACTAACAGAAACTGCTCTAGTGCCTATACTGTCATCCCATGGGAGGTTTGTTATGCCAACTTGAAAAGGCAATTATTTGACGTCTAAAATATCCTATAAACCTCGGGCACATCTCGTTCACATTTCTGTGGAAACGAGAAATCCCAAATGTAATTGTTTGGCGTTTAACACATCCTGTAAAACTCGGGCACACCTCGCTCATACTTCTGTGGAAACCTGAAAACCCAAATGCTTATAATTAACAGCCGTTTTAGCAGTTTCAAGCCACTAACAGAAACTGTTCTAGTGTCTAAACTGTGAGCCCTTGGGAGGCTTGTTATGCATTCTTGCAAAGGCAATTATTTGGCGTCTAAAACGCCTTATGAACATCGGCCACATTACCTTGACATTTCTGCGAAAACGAGAAATATCGAATGTAATTGTTTGGCGTTTAACACATCCTGTAAAACTCGGGCACACCTCGTTCACACTTCTGTGGAAATCTGAAAATCCAAATGCTGTTAAATAACAGCCGTTTGAGCATTTTCAACCCACTAACAGAAACTGCTCTAGTGTCTATACTGTGATCCCATGGGAGGCTTGTTATGCCATCTTGAAAAGGCAATTATTTGACGTCTAAAATGTCCTATAAACCTCGGGCACATCTCGTTCACATTTCTGTGGAAATGAGAAAACGAGAAAACAAATGATGATAATTAACCGCCGTTTGAACATTTTCAACCCACTAACAGAAACTGCTCTAGTGTCTATACTGCGATCCCATGGGAGGCTTGTTATGCCACCTTGAAAAGGCAATTATTTGGCGTCTAAAATGTTCTATAAGCGTCGGGCACATCTCGTTCACATTTCTGTGGAAACGAGAAATCCCAAATGTAATTGTTTGGCGTTTAACACATCCTGTAAAACTCGGGCAAACCTCGTTCACTCTTCTGTGGAAACCTGAAAATCCAAATGCTGTTAACTAACAGCCGTTTTAGCATTTTCAACCCACTAACAGAAGCTGCTCTAGTGTCTATACTGTGATCCCATGGGAGGCTTGATATGCCACCTTGAAAAGGCAATTATTTGACGTCTAAAATGTCCTATAAACCTCGGGCACATTTCGATCACGTTTCTGTGGAAACGAGAAATCCCAAATGTAATTGTTTGGCGTTTAACACATCCTGTAAAACTCGGGCACACCTCGTTCACACTTCTGTGGAAACCTGAAAACCCAAATGCTGATAATTAACAGCCGTTTTAACACTTTCAAGCCACTAACAGAAACTGTTCTAGTGTCTAAACTGTGAGCCCCTGGGAGGCTTGTTATGCCTCCTTAGAAAGGTATTTATTTGTCGTCTAAAATGCCCTTTAAACCTCGGCCACATCACTTTCACGTTTCTGTGAAAACGAGAAAACCCAAATGATGATAATTAACAGCCGTTTTAGCAGTTTTAAGCCTCTAACAGAAACTGCTCTAGTCTCTAAACTGTGAGCCCTTGGGAGGTTTGTTATGCATCCATGAAAAGGCAATTATTTGGCGTCTAAAATGCCTTATGAACCTCGGGCACGTCACCTTAACATTTCTGCGAAAACGAGAAAACCCAAATGTATTTGTTTGGCGTTTAACACATACTGTAAAACTCGGGCACACCTCATTCACACTTCTGTGGAAACCTGAAAATCCAAATGCTGTTGATTAACAGCCGTTTTAACAGTTTCAAATCACTAACAGAAACTGTTCTAGTGTCTAAACTGTGAGACCCTGGGAGTCTTGTTATGTCACCTTGAAAAGGCAATTATTTGACGTCTAAAATGTCCTATAAACTTCGGGCACATTTCGTTCACGTTTCTGTGGAAACGAGAAATACCAAATGTAATTGTCTGTCGTTTAACACATCTTGTAAAACTCGGGCACACCTCGTTCACACTTCTGTGGAAACCTGAAAACCCAAATGCTGATAATTAACAGCCGTTTTAACAGTTTCAAGCAACTAACAGAAACTGTTCTAGTGTCTAAACTGTGAGCCCCTGGGAGGCTCGTTATGCATCCTTGCAAAGGCAATTATTTGGCGTCTAAAACGCCTTATGAACCTCGGGCACATAACCTTGACATTTCTGCGAAAACGAGAAAACCCAAATGTAATTGTTTGGCGTTTAACACATGCTGTAAAACTCGGGCAAACCTTGTTCACACTTCTGTGGAAACCTGAAAATCCAAATGCTTTTAATTAACAGCCGTTTGAGCATTTTCAACCCACTAACAGGAACTGCTCTAGTGTCTATACTGTGATCCCATGGGAGGCTTGTTATGCCACCTTGAAAAGGCAATTATTTGACGTCTAAAATGTCCTATAAACCTCGGGCACATGTCGTTCACATTTCTGTGGAAATGAGAAATCCCAAATGTAATTGTTTGGCGTTTAACACATCCTGTAAAACTCGGGCACACCTCGTTCACACTTCTGTGGAAACCTGAAAATCCAAATGCTTTTAATTAACAGCCGTTTGAGCATTTTCAACCCACTAACAGAAACTGCTCTAGTGTCTATACTGTGATCCCATGGGAGGCTTGTTATGCCACCTTGAAAAGGCAATTATTTGACGTCTAAAATGTCCTATAAACCTCGGGCACATCTCGTTCACATTTCTGTGGAAAAGAGAAATCCCAAATGTAATTGTTTGGCGTTTAACACATCCTGTAAAACTCGGGCACACCTCGTTCACACTTCTGTGGAAACCTGAAAATCCAAATGCTTTTAATTAACAGCCGTTTGAACATTTTCTACCCACTAACAGAAACTGCTCTAGTGTCTAAACTGTGAGCCCTTGGGAGGCTTGTTATGCATCCTTGCAAAGGCAATTATTTGGCGTCTAAAATGCCTTATGAACCTGGGGCACATCACCTTAACATTTCTGCGAAAACGAGAAATCCCAAATGTAATTGTCTGTCGTTTAACACATCCTGTAAAACTCGGGCACAACTCGTTCACACTTCTGTGGAAACCTGAAAACCCAAATGCTGATAATTAACAGCCGTTTTAACAGTTTCAAATCACTAACAGAAACTGTTCTAGTGTCTAAACTGTGAGACCCTTGTTATGCCTCCTTAGAAAGGTATTTATTTGTCGTCTGAAATGCCCTTTAAACCTCGGCCACATCACTTTCACGTTTCTGTGAAAACGAGAAAACCCAAATGATGATAATTAACAGCCGTTTTAGCAGTTTTAAGCCTCTAACAGAAACTGCTCTAGTGTCTAAACTGTGAGCCCTTGGGAGGCTTGTTATGCCACCTTGAAAAGGCAATTATTTGACGTCTAAAATGTCCTATGAACCTCGGGAACATCACCTTAACATTTCTGCGAAAACGAGAAAAACCAAATGTAATGGTTTGGCGTTTAACACATGCTGTAAAACTCGGGCACACCTCGTTCACACTTCTGTGGAAACCTGAAAATCCAAATGCCTTTAATTAACAGCCGTTTGAGCATTTTCAACCCACTAACAGAAACTGCTCTAGTGTCTATACTGTGATCCCATGGGAGGCTTGTTATGCCACCTTGAAAAGGCAATTATTTGACGTCTAAAATGTCCTATGAACCTCGGGAACATCACCTTAACATTTCTGCGAAAACGAGAAAAACCAAATGTAATGGTTTGGCGTTTAACACATACTGTAAAACTCGGGCACACCTCATTCACACTTCTATGGAAACCTGAAAATCCAAATGCTGTTAATTAACAGCCGTTTGAACATATTCAACCCACTAACAGAAACTGCCCTAGTGTCTATACTGTGATCCCATGGGAGGTTTGTTATGCCAACTTGAAAAAGCAATTATTTGACGTCTAAAATGTCCTATAAACCTCGGGCACATCTCTTTCACATTTCTGTGGAAACGAGAAATCCCAAATGTAATTGTCTGTCGTTTAACACATCCTGTAAAACTCGGGCACACCTCGTTCACACTTCTGTGGAAACCTGAAAACCCAAATGCTGATAATTAACAGCCGTTTTAACAGTTTCAAGTCACTAACAGAAACTGTTCTAGTGTCTAAACTGTGAGCCCCTGGGAGGCTTGTTATGCCTCCTTAGAAAGGTGTTTATTTGTCGTCTGAAATGCCCTTTAAACCTCGGCCACATCACTTTCACGTTTCTGTGAAAACGAGAAAACCCAAATGATGATAATTAACAGCCGTTTTAGCAGTTTTAAGCCTCGAACAGAAACTGCTCTAGTGTCTAAACTGTGAGCCCTTGGGAGGCTTGTTATGCATGCTTGCAAAGGCAATAATTTGGCGTCTAAAATGCCTTATGAACCTCGGGCACATAACCTTAACATTTCTGCGAAAACGAGAAAACCCAAATGTAATTGTTTGGCGTTTAACACATACTGTAAAACTCGGGCACAAATCATTCACACTTCTGTGGAAACCTTAAAATCCAAATGCTGTTAATTAACAGCCGTTTGAACATTTTCTACCCACTAACAGAAACTGCCCTAGTGTCTATACTGTGATCCCATGGGAGGTTTGTTATGCCAACTTGAAAAGGCAATTATTTGACGTCTAAAATGTACTATAAACCTCGGGCACATCTCGTTCACATTTCTGTGGAAACGAGAAATCCCAAATGTAATTGTCTGTCGTTTAACACATCCTGTAAAACTCGGGCACACCTCGTTCACACTTCTGTGGCAACCTGAAAACCCAAATGCTGATAATTAACAGCCGTTTTAACAGTTTCAAGCCACTAACAGAAACTGTTCTAGTGTCTAAACTGTGAGCCCCTGGGAGGCTCGTTATGCATCCTTACAAAGGCAATTATTTGGCGTCTAAAACGCCTTATGAACCTCGGGCACATAACCTTGACATTTCTGCGAAAACGAGAAAACCCAAATGTAATTGTTTGCGTTTAACACATCCTGTAAAACTCGGGCACACCTCGTTCACACTTCTGTGGAAACCTGAAAATCCAAAAGCTTTTGATTAACAGCCGTTTGAGCATTTTCAACCCACTAACAGAAACTGCTCTAGTGTCTATACTGTGATCCCATTTGAGGCTTGTTATGCCACCTTGAAAAGGCAATTATTTGACGTCTAAAATGTCCTATAAACCTCGAGCACATCTCGTTCACATTTCTGTGGAAATGAGAAATCCCAAATGTAATTGTTTGGCGTTTAACACATCCTGTAAAACTCGGGCACACCTCGTTCACACTTCTGTGGAAACCTGAAATTCCAAATGCTTTTAATTAACAGCCGTTTGAGCATTTTCAACCCACTAACAGAAACTGCTCTAGTGTCTATACTGTGATCCCATGGGAGGCTTGTTATGCCACCTTGAAAAGGCAATTATTTGACGTCTAAAATGTCCTATAAACCTCGGGCGCATCTCGTTCACATTTCTGTGGAAACGAGAAATCCCAAATGTAATTGTTTGGCGTTTAACACATCCTGTAAAACTCGGACACACCTCGTTCACACTTCTGTGGAAACCTGAAAATCCAAATGCTGTTAATTAACAGCCGTTTGAACATTTTCAACCCACTAACAGAAACTGCTCTAGTGTCTATACTGTGATCCCATGGGAGGCTTGTTATGCCACCTTGAAAAGGCAATTATTTGACGTCTAAAATGTCCTATGAACCTCGGGCACATCACCTTAACATTTCTGCGAAAACGAGAAAACCCAAATGTAATTGTTTGGCGTTTAACACATACTGTAAAACTCGGGCACACCTCATTCACACTTCTGTGGAAACCTGAAAATCCAAATGCTGTTAATTAACAGCCGTTTGAACATTTTCTACCCACTAACAGAAACTGCCCTAGTGTCTATACTGTGATCCCATGGGAGGTTTGTTATGCCAACTTGAAAAGGCAATTATTTGACGTCTAAAATGTCCTATAAACCTCTGGCACATCTCGTTCACATTTCTGTGGAAATGAGAAATCCCAAATGTAATTGTCTGTCGTTTAACACATCCTGTAAAACTCGGGCACACCTCGTTCACACTTCTGTGGAAACCTGAAATTCCAAATGCTTTTAATTAACAGCCGTTTGAGCATTTTCAACCCACTAACAGAAACTGCTCTAGTGTCTATACTGTGATCCCATGGGAGGCTTGTTATGCCACCTTGAAAAGGCAATTATTTGACGTCTAAAATGTCCTATAAACCTCGGGCGCATCTCGTTCACATTTCTGTGGAAACGAGAAATCCCAAATGTAATTGTTTGGCGTTTAACACATCCTGTAAAACTCGGACACACCTCGTTCACACTTCTGTGGAAACCTGAAAACATAAATGTTGATAATTAACAGCCGTTTTAACAGTTTCAAGCCTCTAACAGAACCTGCTCTAGTGTCTAAACTGTGAGCCCTTGGGAGGCTTATTATGCCTCCTTAAAAATGTATTTATTTGACGCCTAAAATGTCCTATAAACCTCGGGCACACCTCGTTCACATTTCTGTGAAAACGAGAAAACCAAATTCTGATAACGAAAAGCGGTTTTAAGCGTTTCAAGCCACTAACAAGTACTGCTCTAGTGTCTAAACTGTGAGCCCTTGTTAAGCTTGTTATCCCTTCTTCAAAAGGTAATTATTTGACGTCTAAAATGTCCTATAAACATCGGCCACATCTCGTTCACATTTCTGTGGAAACGAGAAATCCCAAATGTAATTGTCTGTCGTTTAACACATCCTGTAAAACTCGGGCACACCTCGTTCACACCTCTGTGGAAACCTGAAAACCCAAATGCTGATAATTAACAGCCGTTTTAGCAGTTTTAAGCCTCTAACAGAAACTGCTCTAGTGTCTAAACTGTGAGCCCTTGGGAGGCTTGTTATGCATCCTTGCAAAGGCAATTATTTGGCGTCTAAAATGCCTTATGAACCTCGGGCACATAACCTTAACATTTCTGCGAAAACGAGAAAACCCAAATGTAATTGTTTGGCGTTTAACACATACTGTAAAACTCGGGCACAAATCATTCACACTTCTGTGGAAACCTGAAAATCCGAATGCTGTTAATTAACAGCCGTTTGAACATTTTCTACCCACTAACAGAAACTGCCCTAGTGTCTATACTGTGATCCCATGGGAGGTTTGTTATGCCAACTTGAAAAGGCAATTATTTGACGTCTAAAATGTCCTATAAACCTCGGGCACATCTCGTTCACATTTCTGTGGAAACGAGAAATCCCAAATGTAATTGTCTGTCGTTTAACACATCCTATAAAACTCGGGCACACCTCGTTCACACTTCTGTGGAAACCTGAAAACCCAAATGCTGATAATTAACAGCCGTTTTAACAGTTTCAAGCCACTAACAGAAACTGTTCTAGTGTCTAAACTGTGAGCCCCTGGGAGGCTCGTTATGCATCCTTGCAAAGGCAATTATTTGGTGTCTAAAACGCCTTATGAACCTCGGGCACATAACCTTGACATTTCTGCGAAAACGAGAAAACCCAAATGTAATTGTTTGCGTTTAACACATCCTGTAAAACTCGGGCACACCTCGTTCACACTTCTGTGGAAACCTGAAAATCCAAATGCTTTTAATTAACAGCCGTTTGAGCATTTTCAACCCACTAACAGAAACTGCTCTAGTGTCTATACTGTGATCCCATGGGAGGCTTGTTACGCCACCTTGAAAAGGCAATTATTTGACGTCTAAAATGTCCTATAAACCTCGAGCACATCTCGTTCACATTTCTGTGGAAATGAGAAATCCCAAATGTAATTGTTTGGCGTTTAACACATCCTGTAAAACTCGGGCACACCTCGTTCACACTTCTGTGGAAACCTGAAATAACAAATGCTTTTAATTAACAGCCGTTTGAGCATTTTCAACCCACTAGCAGAAACTGCTCTAGTGTCTATACTGTGATCCCATGGGAGGCTTGTTATGCCACCTTGAAAAGGCAATTATTTAACGTCTAAAATGTCCTATAAACCTCGGGCGCATCTCGTTCACATTTCTGTGGAAACGAGAAATCCCAAATGTAATTGTTTGGCGTTTAACTCATCCTGTAAAACTCGGGCACACCTCGTTGACACTTCTGTGGAAACCTGAAAACCCAAATGCTGATAATTAACAGCCGTTTTAACAGTTTCAAGCCTCTAACAGAAACTGCTCTAGTGTCTAAACTGTGAGCCCTTGGGAGGCTTATTATGCCTCCTTAAAAATGTATTTATTTGACGCCTAAAATGTCCTATAAACCTCGGGCACACCTCGTTCACATTTCTGTGAAAACGAGAAAACCAAATTCTGATAACGAAAAGTGGTTTTAAGCGATTCAAGCCACTAACAAGTACTACTCTAGTGTCTAAACTGTGAGCCCTTGTTAAGCTTGTTATCACTTCTTCAAAAGGTAATTATTTGACGTCTAAAATGTCCTATAAACATCGGCCACATCTCTTTCACATTTCTGCAAAAACGAGAAAAGCCAAATGCAGATAATTAACAGACGTTTTAACAGTTTCAAGCCTCTAAGAAAAACTGCTCTAGTGTCTAAACTAAGAGCTTATGGCAGGCTTGTTATGCGTCCTGGAAAATCTAATTATTTGAAGTCTGAAATTTCCTGTAAACCCGGGCACATCTCGTTCACATTTCTGTGAAAGCGAGAAAACCCAAATGCTGGTAATTAACAGCCGTTTGAACATGTTCAGTCCACTAACAGGAACTGCTATAGTGTCTAAACTGTGAGCCCTTGGGAGGCTTGTTATGCATCCTTGAAAAGACATTTATTTGGCGTCTAAAATGTCTCACCAATTTCGTGCGCACCTCGTCCTCGTTGTGGCAACGGCAAAACTCAAATGCGGTTAATTAATAGCCTCAATACTCTACCAGAAACTGCTCTAGTGTCTAAACTGTGAGCCCTTGGGAGGCTTGCTATGCCTCCTTGAAAAGATAGTTATTTGGCGCCTTAAATATACTTTAGACCTCGGAACATCTCGTTCACATTTCTGTGAAAACGAGAAAAATCAAATGCAGATAATTAACAGCCGTTTTAACAGGTTCAAGCCCCTAAGAAAAACTGATCTAGTGTCGAAATTAAGAGCCCTTGGGAGGCTTGTTATTCCTCATGGAAAAGTAATTATTTGACGCCTAAAATGTCCTATAAACCTAGGGCACATCTCGTTCACATTTCTGTGGAAACGAGAAATCCCAAATGTAATTGTTTGGCGTTTAACACATCCTGCAAAACTCGGGCATACCTTGTTCACACTTCTGCGGAAACCTGAAAATCCAAATGCTGTTAATTAACAGCCGCTTTAGCATTTTCAACCCACTAACAGAAACTGCTCTAGTGTCTATACTGTGATCGCATGGGAGGCTTGTTATGCCACCTTGAAAGGCAATTATTTGACGTCTAAAATGTCCTATAAAGCCCGGGCGTATCTAGTTCACATTTCTGTGAAAACGTGAAAACCTAAATGCTGATAATTAACAGCCGTTTGAACAGTTTCAAGCCACTAACAGAAACTGCTCTAGTGTCTAAACTGTGAGCCCTTTGGAGGCTTGTTATGCATCCTTGCAAAGGCAATTATTTAGCGTCTAAAATGCCTTATAAACCTCGGGCACATCTCCTTCACATTTCTGTGAAAACGAGAGAACCCAAATGTTTAATACGTCCTGTAAAACTCGGGCACACATCGTTCACACTTCTGTGGAAACCTGAAAATCCAAATGCTGTTATTTGACAGCCGTTTGAATATTTTCAACCCACTAACAGAAACTGCTCTAGTGTCTATACAGTGATCCCATGGGATCCTTGTTATGCCACCTTGAAAAGGCAATTATTAGACGTATAACATGTCTTATAAATCTCGGGCACACCTCGTTCACACTTCTGTGGAAACTTGAAAATCCAAATGCTGCTAATTAGCAGCCGTTTGAACATTTTCAACCGACTAACAGAAACTGCTCTTGTGTCTAAACTGTGATCCCATGGGAGGCTTTTTATGCCACCTTGAAAGGCAATTATTTGACGTCTAAAATGTCCTATAAAGCCCGGGCGTATCTCGTTCACATTTCTGTGAAAACGTGAAAACCTAAATGCTGATAATTAACAGCTGTTTGAACAGTTTCAAGCCACTAACAGAAACTGCTCTAGTGTCTAAACTGTGAGCCCTTTGGAGGCTTGTTATGCATCCTTGCAAAGGCAATTATTTAGGGTCTAAAATGCCTTATAAACCTCGGGCACATCTCCTTCACATTTCTGTGAAAACGAGAGAACCCAAATGTTTAACACGTCCTGTAAAACTCGGGCACACATTGTTCACACTTCTGTGGAAACCTGAAAATCCAAATGCTGTTATTTGACAGCCGTTTGAATATTTTCAAACCACTAACAGAAACTGCTCTAGTGTCTATACAGTGATCCCATGGGATCCTTGTTATGCCACCTTGAAAAGGCAATTATTTGACGTCTAACATGTCTTATAAATCTCGGGCACACCTCGTTCACACTTCTGCGGAAACCCGAAAATCCAAATGCTGCTAATTAAAAGCCGTTTGAACATTTTCAACTCACTAACAGAAACTGCTCTAGTGTCTAAACTATGATCCCATGGGAGGCTTTTTATGCCACCTTGAAAAGGCAATTATTTGACGTCTAACATGTCTTATAAACCTCGGGCACACCTCGTTCACACTTCTGTGGAAACTTGAAAATCCAAATGCTGTTAATTAGCAGCCGTTTGAACATTTTCAACCCACTAACAGAAACTGCTCTTGTGTCTAAACTGTGAGCCCTTGGGAGGCTTTGTTATGCATCCTTGCAAAGGCAATAATTTTGGCGTCTAAAATGCCTTATAAACCTCGGGCACATCTCTTTCACATTTCTGTGCAAACGAAAAACCCCAAATGTAATTGTTCGGCGTTTAGCACATCCTGTAAAACTCGGGCACACCTCGTTCATACTTCTGTGGAAACCTGAAAATCCAAATGCCGTTAAGTAACAGCCGTTTGAACATTTTCAACCCACTAACAGAAACTGCTCTAGTGTCTAAACTGTGATCCCATATGAGGCTTTTTATGCCACCTTGAAAAGGCAATTATTTTACGTCTAACATGTCTTATAAATCTCGGGCACACCTCGTTCACACTTCTGTGGAAACCTGAAAATCCAAATGCTGTTAATTAACAGCCGTTTGAACATTTTCAACCCACTAACAGAAACTGCTCTAGTGTCTAAACTGTGAACCCTTGGGAGGCTTGTTATGCCTCCTTGAAAAGGTATTTATTTAACATCTAAAATTTCCTATAAACGTCGGCCACATCTCTTTCATATTTCTGTGAAAACGAGAAAACCCAAATGCTGATAATTAACAGCCGTTTTAACAGTTTCAAGTCTCTAACAGAAACTGCTCTAGTGTCTAAACTGTGAGCACTTGGGAGGCTTCTTATGCATCCTTGCAAAGGCAATAGTTTTGGCGTCTAAAATGCCATATAAACCTCGGGCACATCTCCTTCACATTTCTGCGAACACGAAAAGCCCCAAGTGTAATTGTTTGGTGTTTAACACATTCTGTGGAAACCTGAAAATCCAAATCCTGTTAATTAACAGCCGTTTGAACATTTTCAACCCACTAACAGAAACTGCTCTAGTGTCTAAACTGCGATCCCTTTGGAGGCTTGTTATGCCACCTTGAAAAGGCAATTATTTGACGTCTAAAATGTCCTACAAAGCTTGGGCACATCTCGTTCACATTTCTATGAAAACGTGAAAACCTCAATGCTGATAATTTACTGCCGTTTTAACAGTTTCAAGGTACTAACAGAAACTGCTCTAGTGTCTAAACTGTGAGCCCTTGGGAGGCTTGTTGTGCATCCTTGTAAAGGCAATTATTTAGCGTCTAAAATGCCTTATAAACCTCGGGCACATCTCTTTCACATTTCTGAGAAAACGAGAAAACCCAAATGTAATTGTTTGGCGTTTAACACATCCTGTAAAACTCGGGCACACCTCGTTCACACTTTTGTGCAAACCCGAAAATCCAAATGCTGCTATTTAAAAGCCGTTTGAACATTTTCAACCCACTAACGGAAACTGCTCTAGTGTCTAAACTGTGATCCCATATGAGGCTTTTTATGCCACCTTGAAAAGGCAATTATTTTAATTCTAACATGTCTTGTAAACCTCGGGCACATTTCGTTCACATTTCTGTGGAAACCTGAAAATCCAAATGCTGTTAATTAACAGCCGTTTGAACATTTCCAACCCACTAACAGAAACTGCTCTAGTGTCTAAACTGTGAACCCTTGGGATTATTGTTATGCCTCCTTAAAAAGGTATTTATTTAACGTCTAAAATTCCCTATAAACGTCGGCCACATCTCTCTCATATTTCTGTGCAAACGAGAAAACCCATATGCTGATAATTAAGATTCGTTTTAACAGTTTCAAGCCTCTAACAGAAACTGCTCTAGTGTCTAAACATTGAGCCCTTGGGAGGCTTGTTATGCATCCTTGAACAGGCAATTATTTGGCGCCCAAAATGTCCCATAAAATTCGAGCACATCTATTTCACACTTCCGTGAAAACGAGAAAAGCCAAATGCTGATAATTAACAGTAGTTCTAACTGTTCTATGCCTCTAACAGAAACTGCGCTAGTGTCTAAACTGTGATCCCATGGGAGGCTTGTTATGCCACCTTGAAAAGGCAATTATTTGACGTCTAACATGTCTTATAAACCTCGGACGCACCTCGTTCATACTTCTGTGGAGTCCTGAAAATCCAAATGCTGTTAATTAACAGACGTTTTGACAGTTTCAAGCCTCTAACAGAAACTGCTCTAGTGTCTATACTGCGGGCCCTTGGGAGGCATGTTATGCCTCCTTAAAAAGGCAAATATCTGGCGTCCACAATGTCCTATACACCTCGAGGACATCTCTTTCACATTTCTTTGAAAACGAAAAAAGCCAAATGATGATAATTAACAGTAGTTTTAACTGTATTATGCCTCTAACAGAAAATGCTCTAATGCCTAAACTGTGAGCGCTTGGGAGGCTTGTTGTGCCACCTTGAAAAGGCAATTATTTGACGTGTAACATGTCTTATAAACCTCGGGCACACCTCGTTCACATTTCTGTGGAAACCTGAAAATCCAAATGCTGTTAATTAACTGCCGTTTGAACATTTCCAACCCACTAACAGAAACTGATCTAGTGTCTAAACTGTGAACCCTTGGTATTATTGTTATGCCTCCTTAAAAAGGTATTTATTTAACGTCTAAAATTCCCTATAAACGGCGGCCACATCTCTCTCATATTTCTGTGCAAACGAGAAAACCCATATGCTGATAATTAAGATTCGTTTTAACAGTTTCAAGCCTCTAACAGAAACTGCTCTAGTGTCTAAACATTGAGCCCTTGGGAGGCTTGTTATGCATCCTTGCAAAGGCAATAATTTTGGCGTCTAGAATGCCATATAAACCTCGGACACATCTCGTTCACATTTCTGTGAAAATCTAAATGCTGATAATTAACAGCCGTTTGAGCATTTTCAACCCACTAACAGAAACTGCTCTAATGCCTATACTGTGATCCCATGGGTGGCTTGTTATCCCACCTTGAAAAGGCAATTATTTTACGTCTAACATGTCTTATAAATCTCGGGCACACCTCGTTCACACTTCTGTGGAAACCTGAAAATCCAAATGCTGTTAATTAACAGCCGTTTGAACATTTTCAACCCACTAACAGAAACTGCTCTAGTGTCTAAACTGTGAACCCTTGGGAGGCTTGTTATGCCTCCTTAAAAAGGTATTTATTTAACGTCTAAAATTTCCTATAAACGTCGCCCACATCTCTTTCATATTTCTGTGAAAACGAGAAAACCCAAATGCTGATAATTAACAGCCGTTTTAACAGTTTCAAGCCTCTAACAGAAACTGCTCTAGTGTCTAAACTGTGAGCCCTTGGGAGGCTTCTTATGCATCCTTGCAAACGCAATAGTTTTGGCGTCTAAAATGCCATATAAACCTCGGGCACATCTCCTTCACATTTCTGCGAACACGAAAAGCCCCAAATGTAATTGTTTGGTGTTTAACACATTCTGTGGAAACCTGAAAATCCAAATCCTGTTAATTAACAGCCGTTTGAACATTTTCAACCCACTAACAGAAACTGCTCTAGTGTCTAAACTGTGATCCCTTGGGAGGCTTGTTATGCCACCTTGAAAAGGCAATTATTTGACGTCTAAAATGTCCTGTAAAGCTCGGGAACGTCTCGTTCAGATTTCTGTGAAAACGTGAAAACCTAAATACTGATAATTGACAGCCGTTTTAGCAGTTTCAAGCCACTAACAGAAACTGCTCTAGTGTCTAAACTGTGAGCCCTGGGGAGGCTTGTTATGCATCCTTGAACAGGCAATTATTTGGCGCCCAAAATGTCCCATAAAATTCGAGCACATCTATTTCACACTTCCGTGAAAACGAGAAAAGCCAAATGCTGATAATTAACAGTAGTTTTAATTGTTCTATGCCTCTAACAGAAACTGCGCTAGTGTCTAAACTGTGATCCCATGGGAGGCTTGTTATGCCACCTTGAAAAGGCAATTATTTGACGTCTAACATGTCTTATAAACCTCGGACGCACCTCGTTCATACTTCTGTGGAGGCCTGAAAATCGAAATGCTGTTAATTAACAGACGTTTTGACAGTTTCAAGCCTCTAACAGAAACTGCTCTAGTGTCTATACTGCGGGCCCTTGGGAGGCATGTTATGCCTCCTTAAAAAGGCAAATATCTGGCGTCCACAATGTCCTATACACCTCGAGGACATCTCTTTCACATTTCTTTGAAAACGAAAAAAGCCAAATGATGATAATTAACAGTAGTTTTAACTGTATTATGCCTCTAACAGAAAATGCTCTAGTGCCTAAACTGTGAGCGCTTGGGAGGCTTGTTGTGCCACCTTGAAAAGGGAATTATTTGACGTCTAACATGTCTTATAAACCTCGGGCACACCTCGTTCACACTTCTGTGGAAACCTGAAAATCCAGATGCTGTTAATTAAAAGACGTTTGAACATTTTCAACCCACTAACAGAAACTGCTCTAGTGTCTAAACTGTGATCCCATGGGAGGCTTGTTATGCCACCTTGAAAAGGCAATTATTTGACGTCTAACATGTCTTATAAACCTCGGGCACACCTCGTTCACACTTCTGTGGAAACCTGAAAATCCAGATGCTGTTAATTAACAGCCGTTTGAACATTTTCAACCCACTAACAGAAACTGCTCTAGTGTCTAAACTGTGATCCCATGGGAGGCTTGTTATGCCACCTTAAAAAGGCAATTATTTGACGTCTAACATGTCTTATAAACCTCGGGCACACCTTGTTCACACTTCTGTGGAAACCTGAAAATCCAAATGCTGTTAATTAACAGCCGTTTGAACATTTTCAACCCACTAACAGAAACTGCTCTAGTGCCTAACTGTGAGCGCTTGGGAGGCTTGTTGTGCCTCCTTACAAAGGTAATTATTTGGCGCCCAAAATGTCCTACAAACCTCGGGCATATCTCGACAACAGTTTCTGTAAAAACGAGAAAAGCCAAATGCTGATAGTTAAGAGCCGTTTTAGCAGTTTCAAGCCTATAACAGAAACTGCTCTAGTGTCTAAATTGTGAGCCCTTGGGAGGCTTGTTATGCCTCCTTAAAAAGGTAATTATTTGGCGCCCACAACGTCTTATAAACCTCGAGCACATCTCGTTCACATTTCTGTGAAAACGAGAAAAGCCAAATGCTGATAATTAACAGCCGTTTTAACAGATTCAAGCATCTAACTGAAACTGCTCTAGAGTCTAAACTGTGAGCCCTTGGGAGGCTTGTTGTGCCTCCTTACAAAGGTAATTATTTGGCGCCCAAAATGTCCTCTAAACTTCGGGCACATCTTGTTCACATTTCTGTGAAAACGAGAAAAGCCAATTGTTGATAATTAACTGTCGTTTTAACAGTTTCAAACCTTTAACAGAATTTGTTCTAGCGTCTAAACTGTGAGCCCTTGGGAGGTTTGTTATGCCTCCTTAAAAAGGTAATTATTTGGCGCCCAAGATGTCCCATAAACCTCGGGCACATCGCGTTCACATTTCTGTGAAAACGAGAAAAACCAAATGCAGATAATTAACAGCCGTTTTATCAGTTTCAAGCTTCTAAGAAAAACTGATCTTGTGTCGAAATTAAGAGCCCTTGGAAGGCTTGTTATGCCTCCTGGAAAAGTTAATCGTTTGGCGTTTAACATGTCCTATAAATCTCGAGCACACTTCGTTCACACTTCTGTGAGAACATGAAAAACCAAATGCAGATAATTAACAGCCGTTTTAGCAGTTTCAAGCCTCTAACAGAAAATGCTCTAATGTCTAAACTAAGAGCCCTTGGGGGGCTTGTTATGCCTCCTGGAAAAGTAATTATTTGACGCCTAAAATGTCCAAAAACCTAGGGCACATCTCGTTCACATTGCTGTGGAAACGAGAAATCCCAAATGTAATTGTTTGGCGTTTAACACATCCTGTAAAACTCGGGCACACCTCGTTCACACTTCTGTTGAAACCTGAAAACCCAAATGCTGATAATTAACAGCCGTTTTAACAGTTTGAAGCCACTAACAGAAACTGTTCTAGTGTCTAAACTGGGAGCCCCTGGGAGGCTTGTTATGCATCCTTGCAAAGGCAATTATTTGGCGTCTAAAATGCCTTATGAACCTCGGGCACATCACCTTCACATTTCCGCGAAAATGAGAAACCCCAAATGTAATTGTTTGGCGTTTAACACATCCTGTAAAACTCGGGCATACCTCGTTCACACTTCTGTGGAAACCTAAAAATCCAAATGCTGTTAATTAACAGCCGTTTGAACATTTTCATCCCACTAACAGAAACTGCTCTAGTGTCTAAACTGTGATCCCATGGGAGGCCTGTTATTCCACCTTGAAAAGGCAATTATTTTTCGTCTAACATGTCTTATAAACCTCGGGCACACCTCGTTCACACTTCTGGGGAAACCTGAAAATCCAAATGCTGTTAATTAACAGCCGTTTGAATATTTTCAAACAACTAACAGAAGCTGATCTAGTGTCTAAACTGTGAGCCCGTGGGAGGCTTGTTATGCCACCTTGAAAAGGCAATTATTTTACGTCTTACATGTCTTATAGACCTCGGGCACATCTCCTTCACCTTTCTGCGAACACGAAAAACGCCAAATGTAATTGTTTGGCGTTTAACATATCCTGTAAAACACGGGCACACCTCGTTCACACTTCTGTGGAAAGCTGAAAATCCAAATGCTGTTAAGTAACAGCCGTTTGAAGATTTTCAACCCACTAACAGAAACTGCTCTAGTGTCTAAACTGTGATCCCTTGGGAGGCTTGTTATGCCACCTTGAAAAGGCAATTATTTGACGTCTAAAATGTCTTATAAACCTCGGGAACATCTCGTTCACACTTCTGTGAAAACGTGAGATCCTAAATGCTGATAATTGACAGCCGTTTTAACAGTTTCAAGCCACTAACAGAAACCGCTCTAGTGTCTAAACTGTGAGCCCTTGGTAGGCTTGTTATGCATCCTTGCAAAGGCAATTGTTTAGCGTCTAAAGTTCCTTATAAACCTCGGGCACATCTCCTTCAAATTTCTGCGAACACGAAAAACGCCAAATGTAATTGTTTGGCGTTTAATACATCCTGTAAAACACGGGCACACCTCGTTCACACTTCTATGGAAACCTGAAAATCCAAATGCTGTTAATTAACAACCGTTTGAACATTTTCAACCCACTAACAGAAACTGCTCTAGTGTTATACTGTGATCCCATGGGAGGCTTTTTAGCCACCTTGAAAAAGCAATTATTTGACATCCAAAATGTCCTATAAACCTCGGGCACATCTCGTTCACATTTCTGTGGAAACGAGAAATCCCAAATGTAATCGTTTGGCGTTTAACACATTCTGTAAAACTCGGGCACACCTCGTTCACACTTCTGTGGAAACCGGAAAACCCAAATGCTGATAATTAACAGCCGTTTTAACAGTTTCAAGCCACTAACAGAAACTGTTCTAGTGTCTAAACTGGGAGCCCCTGGGAGGCTTGTTATGCATCCTTGCAAAGGCAATTATTAGGCGTCTAAAATGCCTTATGAACCTCGGGCACATCACCTTCACATTTTCGCGAAAATGAGAAACCCAAAAGGTAATTGTTTGGCGTTTAACACATCTCCTGTAAAACTCGGGCACACCTCGTTCACACTTCTATGGAAACCTGAAAATCCAAATGCTGTTAATTAACAGCCGTTTGAACATTTTCAACCCACTAACAGAAACTGCTCTAGTGTTATACTGTGATTCCCATGGGAGGCTTGTTATGCCACCTTGAAAAGGCAATTATTTGACATCTAAAATGTCCTATAAACCTCGGGCACATCTCGTTCACATTTCTGTGGAAACGAGAAATCCCAAATGTAATTGTTCGGCGTTTAACACATCCTGTAAAACTCGGCCACACCTCGTTCACACTTCTGTGGAAACCTGAAAACCCAAATGCTGATAATTAACAGCCGTTTTAACAGTTTCAAGCCACTAACAGAAACTGTTCTAGTGTCTAAACTGTGAGCCCCTGGGAGGCTTGTTATGCATCCTTGCAAAGGCAATTATTTGGCGTCTAAAATGCCTTATGAATCTCGGACACATCACCTTCACATTTCCGCGAAAATGAGAAACCCCAAATGTAATTGTTTGGCGTTTAACACATCCTGTAAAACTCGGGCATACCTCGTTCACACTTCTGTGGAAACCTAAAAATCCAAATGCTGTTAATTAACAGCCGTTTGAACATTTTCAACCCACTAACAGAAACTGCTCTAGGTTCTAAACTGTGATCCCATGGGAGGCCTGTTATTCCACCTTGAAAAGGCAATTATTTGACGTCTAACATGTCTTATAATGCTCGGGCATTCCTCGTTCACACTTCTGTGGAAACCTAAAAATCCAAATGCTGTTAATTAACAGCCGTTTGAACATTTTCAACCCACTAACAAAAACTGCTCTAGTGTCTAAACTGTGATCCCATGGGAGGCCTGTTATTCCACCTTGAAAAGGCAATTATTTGACGTCTAACATGTCTTATAAACCTCGGGCACACCTCGTTCACACTTCTGGGGAAACCTGAAAATCCAAATGCTGATAATTAACAGCCGTTTGAACATTTTCAACCCACTAACAGAAACTGCTCTAGTGTCTAAACTGTGAGCCCCTGGGAGGCTTGTTATGCATCCTTGCAAAGGCAATTATTTGGCGTCTAAAATGCCTTATGAACCTCGGGCACATCACCTTCACATTTCCGCGAAAATGAGAAACCCCAAATGTAATTGTTTGGCGTTTAACACATCCTGTAAAACTCGGGCACACCTCGTTCACATTTCTGTGGAAACCTGAAAATCCAAATACTGTTAATTAACAGCCGTTTGAACATTTTCAAACCACTAACAGAAGCTGATCTAGTGTCTAAACTGTGAGCCCTTGGGAGGCTTGTTATGCCACCTTGAAAAGGCAATTATTTTACGTCTTACATGTCTTATAAACCTCGGGCAAATCTCCTTCAAATTTCTGCGAACACGAAAAACGCCAAATGTAATTGTTTGGCGTTTAACACATCCTGTAAAACACGGGCACACCTCGTTCACACTTCTGTGGAAAGCTGAAAATACAAATGCTGTTAAGTAACAGCCGTTTGAAGATTTTCAACCCACTAACAGAAACTGCTCTAGTGTCTAAACTGTGATCCCTTGGGAGGCCTGTTATTCCACCTTGAAAAGGCAATTATTTGACGTCTAAAATGTCTTATAAAGCTCGGGAACATCTCGTTCACACTTCTGTGAAAACGTGAGATCCTAAATGCTGATAATTGACAGCCGTTTTAACAGTTTCAAGCCTCTAACAGAAACTGCTCTAGTGTCTAAACTGTGAACCCTTGGGAGGCTTGTTATTCATCCTTGCAAAGGCAATTATTTAGCGTCTAAAATTCCTTATAAACCTCGGGCACATCTCCTTCACATTTCTGCGAAAACGAGAAAATCCAAATGTAATTGTTTGGCGTTTAACACATCCTGTAAAACACGGGCACACCTCGTTCACACTTCTGTGGAAACTGCTCTAGTGTCTAAACTGTGATCCCTTGGGAGGCTTGTTATGCCACCTTGAAAAGGCAATTATTTGACGTCTAAAATGTCTTATAAACCTCGGGAACATCTCGTTCACACTTCTGTGAAAACGTGAGATCCTAAATGCTGATAATTGACAGCCGTTTTAACAGTTTCAAGCCACTAACAGAAACTGCTCTATTGTCTAAACTGTGAGCCCTTGGTAGGCTTGTTATGCATCCTTGCAAAGGCAATTATTTAGCGTCTAAAATTCCTTATAAACCTCGGGCACATCTCCTTCACATTTCTGCGAAAACGAGAAAACCCAAATGTAATTTTTTGGCGTTTAATACATCCTGTCAAACACGGGCACACCTCGTTCACACTTCTATGGAAACATGAAAATCCAAATGCTGTTAATTAACAACCGTTTGAACATTTTCAACCCACTAACAGAAACTGTTCCAGTGTCTAAACTGTGAGCCCCTGGGAGGCTTGTTATGCATCCTTGCAAAGTCAATTATTATGCGTCTAAAATGCCTTATGAACCTCGGGCACATCACCTTCACATTTTCGCGAAAATGAGAAACCCCAAATGTAATCGTTTGGCGTTTAACACATCCTGTAAAACTCGGCACACCTCGTTCACACTTCTATGGAAACCTGAAAATCCAAATGCTGTTAATTAACAGCCGTTTGAACATTTTCAACCCACTAACAGAAACTGCTCTAGTGTTATACTGTGATCCCATCTGAGGCTTGTTATGCCACCTTGAAAAGGCAATTATTTGACATCTAAAATGTCCTATAAACCTCGGGCACATCTCGTTCACATTTCTGTGGAAACGAGAAATCCCAAATGTAATTGTTCGGCGTTTAACACATCCTGTAAAACTCGGGCACACCTCGTTCACACTTCTGTGGAAACCTGAAAACCCAAATGCTGATAATTAACAGCCGTTTTAACAGTTTCAAGCCACTAACAGAAACTGTTCTAGTGTCTAAACTGTGAGCCCCTGGGAGGCTTGTTATGCATCCTTGCAAAGGCAATTATTTGGCGTCTAAAATGCCTTATGAACCTCGGGCACATCACCTTCACATTTCCGCGAAAATGAGAAACCCCAAATGGTATTGTTTGGCGTTTAACACATCCTGTAAAACTCGGGCATACCTCGTTCACACTTCTGTGGAAACCTAAAAATCCAAATGCTGTTAATTAACAGCCGTTTGAACATTTTCAACCCACTAACAGGAACTGCTCTAGTGTCTAAACAGTGATCCCATGGGAGGCCTGTTATTCCACCTTGAAAATGCAATTATTTGACGTCTAACATGTCTTATAAACCTCGGGCATACCTCGTTCACACTTCTGTGGAAACCTAAAAATCCAAATGCTGTTAATTAACAGCCGTTTGAATATTTTCAACCCACTAACAGAAACTGCTCTAGTGTCTAAACTGTGATCCCATGGGAGGCCTGTTATTCCACCTTGAAAAGGCAATTATTTGATGTCTAACATGTCTTATAAACCTCGGGCACACCTCGTTCACACTTCTGGGGAAACCTGAAAATCCAAATGCTGATAATTAACAGCCGTTTGAACAGTTTCAAGCCACTAACAGAAACTGCTCTAGTGTCTAAACTGTGAACCCTTGGGAGGCTTGTTATTCATCCTTGCAAAGGCAATTATTTAGCGTCTAAAATTCCTTATAAACCTCGGGCACATCTCCTTCACATTTCTGCGAAAACGAGAAAATCCAAATGTAATTGTTTGGCGTTTAACACATCCTGTAAAACTCGGGCACACCTCGTTCACACTTCTGTGGAAACCTGAAAATCCAAATACTGTTAATTAACAGCCGTTTGAACATTTTCAAACCACTAACAGAAGCTGATCTAGTGTCTAAACTGTGAGCCCTTGGGAGGCTCGTTATGCCACCTTGAAACGGCAATTATTTTACGTCTTACATGTCTTATAAACCTCGGGCACATCTCCTTCACCTTTCTGCGAACACGAAAAACGCCAAATGTAATTGTTTGGCGTTTAACACATCCTGTAAAACACGGGCACACCTCGTTCACACTTCTGTGGAAAGCTGAAAATCCAAATGCTGTTAAGTAACAGCCGTTTGAAGATTTTCAACCCACAAACAGAAACTGCTCTAGTGTCTAAACTGTGATCCCTTGGGAGGCTTGTTATGCCACCTTGAAAAGGCAATTATTTGACGTCTAAAATGTCTTATAAACCTCGGGAACATCTCGTTCACACTTCTGTGAAAACGTGAGATCCTAAATGCTGATAATTGACAGCCGTTTTAACAGTTTCAAGCCACTAACAGAAACTGCTCTATTGTCTAAACTGTGAGCCCTTGGTAGGCTTGTTATGCATCCTTGCAAAGCCAATTATTTAGCGTCTAAAATTCCTTATAAACCTCGGGCACATCTCCTTCACATTTCTGCGAAAACGAGAAAACCCAAATGTAATTGTTTGGCGTTTAATACATCCTGTAAAACACGGGCACACCTCGGTCACACTTCTGTGGAAACGTGAAAATCCAAATGCTGTTAAGTAACAGCCGTTTGAAGATTTTCAACCCACTAACAGAAACTGCTCTAGTGTCTAAACTGTGATCTCTTCGGAGGCTTGTTACGCCACCTTGAAAAGGCAATTATTTGACGTCTAAAATGTCCTATAAAGATCGGAAACATCTCGTTCACACTTCTGTGAAAACGTGAAAACCTAAATGCTGGTAATTGGCAGCCGTTTTAACAGTTTCAAGCCACTAACAGAAACTGCTCTAGTGTCTAAACTGTGAGCCCTTGGTAGGCTTGTTATGCATCCTTGCAAAGGCAATTATTTAGCGTCTAAAATTCCTTATAAACCTCGGGCACATCTCCTTCACATTTCTGAGAGAACGAGAAAACCCAAATGTAATTGTTTGGCGTTAAACACATCCTGTAAAACTCGGGCACACCTCGTTCACACTTCTGTGGAAACCTGAAAATCCAAATGCTGTTAATTAACAGCCGTTTGAACATGTTCAAACCACTAACAGAAACTGCTCTAGTGTCTAAACTGTGATCCCAATGGAGGCTTGTTATGCCACTTTGAAAAGGCAATTATTTGGCATATAACATGTCTTATAAACCTCAGGCACACCTCGTTCACACTGCTGTGTAAACCTGAAAATCCAAATGCTGTTAATTTACAGCTGTTTGAACATTTTCAATCCACTAACAGAAACTGCTCTAGTGCCTAAACTGTGATCCCATGGGAGGCTTGTTATGCCACCTTGAAAAGGCAATTATTTGACGTCTAACATGTCTTATAAATCTCGGGCACACCTCGTTCACATTTCTGTGGAGTCCTGAAAAACCAAATACTGTTAATTAACAGCCGTTTGGACATTTTCAACCCACTAACAAAAAGTGCTCTAGTGTCTAAGCTGTGAGCCCTTGGGCGGGTTGTTGTGCATCCTAGCAAAAGCAATAATTTTGGGCGTCTAAAATGCCTACTAAACCTCGGGCACATCTCCTTCACATTTCTGCGAAAACGAAAAACCACAAATGTAATTGTTTGGCGTTAAACACATCCTGTAAAACTCGGGCACAACTCGTTCACACTTCTGTGGAAACCTGAAAATCCAAATTCTGTTAAGTAACAGCCGTTTAAACATTTTCAACCCACTAACAGAAACTGCTCTAGTGTCTAAGCAGTGATCCCTTTGGAGGCTTGTTATGCCACCTTGAAAAGGCAATTATTTGACGTCTAAAATGTCCTATAAAGCTTGGGCACATCTCGTTCACATTTCTGTGAAAATGTGAAAACCTAAATGCTGTCAATTGACAGCCGTTTGAACATTTTCAACCCACTAACAGAAACTGCTCTAGTGTCTACACTGTGAGCCCTTGTGAGACTTGTTGTACATCCTTGCAAAGGCAATTATTTAGCGTCTAAAATGCCTTATAAACCTCGGGCACATCTCCTTTACATTTCTGAGAAAACGAGAAAGCCCAAGTGTAATTGTTTGGCATTTAACACATTATGTAAAACTCCGGCACACCTCGTTCACACTTCTGTGGAAACCTGAAAATCAAAATGCTGATAATTAACAGCCGTTTTAACAGTTTCAAGCCACTAACAGAAACTGTTCTAGTGCCTATACTGTGATCCCATGGGAGGCTTGTTATGCCACTTTTAAAAGGCAATTATTTTACGTCTAACATGTCTTATAAACCTCGGGCACACCTTGTTCACACTTCTGTGGAAACCTGAAAATCCAAATGCTGTTAATTAACAGCCGTTTGAACATTTTCAACCCACTAACAGAAACTTCCCTAGTGTCTAAACTGTGAGCCCTTGGGAGGATTGTTATGCATCCTTGCAAAGGCAATTATTTGGCGTCTAAAATGCCTTATAAACCTCGGGCACTTCGCCCTCACATTTCTGCGAAAACAAAAAACCCCAAATGTAATTGTTTGGCGTTTAACACATTCTGTGGAAACCTGAAAATCCAAATGCTGTTAATTAACAGCCGTTTGAACATTTTCAACCCACTAACAGAAACTGCTCTAGTGCCTATACTGTGAGCCCCTGGGAGGCTTGTTATGCATCCTTGCAAAGGCAATTATTATGCGTCTAAAATGCCTTATGAACCTCGGGCACATCACCTTCACATTTTCGCGAAAATGAGAAACCCCAAATGTAATTGTTTGGCGTTTAACACATCCTGTAAAACTCGGCACACCTCGTTCACACTTCTATGGAAACCTGAAAATCCAAATGCTGTTAATTAACAGCCGTTTGAACATTTTCAACCCACTAACAGAAACTGCTCTAGTGTTATACTGTGATCCCATGGGAGGCTTGTTATGCCACCTTGAAAAGGCAATTATTTGACATCTAAAATGTCCTATAAACCTCGGGCACATCTCGTTCACATTTCTGTGGAAACGAGAAATCCCAAATGTAATTGTTCGGCGTTTAACACATCCTGTAAAACTCGGGCACACCTCGTTCACACTTCTGTGGAAACCTGAAAACCCAAATGCTGATAATTAACAGCCGTTTTAACAGTTTCAAGCCACTAACAGAAACTGTTCTAGTGTCTAAACTGTGAGCCCCTGGGAGGCTTGTTATGCATCCTTGCAAAGGCAATTATTTGGCGTCTAAAATGCCTTATGAACCTCGGGCACATCACCTTCACATTTCCGCGAAAATGAGAAACCCCAAATGGTATTGTTTGGCGTTAAACACATCCTGTAAAACTCGGGCATACCTCGTTCACACTTCTGTGGAAACCTAAAAATCCAAATGCTGTTAATTAACAGCCGTTTGAACATTTTAAACCCACTAACAGGAACTGCTCTAGTGTCTAAACAGTGATCCCATGGGAGGCCTGTTATTCCACCTTGAAAATGCAATTATTTGACGTCTAACATGTCTTATAAACCTCGGGCATACCTCGTTCACACTTCTGTGGAAACCTAAAAATCCAAATGCTGTTAATTAACAGCCGTTTGAATATTTTCAACCCACTAACAGAAACTGCTCTAGTGTCTAAACTGTGATCCCATGGGAGGCCTGTTATTCCACCTTGAAAAGGCAATTATTTGATGTCTAACATGTCTTATAAACCTCGGGCACACCTCGTTCACACTTCTGGGGAAACCTGAAAATCCAAATGCTGATAATTAACAGCCGTTTGAACAGTTTCAAGCCACTAACAGAAACTGCTCTAGTGTCTAAACTGTGAACCCTTGGGAGGCTTGTTATTCATCCTTGCAAAGGCAATTATTTAGCGTCTAAAATTCCTTATAAACCTCGGGCACATCTCCTTCACATTTCTGCGAAAACGAGAAAATCCAAATGTAATTGTTTGGCGTTTAACACATCCTGTAAAACTCGGGCACACCTCGTTCACACTTCTGTGGAAACCTGAAAATCCAAATACTGTTAATTAACAGCCGTTTGAACATTTTCAAACCACTAACAGAAGCTGATCTAGTGTCTAAACTGTGAGCCCTTGGGAGGCTCGTTATGCCACCTTGAAACGGCAATTATTTTACGTCTTACATGTCTTATAAACCTCGGGCACATCTCCTTCACCTTTCTGCGAACACGAAAAACGCCAAATGTAATTGTTTGGCGTTTAACACATCCTGTAAAACACGGGCACACCTCGTTCACACTTCTGTGGAAAGCTGAAAATCCAAATGCTGTTAAGTAACAGCCGTTTGAAGATTTTCAACCCACTAACAGAAACTGCTCTAGTGTCTAAACTGTGATCCCTTGGGAGGCTTGTTATGCCACCTTGAAAAGGCAATTATTTGACGTCTAAAATGTCTTATAAACCTCGGGAACATCTCGTTCACACTTCTGTGAAAACGTGAGATCCTAAATGCTGATAATTGACAGCCGTTTTAACAGTTTCAAGCCACTAACAGAAACTGCTCTATTGTCTAAACTGTGAGCCCTTGGTAGGCTTGTTATGCATCCTTGCAAAGGCAATTATTTAGCGTCTAAAATTCCTTATAAACCTCGGGCACATCTCCTTCACATTTCTGCGAAAACGAGAAAACCCAAATGTAATTGTTTGGCGTTTAATACATCCTGTAAAACACGGGCACACCTCGGTCACACTTCTGTGGAAACGTGAAAATCCAAATGCTGTTAAGTAACAGCCGTTTGAAGATTTTCAACCCACTAACAGAAACTGCTCTAGTGTCTAAACTGTGATCTCTTCGGAGGCTTGTTACGCCACCTTGAAAAGGCAATTATTTGACGTCTAAAATGTCCTATAAAGATCGGAAACATCTCGTTCACACTTCTGTGAAAAAGTGAAAACCTAAATGCTGGTAATTGGCAGCCGTTTTAACAGTTTCAAGCCACTAACAGAAACTGCTCTAGTGTCTAAACTGTGAGCCCTTGGGAGGCTTGTTATGCATCCTTGCAAAGGCAATTATTTAGCGTCTAAAATGCATTATAAACCTCGGTCACATCTCCTTCACATTTCTGAGAGAACGAGAAAACCCAAATGTAATTGTTTGGCGTTAAACACATCCTGTAAAACTCGGGCACACCTCGTTCACACTTCTGTGGAAACCTGAAAATCCAAATGCTGTTAATTAACAGCCGTTTGAACATGTTCAAACCACTAACAGAAACTGCTCTAGTGTCTAAACTGTGATCCCAATGGAGGCTTGTTATGCCACTTTGAAAAGGCAATTATTTGGCATATAACATGTCTTATAAACCTCAGGCACACCTCGTTCACACTGCTGTGTAAACCTGAAAATCCAAATGCTGTTAATTTACAGCTGTTTGAACATTTTCAATCCACTAACAGAAACTGCTCTAGTGCCTAAACTGTGATCCCATGGGAGGCTTGTTATGCCACCTTGAAAAGGCAATTATTTGACGTCTAACATGTCTTATAAACCTCGGGCACACCTCGTTCACACTTCTGTGGAGTCCTGAAAAACCAAATACTGTTAATTAACAGCCGTTTGGACATTTTCAACCCACTAACAAAAAGTGCTCTAGTGTCTAAGCTGTAAGCCCTTGGGCGGGTTGTTGTGCATCCTAGCAAAAGCAATAATTTTGGGCGTCTAAAATGCCTACTAAACCTCGGGCACATCTCCTTCACATTTCTGCGAAAACGAAAAACCACAAATGTAATTGTTTGGCGTTAAACACATCCTGTAAAACTCGGGCACAACTCGTTCACACTTCTGTGGAAACCTGAAAATCCAAATTCTGTTAAGTAACAGCCGTTTAAACATTTTCAACCCACTAACAGAAACTGCTCTAGTGTCTAAGCAGTGATCCCTTTGGAGGCTTGTTATGCCACCTTGAAAAGGCAATTATTTGACGTCTAAAATGTCCTATAAAGCTTGGGCACATCTCGTTCACATTTCTGTGAAAATGTGAAAACCTAAATGCTGTCAATTGACAGCCGTTTGAACATTTTCAACCCACTAACAGAAACTGCTCTAGTGTCTCAGCAGTGATCCCTTTGGAGGCTTATTATGCCACCTTGAAAAGGCAATTATTTGACGTCTAAAATGTCCTATAAAGCTTGGGCACATCTCGTTCACATTTCTGTGAAAATGTGAAAACCTAAATGCTGTCAATTGACAGCCGTTTTAACAGTTTCAAGCCACTAACAGAATCTGCTCTAGTGTCTACACTGTGAGCCCTTGTGAGACTTGTTGTACATCCTTGCAAAGGCAATTATTTAGCGTCTAAAATGCCTTATAAACCTCGGGCACATCTCCTTTACATTTCTGAGAAAACGAGAAAACCCAAGTGTAATTGTTTGGCATTTAACACATTATGTAAAACTCCGGCACACCTCGTTCACACTTCTGTGGAAACCTGAAAATCAAAATGCTGTTAATTAACAGCCGTGTGAACATTTTCAACCCACTAACAGAAACTGCTCTAGTGCCTATACTGTGATCCCATGGGAGGCTTGTTATGCCACTTTTAAAAGGCAATTATTTTACGTCTAACATGTCTTATAAACCTCGGTCACACCTTGTTCACACTTCTGTGGAAACCTGAAAATCCAAATGCTGTTAATTAACAGCCGTTTGAACATTTTCAACCCACTAACAGAAACTTCCCTAGTGTCTAAACTGTGAGCCCTTGGGAGGATTGTTATGCATCCTTGCAAAGGCAATTATTTGGCGTCTAAAATGCCTTATAAACCTCGGGCACTTCGCCCTCACATTTCTGCGAAAACAAAAAACCCCAAATGTAATTGTTTGGCGTTTAACACATTCTGTGGAAACCTGAAAATCCAAATGCTGTTAATTAACAGCCGTTTGAACATTTTCAACCCACTAACAGAAACTGCTCTAGTGCCTATACTGTGATCCCATGGGAGGCTTGTTTCGCCACCTTGAAAAGGCAATTATTTTATGTCTAACATGTCTTATGAACCTCGGGCACACCTCGTTCACACTTCTGTGGAAACCTGAAAATCCAAATGCTGTTAATTAACAGCCGTTTGAACATTTTCAACACACTAACAGAAACTGCTCTAGTGTCTAAACTGTGATCCCATGGGAGGCTTGTTATGCCACCTTGAAAAGGCAATTATTTGACGTCTAACATGTCTTATAAACCTCGGGCACACCTCGTTCACACTTCTATGGAAACCTGAAAGTCAAAATGCTGTTAATTAACAGCCTTTTGAACATTTTCAACCCACTAACAGAAACTGCTCTAGTGCCTATATTGTGATCCCATGGGAGGCTTGTTATGCCACTTTGAAAAGGCAAATATTTGACGTCTAACATGCCTTATAAACCTCGGGCACACCTCGTTCACACTTCTGTGGAAACCTGAAAATCAAAATGCTGTTAATTAACAGCCTTTTGAACATTTTCAACCCACTAACAGAAACTGATGTAATGCCTATATTGTGATCCCATGGGAGGCTTGTTTTGCCACCTTGAAAAGGCAATTATTTTATGTCTAACACGTCTTATAAACCTCGGGCACACCTCGTTCACACTTCTGTGGAAACCTGAAAATCCAAATGCTGTTAATTAACAGCCGGTTGAACATTTTCAACCCACTAACAGAAACTGCTCTAGTGTCTAAACTGTGAGCCCTTGGGAGGCTTGTTATGCATCCTTGCAAAGGCAATTATTTGGCGTCTGAAATGCCTTATAAACCTCGGGCACATCTCCTTCACACTTCTGCGAAAACGAAAACCCCCAAATGTAATTGTTCGGAGTTTAACACATCCTGTAAAACTCGGGCACACCTCGTTCACACTTCTGTGGAAACCTGAAAATCCAAATGCTGTTAATTAACAGCCGTTTGAACATTTTCAACCCACTAACAGAAACTGCTCTAGTGCCTATACTGTGATCCCATGGGAGGCTTGTTTTGCCACCTTGAAAAAGCAAAATGAAAAGGCAATTATTTGACGTCTAACATGTCTTATAAACCTCGGGCACATCGTTCACACTTCTGTGGAAACCTGAAAATCCAAATGCTGTTAATTAACAGCCGTTTGAACATTTTTAATCCACTAACAGAAACTGCTCTAGTGTCTAAACTGTGATCCCATGGGAGGCTTGTTATGCCACCTTGAAAAAGCAAAATGAAAAGGCAATTATTTGACGTCTAACATGTCTTATAAACCTCGGGCACATCGTTCACACTTCTGTGGAAACCGAAAATCCAAATGCTGTTAATTAACAGCCGTTTGAACATTTTCAACACACTAACAGAAACTGCTCTAGTGTCTAAACTGTGATCCCATGGGAGGCTTGTTATGCCAACTTGAAAAGGCAATTATATGACGTCTAGCATGTCTTATAAACCTCGGGCACACCTCGTTCACACTTCTATGGAAACCTGAAAGTCAAGATGCGGTTAATTAACAGCCTTTTGAGCATTTTCAACCCACTAACAGAAACTGCTCTAGTGCCTATATTGTGATCCCATGGGAGGCTTGTTATGCCACTTTGAAAAGGCAAATATTTGACGTCTAACATGCCTTATAAACCTCGGGCACACCTCGTTCACACTTCTGTGGAAACCTGAAAATCAAAATGCTGTTAATTAACAGCCTTTTGAACATTTTCAACCCACTAACAGAAACTGATGTAATGCCTATATTGTGATCCCATGGGAGGCTTGTTTTGCCACCTTGAAAAGGCAATTATTTTATGTCTAACATGTCTTATAAACCTCGGGCACACCTCGTTCACACTTCTGTGGAAACCTGAAAATCCAAATGCTGTTAATTAACAGCCGTTTGAACATTTTCAACCCACTAACAGAAACTGCTCTAGTGTCTAAACTGTGATCCCATGGGAGGCTTGTTATGCCACTTTGAAAAGCCAATTATTTGACGTCTAACATGCCTTATAAACCTCGGGCACACCTCGTTCACACTTCTGTGGAAACCTGAAAATCCAAATGCTGTTAATTAACAGCCGTTTGAACATTTTCAACCCACTAACAGAAACTGCTCTAGTGTCTAAACTGTGAGCCCTTGGGAGGCTTGTTATGCATCCTTGAAAAGGCAATTATTTGGCGTCTGAAATGCCTTATAAACCTCGGGCACATCTCCTTCACACTTCTGCGAAAACGAAAAACCCCAAATGTAATTGTTCGGAGTTTAACACATCCTTAAAACTCGGGCACACCTCGTTCACACTTCTGTGGAAACCTGAAAATCCAAATGCTGTTAATTAACAGCCGTTTGAACATTTTCAACCCACTAACAGAAACTGCTTTAGTGTCTAAACTGTGAACCCATGGGAGGCTTGTTATGCCACCTTGAAAAGGCAATTATTTGACGTCTAACATGTCTTATAAACCTCGGGCACAACTCGTTCACACTTCTGTGCAGTCCTGAAAATCCAAATACTGTTAATTAACAGCCGTTTTAACATTTTCAACCCACTAACAGAAACTGCTCCAGTGTCTAAACTGTGAGCCCTTGGGAGGCTTGTTATGCATCCTTGCAAAGGCAATTATTTGGCGTCTAAAATGCCTTATAATCCTCGGGCACATCTCCTTCACATTTCTGCGAAAACGAAAAACCCCAAATGTAATTGTTCATAGTTTAACACATCCTGTAAAACTCGGGCACTCCTCGCTCACACTTCTGTGGAAACCTGAAAATCCAAATGCTGTTAATTTACAGCCGTTTGAATATTTTCAACCCACTAACAGAAACTGCTCTAGTGCCTATACTGTGATCCCATGGGAGGCTCGTTTTGCCACCTTCAAAAAGCAAAATGAAAGGGCAATTATTTGACGTCTAACATGTCTTATAAACCTCGGGCACATCGCTCACACTTCTGTGGAAACCTGAAAATCCAAATGCTGTTAATTAACAGCCGTTTGAACATTTTTAACCCACTAACAGAAACTGCTCTAGTGTCTAAACTGTGAGCCCTTGGGAGGCTTGTTATGCATCCTTGCAAAGGCAATTATTTGGCGTCTAAAATGCCTTATAAACCTCGGGCACATCTCCTTCACATTTCTGCGAAAACGAAAAACCCCAAATGTAATTGTTCGGAGTTTAACACATCCTGTAAAACTCGGGAACACCTCGTTCACACTTCTGTGGAAACCTGAAAATCCAAATGCTGTTAATTAACAGCCGTTTGAACATTTTCAACCCACTAACAGAAACGGCTCTAGTGTCTATACTGTGATCCCATGGGAGGCTTGTTTTGCCACCTTGAAAAGGCAATTATTTTACGTCTAACATGTCTTATAAACCTCGGGCACACCTCGTTCACAATTCTGTGGAAACCTGAAAATCCAAATGCTGTTAATTAACAGCATTTGAACATTTTCAACCCGCTAACAGAAACTGCTCTAGTGTCTGAATTGTGATCCCGTGGGAGGCTTGTTATGCCACTTTGAAAAGGCAATTATTATACGTCTAACGTATCTTATAAACCTCGGGCACACCTCGTTCACACTTCTTTGGAAACCTGAAAATCCAAATGCTGTTAATTAACAGCAGTTTGAACATTTTCAACCCACTAACAGAAACTGCTCTAGTGTCTAAACTGTGAGCCCTTGGGAGGCTTGTTATGCATCCTTGCAAAGGTAATTATTTGGCGTCTAAAATGTCTTATAAACCTCGGGCACATCTCCTTCACACTTCTGCGAAAACGAAAAACCCCAAATGTAATTGTTCGGAGTTTAACACATCCTGTAAAACTCGGACACACCTCGTTCACACTTCTGTGGAAACCTGAAAATCCAAATGCTGTTAATTAACAGCCGTTTGAACATTTTCAACCCACTAACAGAAACTGCTCTAGTGCCTATACTGTGATCCCATGGGAGGCTTGTTTTGCCACTTTGAAAAGGCAATTATTTTACGTCTAACATGTCTTATAAACCTCGGGCCCACCTCGTTCACACTTCTGTGGAAACCTGAAAATCCAAATGCTGTTAATTAACAGCCGTTTGAACATTTTCAACCCACTAACAGAAACTGCTCTAGTGTCTAAACTGTGATCCCATGGGAGGCTTGTTATGCCACCTTGAAAAGGCAAATATTTGACGTCTAACATGTCTTATAAACCTCGGGCACACCTCGTTCACACTTCTGTGGAGTCCTGAAAATCCAAATACTGTTAATTAACAGCCGTTTGAACATTTTCAACCCACTAACAGAAACTGCTCCAGTGTCTAAACTGTGAGCCCTTGGGAGGCTTGTTATGCATCCTTGCAAAGGCAATTATTTGGCGTCTAAAATGCCTTATAAACCTCGGGCACATCTCCTTCACATTTGTGCGAAAACGAAAAACCCCAAATGTAATTGTTCATAGTTTAACTCATCCTGTAAAACTCGGGCACACCTCGCTCACACTAACAGAAACTGATGTAATGCCTATATTGTGATCCCATGGGAGGCTTGTTTTGCCACCTTGAAAAGGCAATTATTTTATGTCTAACATGTCTTATAAACCTCGGGCACACCTCGTTCACACTTCTGTGGAAACCTGAAAATCCAAATGCTGTTAATTAACAGCCGTTTGAACATTTTCAACCCACTAACAGAAACTGCTCTAGTGTCTAAACTGTGATCCCATGGGAGGCTTGTTATGCCACTTTGAAAAGCCAATTATTTGACGTCTAACATGCCTTATAAACCTCGGGCACACCTCGTTCACACTTCTGTGGAAACCTGAAAATCCAAATGCTGTTAATTAACAGCCGTTTGAACATTTTCAACCCACTAACAGAAACTGCTCTAGTGTCTAAACTGTGAGCCCTTGGGAGGCTTGTTATGCATCCTTGAAAAGGCAATTATTTGGCGTCTGAAATGCCTTATAAACCTCGGGCACATCTCCTTCACACTTCTGCGAAAACGAAAAACCCCAAATGTAATTGTTCGGAGTTTAACACATCCTGTAAAACTCGGGCACACCTCGTTCACACTTCTGTGGAAACCTGAAAATCCAAATGCTGTTAATTAACAGCCGTTTGAACATTTTCAACCCACTAACAGAAACTGCTTTAGTGTCTAAACTGTGAACCCATGGGAGGCTTGTTATGCCACCTTGAAAAGGCAATTATTTGACGTCTAACATGTCTTATAAACCTCGGGCACACCTCGTTCACACTTCTGTGCAGTCCTGAAAATCCAAATACTGTTAATTAACAGCCGTTTTAACATTTTCAACCCACTAACAGAAACTGCTCCAGTGTCTAAACTGTGAGCCCTTGGGAGGCTTGTTATGCATCCTTGCAAAGGCAATTATTTGACGTCTAAAATGCCTTATAATCCTCGGGCACATCTCCTTCACATTTCTGCGAAAACGAAAAACCCCAAATGTAATTGTTCATAGTTTAACACATCCTGTAAAACTCGGGCACTCCTCGCTCACACTTCTGTGGAAACCTGAAAATCCAAATGCTGTTAATTTACAGCCGTTTGAATATTTTCAACCCACTAACAGAAACTGCTCTAGTGCCTATACTGTGATCCCATGGGAGTCTCGTTTTGCCACCTTCAAAAAGCAAAATGAAAGGGCAATTATTTGACGTCTAACATGTCTTATAAACCTCGGGCACATCGCTCACACTTCTGTGGAAACCTGAAAATCCAAATGCTGTTAATTAACAGCCGTTTGAACATTTTTAACCCACTAACAGAAACTGCTCTAGTGTCTAAACTGTGAGAACTTGGGAGGCTTGTTATGCATCCTTGCAAAGGCAATTATTTGGCGTCTAAAATGCCTTATAAACCTCGGGCACATCTCCTTCACATTTCTGCGAAAACGAAAAACCCCAAATGTAATTGTTCGGAGTTTAACACATCCTGTAAAACTCGGGAACACCTCGTTCACACTTCTGTGGAAACCTGAAAATCCAAATGCTGTTAATTAACAGCCGTTTGAACATTTTCAACCCACTAACAGAAACTGCTCTAGTGTCTATACTGTGATCCCATGGGAGGCTTGTTTTGCCACCTTGAAAAGGCAATTATTTTACGTCTAACATGTCTTATAAACCTCTTGCACACCTCGTTCACAATTCTGTGGAGTCCTGAAAATCCAAATACTGTTAATTAACAGCCGTTTGAACATTTTCAACCCACTAACAGAAACTGCTCCATTTGAACATTTTCAACCCACTAACAGAAACTGCTCTAGTGTCTGAATTGTGATCCCGTGGGAGGCTTGTTATGCCACTTTGAAAAGGCAATTATTATACGTCTAACGTATCTTATAAACCTCGGGCACACCTCGTTCACACTTCTTTGGAAACCTGAAAATCCAAATGCTGTTAATTAACAGCAGTTTGAACATTTTCAACCCACTAACAGAAACTGCTCTAGTGTCTAAACTGTGAGCCCTTGGGAGGCTTGTTATGCATCCTTGCAAAGGTAATTATTTGGCGTCTAAAATGTCCTATAAACCTCGGGCACATCTCCTTCACACTTCTGCGAAAACGAAAAACCCCAAATGTAATTGTTCGGAGTTTAACACATCCTGTAAAACTCGGACACACCTCGTTCACACTTCTGTGGAAACCTGAAAATCCAAATGCTGTTAATTAACAGCCGTTTGAACATTTTCAACCCACTAACAGAAACTGCTCTAGTGCCTATACTGTGATCCCATGGGAGGCTTGTTTTGCCACTTTGAAAAGGCAATTATTTTACGTCTAACATGTCTTATAAACCTCGGGCCCACCTCGTTCACACTTCTGTGGAAACCTGAAAATCCAAATGCTGTTAATTAACAGCCGTTTGAACATTTTCAACCCACTAACAGAAACTGCTCTAGTGTCTAAACTGTGATCCCATGGGAGGCTTGTTATGCCACCTTGAAAAGGCAATTATTTGACGTCTAACATGTCTTATAAACCTCGGGCACACCTCGTTCACACTTCTGTGGAGTCCTGAAAATCCAAATACTGTTAATTAACAGCCGTTTGAACATTTTCAACCCACTAACAGAAACTGCTCCAGTGTCTAAACTGTGAGCCCTTGGGAGGCTTGTTATGCATCCTTGCAAAGGCAATTATTTGGCGTCTAAAATGCCTTATAAACCTCGGGCACATCTCCTTCACATTTGTGCGAAAACGAAAAACCCCAAATGTAATTGTTCATAGTTTAACTCATCCTGTAAAACTCGGGCACACCTCGCTCACACTTCTGTGGAAACCTGAAAATCCAAATGCTGTTAATTAGCAGCCGTTTGAATATTTTCAACCCACTAACAGAAACTGCTCTAGTGCCTATACTGTGATCCCATGGGAGGCTTGTTTTGCCATCTTGAAAAAGCAAAATGAAAAGGCAATTACTTGACGTCTAACATGTCTTATAAACCTCGGGCACATCGTTCACACTTCTGTGGAAACCTGAAAATCTAAATGCTGTTAATTAACAGCCGTTTGAACATTTTTAACCCACTAACAGAAACTGCTCTAGTGTCTAAACTGTGAGCCCTTGGGAGGCTTGTTATGCATCCTTGCAAAGGCAATTATTTGGCGTCTAAAATGCCTTATAAACCTCGGGCACATCTCCTTCACATTTCTGCGAAAACGAAAAACCGCAAATGTAATTGTTCGGAGTTTAACACATCCTGTAAAACTCGGGCACACCTCGTTCACACTTCTGTGGAAACCCGAAAATCCAAATGCTGTTAATTAACAGCCGTTTGAACATTTTCAACCCACTAATAGAAACTGCTCTAGTGCCTATACTGTGATCCTATGGGAGGCTTGTTTTGCCACCTTGAAAAGGCAATTATTTTACGTCTAACATGTCTTATAAACCTCGGGCACACCTCGTTCACACTTCTGTGGAAACCTGAAAATCCAAATGCTGTTAATTAACAGCCGTTTGAACATTTTCAACCCACTAACAGAAACTGCTCTAGTGCCTATACTGTGATCCCATGGGAGGCTTGTTTTGCCACCTTGAAAAGGCAATTATTTTACGTCTAACATGTCTTATAAACCTCGGGCACACCTCGTTCACACTTCTTTGGAAACCTGAAAATCCAAATGCTGTTAATTAACAGCAGTTTGAACATTTTCAACCCACTAACTGAAACTGCTCTAGTGTCTAAACTGTGAGCCCTTGGGAGGCTTGTTATGCATCCTTGCAAAGGTAATTATCTGGCGTCTAAAATGCCTTATAAACCTCGGGCACATCTCCTTCACACTTCTGCGAAAACGAAAAACCCCAAATGTAATTGTTCGGAGTTTAACACATCCGGTAAAACTCGGACACACCTCGTTCACACTTCTGTGGAAACCTGAAAATCCAAATGCTGTTAATTAACAGCCGTTTGAACATTTTCAACCCACTAATAGAAACTGCTCTAGTGCCTATACTGTGATCCTATGGGAGGCTTGTTTTGCCACCTTGAAAAGGCGATTATTTGACGTGTAACATGTCTTATAAACCTCGGGCACACCTCGTTCACACTTCTGTGGAAACCTGAAAATCCAAATGCTATTAAATAACAGCCGTTTGAACATTTTCAACCCACTAACAGAAACTGCTCTAGTGCCTATACTGTGATCCCATGGGAGGCTTGTTTTGCCACCTTGAAAAGGCAATTATTTTACGTCTAACATGTCTTATAAACCTCGGGCACACCTCGTTCACACTTCTTTGGAAACCTGAAAATCCAAATGCTGTTAATTAACAGCAGTTTGAACATTTTCAACCCACTAACTGAAACTGCTCTAGTGTCTAAACTGTGAGCCCTTGGGAGGCTTGTTATGCATCCTTGCAAAGGCAATTATTTGGCGTCTAAAATGCCTTATAAATCTCGGGCACATCTGATTCACATTTCTACGAAAACGAAAAACCGCAAATGTAATTGTTAGGAGTTTAACACATCCTGTAAAACGGGGGACACCTCGTTTATACTTCTGTGGAAACCTGAAAATCCAAATGCTGTTAAATAACAGCCGTTTGAATATTTCCAACCCACTAACAGAAACTGCTCTAGTGCCTATACTGTGATCCCATGGGAGGCTTGTTTTGCCACCTTGAAAAAGCAATTATTTGACGTCTAACATGTCTTATAAACCTCGGGCACACCTCGTTCACACTTCTGTGGAAACCTGAAAATCCAAATGCTATTAAATAACAGCCGTTTGAACATTTTCAACCCACTAACAGAAACTGCTCTAGTGTCTAAACTGTGATCCCGTGGGAGGCTTGTTATACCACTTTGAAAAGGCAATTATTTTACGTCTACATGTCTTATAAACCTCGGGCCCACCTCGTTCACACTTCTGTGGAACACTGAAAATCCAAATGCTGTTAATTAACAGCCGTTTGAACATTTTCAACCCACTAACAGAAACTGCTCTAGTGTCTAAACTGTGGTCCCTTGGGAGGCTTGTTTTGCCACCTTGAAAAGGCAATTATTTGACGTCTAACATGTCTTATAAACCTCAGGCACACCTCGTTCACACTTCTGTGGAGTCCTGAAAATCCAAATACTGTTAATTAACAGCCGTTTGAACATTTTCAACCCACTAACAGAAACTGCTCTAGTGTCTAAACTGTGAGCCCTTGGGAGGCTTGTTACGCATCCTTGCAAAGGCAATTATTTGGTGT
Source organism: Volucella bombylans (assembly GCA_949129095.1). Classification (NCBI taxonomy): domain Eukaryota; kingdom Metazoa; phylum Arthropoda; class Insecta; order Diptera; family Syrphidae; genus Volucella; species Volucella bombylans. Next base: position 6,012,433 of record OX422145.1, read on the forward strand.
CTAAAATGCCTTATAAATCTCGGGCACATCTGATTCACATTTCTACGAAAACGAAAAACCCCAAATGTAATTGTTAGTAGTTTAACACATCCTGTAAAACTCGGGCACACCTCGTTCACACTTCTGTGGAAACCTGAAAATCCAAATGCTGTTAAATAACAGCCGTTTGAATATTTTCAACCCACTAACAGAAACTGCTCTAGTGCCTATACTGTGATCCCATGGGAGGCTTGTTTTGCCACCTTGAAAAAGCAATTATTTGACGTCTAACATGTCTTATAAACCTCGGGCACACCTCGTTCACACTTCTGTGGAAACCTGAAAATCCAAATGCTGTTAATTAACAGCCGTTTGAACATTTTCAATCCACTAACAGAAACTGCTCTAGTGTTTAAACTGTGATCCCGTGGGAGGCTTGTTATACCACTTTGAAAAGGCAATTATTTTACGTCTAACATGTCTTATAAACCTCGGGCACACCTCGTTCACACTTCTTTGGAAACCTGAAAATCCAAATGCTGTTAATTAACAGCCGTTTGAACATTTTCAACCCACTAACAGAAACTGCTCTAGTGTCTAAACTGTGAGCCCTTGGGAGGCTTGATTTGCCACCTTGAAAAGGCAATTATTTTACATCTAACATGTCTTATAAACCTCGGGCCCACCTCGTTCACACTTCTGTGGAAACCTGAAAATCCAAATGCTGTTAATTAACAGCCGTTCAAACATTTTCAACCCACTAACTGAAACTGGTCTAGTGTCTAAACTGTGAGCCCTTGGGAGGCTTGTTATGCATCCTTGCAAAGGCAATTATTTATCGTCTAAAATGCCTTATAAATCTCGGGCACATCTGATTCACATTTCTACGAAAACGAAAAACCCCAAATGTAATTGTTAGGAGTTTAACACATCCTGTAAAACTCGGGCACACCTCGTTCACACTTCTGTGGAAACCTGAAAATCCAAATGCTGTTAATTAACAGCCGTCTGAATATTTTCAACCCTCTAACAGAAACTGCTCTAGTGCCTATACTGTGAATCCATGGGAGGCTTGTTTTGCCACCTTGAAAAAGCAATTATTTGACGTCTAACATGTCTTATAAACCTCGGGCACACCTCGTTCACACTTCTGTGGAAACCTGAAAATCCAAATGCTGTTAATTAAGAGCCTTTTTAGCATTTTCAACCCACTAACAGAAACTGCTCTAGTGTCTAAACTGTGAGCCCTTGGGAGGCTTGTTATACATCCTTGCAAAGGCAATTATTTGGCGTCTAAAATGCCTTATAAACCTCGGGCACATCTCCTTCACATGTCTGCGAAAACGAAAAACCCCAAATGTAATTGTTTGGCGTTTAACACATCCTGTAAAACTCGGGCACACCTCGTTCACACTTCTGTGGAAACCTGAAAGTCCAAATGCTGTTAATTAACAGCCGTTTGAACATTTTCAACCCACTAACAGAAACTGCTCTAGTGTCTAAACTGTGATCCCATGAGAGGCTTGTTATGCCACCTTGAAAAGGCAATTATTTGACGTCTAACATGTCTTATAAACCTCGGGCACACCTCGTTCACACTTCTGTGGAAACCTGAAAATCCAAATGCTGTTAATTAAGAGCCGTTTTAACATTTTCAACCCACTAACAGAAACTGCTCTAGTGTCTAAACTGTGAGCCCTTGGGAGGCTTGTTATGCATCCTTGCAAAGGCAATTATTTGGCGTCTAAAATGCCTTATAAATTTCGGGCACATCTCCTTCACATGTCTGCGAAATCGAAAAACCAAAAATTTAATTGTTTGGCGTTTAACACATCCTGTAAAACTCGGGCACACCTCGTTCACAGATCTGTGGAAACCTGAAAATCCAAATGCTGTTAATTAACAGCCGTTTGAACATTTTCAACCCACTAACAGAAACTGCTCTAGTGTCTAAACTGTGATCCCATGGGAGGCTTGTTATGCCACTTTAAAAAGGCAATTATTTGACGTCTAACAGGCCTTATAAAAATCGGGCACACCTCGTTCACACTTCTGTGGAAACCTGAAAATCCAAATTCTGTTAAGTAACAGCCGTTTGAACATTTTCAACCCACTAACAGAAACTGCTCTAGTGTCTAAGCAGTGATCCCTTTGGAGGCTTGTTATGCCACTTTGAAAAGGCAATTATTTTACGTCTAACAGGCCTTATAAACCTCGGGCACACCTCGTTCACACTTCTGTGGAAACCTGAAAATCCAAATGCTGTTAATTAACAGCCGTTTGAACATTTTCAACCCACTAACAGAAACTGCTCTAGTGTCTAAACTGTGATCCCATGGGAGGCTTGTTATGCCACCTTGAAAAGGCAATTATTTGACGTCTAACATGTCTTATAAACCGCGGGCACACCTCGCTCACACTTCTGTGGAAACCTGAAAATCCAAATGCTGTTAATTAACAGCCGTTTGAACATTTTCAACCCACTAACAGAAACTGCTCTAGTGTCTAAACTGTGAGCCCTTGGGAGGCTTTTTATGCATCCTTGCAAAGGCAATTATTTGGCGTCTAAAATGCCTTCTAAACCTCGGGCACATCTCGTTCACACTTCTAAGGAAACCTGAAAATCCAAATGCTGTTAATTAACAGCCGTTTGAACATTTTCAACACACTAACAGAAACTGCTCTAGTGTCTAAACTGTGATCCCATGGGAGGCTTGCTATGCCACCTTGAAAAGGCAATTATTTGACGTCTAACATGTCTTATAAACCACGGGCGCACCTTGTTCACACTTCTGTGGAAACCTGAAAATCCAAATGCTGTTAATTAACAGCCGTTTGAACATTTTCAACCCAATAACAGAAACTGCTCTAGTGCCTAAACTGTGAGCGCTTGGGAGGCTTGTTGTGCCTCCTTACAAAGGTAATTATTTGGCGCCCAAAATGTCCTATAAACCTCGGGCATATCTCGACAACAGTTTCTGTAAAAACGAGAAAAGCCAAATGCTGATAGTTAAGAGCCGTTTTAACAGTTTCAAGCCTTTAACAGAAACTGCTCTAGTGTCTAAACTGTGAGCCCTTGGGAGGCTTGTTGTGCCTCCTTACAAAGGTAATTATTTGGCGCCCAAAATGTCCTCTAAACTTCGGGCACATCTCGTTCACATTTCTGTGAAAACGAGAAAAGCCAATTGTTGATAATTAACAGCCCTTTTAACAGTTTCAAGCATCTAACTGAAACTGCTGTAGAGTCTAAACTGTAAGCCCTTGGGAGGCTTGTTGTGCCTCCTTAAAAAGGTAATTATTTGGCGCCCAAGACGTCCCATAAACCTCGGGCACATCGCGTTCACATTTCTGTGAAAACGTGAAAAACCAAATGCAGATAATTAACAGCCGTTTTAGCAGTTTCAAGCCTCTAACAGAAAATGCTCTAATGTCTAAACTAATAGCTCTTGGGAGGCTTGTTATGCCTCCTTTAAAAGCAATTATTTGATGCCTAAAATGTCCAAAAACCTAGGGCACATCTCGTTCACATTTCTGTGGAAACGAGATATCCCAAATGTAATTGTTTGGAGTTTAACACATCTTGTAGAACTCGAGCACACCTCGTTCACACTTCTATGGAAACCTGAAAATCCAAATACTGTTAATTAACAACCGTTCGAACATTTTCAACCCACTAACCGAAACTGCTCTAGTGTTATACTGTGATCCCATGGGAGGCTTGTTAGCCACCTTGAAAAGGCAATTATTTGAGATCTAAAATGTCCTATAAACCTCGGGCACATCTCGTTCACATTTCTGTGGAAATGAGAAATCCCAAATGTAATTGTTTGGCGTTTAACACATCCTGTAAAACTCGGGCTCACCTCGTTCACACTTTTGTGGAAACCTGAAAATCCAAATGCTGTTAAGTAACAGCCGTTTGAAGATTTTCAACCCACTAACAGAAACTGCTCTAGTGTCTAAACTGTGATCTCTTCGGAGGCTTGTTACGCCACCTTGAAAAGGCAATTATTTGACGTCTAAAATGTCCTATAAAGATCGGGAACATCTCGTTCACACTTCTGTGAAAACGTGAAAACCTAAATGCTGGTAATTGACAGCCGTTTTAACAGTTTCAAGCCACTAACAGAAACTGCTCTAGTGTCTAAACTGTGAGCCCTTGGGAGGCTTGTGCAGCCTCTTTAAAACGTAATTCTTTGGCGTTTAACATGTCCTCTTAGCCTCTGGCACATCTCGTTCACATTTCTGTGGGAACGAGAAAACCCAAATGCCATTAATTAAGAGCCATTTTAACAGTTTCTGTATTGTCTAAATTAAGAGACATTAAGAGGCTTGATACGCATTTTTGAAAAGGCAATTATTTAGCGCTTAAATTGTCCTATAAACCTTGGGCACATCGCCTTTACATTTCTGTGAAGACGAGAAAACCCAAATGCTGATAATTAACAGCTGTTTTAACAGTTTTAACCCGTTAACAGAAACTGCTCTAGTGTCTAAACGAAGATCCCATGGGAGGCTTGTTATGCCACCTTGAAAAGGCAATTATTTTACGTCTAATATGTCTTATAAACCTCGGGCCCACCTCGTTCACACTTCTGTGGAACCTGAAAATCCAAATGCAGTTAATTAACAGCGTTTGAACATTTTCAACCCACTAACAGAAACTGCTCTAGTGTCTAAATTGTGATCCCGTGGGAGGCTTGTTATGCCACTTTGAAAAGGCAATTATTTTACGTCTAACATGTCTTATAAACCTCGGGCACACCTCGTTCACACTTCTTTGGAAACCTGAAAATCCAAATGCTGTTAATTAACAGCAGTTTGAACATTTTCAACCCACTAACAGAAACTGCTCTATTGTCTAAACTGTGAGCCCTTGGGAGGCTTGTTATGCATCCTTGCAAAGGTAATTATTTGGCGTCTAAAATGCTTTATAAACCTCGGGCACATCTCCTTCACACTTCTGCGAAAACGAAAAACCCCAAATGTAATTGTTCGGAGTTTAACACAGCCGGTAAAACTCGGACACACCTCGTTCACACTTCTGTGGAAACCTGAAAATCCAAATGCTGTTAATTAACAGCCGTTTGAATATTTTCAACCCACTAACAGAAACTGCTCTAGTGCCTATACTGTGATCCCATGGGAGGCTTGTTTTGCCACCTTGAAAAAGCAATTATTTGACGTCTAACATGTCTTATAAACCTCGGGCACACCTCGTTCACACTTCTGTGGAAACCTGAAAATCCAAATGCTGTTAATTAACAGCCGTTTGAACATTTTCAACCCACTAACAGAAACTGCTCTAGTGTCTAAACTGTGATCCCGTGGGAGGCTTGTTATGCCACTTTGAAAAGGCAATTATTTTACGTCTAATATGTCTTATAAACCTCGGGCCCACCTCGTTCACACTTCTGTGGAACCTGAAAATCCAAATGCAGTTAATTAACAGCGTTTGAACATTTTCAACCCACTAACAGAAACTGCTCTAGTGTCTAAATTGTGATCCCGTGGGAGGCTTGTTATGCCACTTTGAAAAGGCAATTATTTTACGTCTAACATGTCTTATAAACCTCGGGCACACCTCGTTCCCACTTCTTTGGAAACCTGAATATCCAAATGCTGTTAATTAACAGCCGTTTGAACATTTTCAACCCACTAACAGAAACTGCTCTAGTGTCTAAACTGTGAGCCCTTGGGAGGCTTGATTTGCCACCTTGAAAAGGCAATTATTTTACATCTAACATGTCTTATAAACCTCGGGCCCACCTCGTTCACACTTCTGTGGAAACCTGAAAATCCAAATGCTGTTAATTAACAGCCGTTCGAACATTTTCAACCCACTAACCGAAACTGGTCTAGTGTCTAAACTGTGAGCCCTTGGGAGGCTTGTTATGCATCCTTGCAAAGGCAATTATTTATCGTCTAAAATGCCTTATAAATCTCGGGCACATCTGATTCACATTTCTACGAAAACGAAAAACCCCAAATGTAATTGTTAGGAGTTTAACACATCCTGTAAAACTCGGGCACACCTCGTTCACACTTCTGTGGAAACCTGAAAATCCAAATGCTGTTAATTAACAGCCGTTTGAATATTTTCAACCCACTAACAGAAACTGCTCTAGTGCCTATACTGTGAATCCATGGGAGGCTTGTTTTGCCACCTTGAAAAAGCAATTATTTGACGTCTAACATGTCTTATAAACCTCGGGCACACCTCGTTCACACTTCTGTGGAAACCTGAAAATCCAAATGCTGTTAATTAAGAGCCTTTTTAGCATTTTCAACCCAATAACAGAAACTGCTCTAGTGTCTAAACTGTGAGCCCTTGGGAGGCTTGTTATACATCCTTGCAAAGGCAATTATTTGGCGTCTAAAATGCCTTATAATTCTCGGGCACATCTGATTCACATTTCTACGAAAACGAAAAACCCCAAATGTAATTGTTAGGAGTTTAACACATCCTGTAAAACTCGGGCACACCTCGTTCACACTTCTGTGGAAACCTGAAAATCCAAATGCTGTTAATTAACAGCCGTTTGAATATTTTCAACCCACTAACAGAAACTGCTCTAGTGCCTATACTGTGATCCCATGGGAGGCTTGTTTTGCCACCTTGAAAAGGCAATTATTTTACGTCTAACATGTCTTATAAACCTCGGGCCCACCTCGTTCACTCGTTCACACTTCTGTGGAAACCTGAAAATCCAAATGCTGTTAATTAACAGCCGTTTGAACATTTTCAACCCACTAACAGAAACTGCTCTAGTGTCTAAACTGTGATCCCATGGGAGGCTTGTTATGCCACTTTGAAAAGCCAATTATTTGACGTCTAACATGCCTTATAAACCTCGGGCACACCTCGTTCACACTTCTGTGGAAACCTGAAAATCCAAATGCTGTTAATTAACAGCCGTTTGAACATTTTTAACCCACTAACAGAAACTGCTCTAGTGTCTAAACTGTGAGCCCTTGGGAGGCTTGTTATGCATCCTAGCAAAGGCAATTATTTGGCGTCTGAAATGCCTTATAAACCTCGGGCACATCTCCTTCACACTTCTGCGAAAACGAAAAACCCCAAATGTAATTGTTCGGAGTTTAACACATCCTGTAAAACTCGGACAAACCTCGTTCACACTTCTGTGGAAACCTGAAAATCCAAATGCTGTTAATTAACAGCCGTTTGAACATTTTCAACCCACTAACAGAAACTGCTCTAGTGTCTAAACTGTGATCCGATGGGAGGCTTGTTATGCCACCTTGAAAAGGTAATTATTTGACGTCTAACATGTCTTATAAACCCCGGGCACACCTCGTTCACACTTCTGTGGAAACCTGAAAATCCAAGTGCTGTTAATTAACAGCCGTTTGAACATTTTCAACCCACTAACAGAAACTGATCTAGTGTCTAAACTGTGAGCCCTTGGGAGGCTTGTTATGCATCCTTGCTAAGGCATAATTTTGGCGTCTAAAATGCCATATAAATCTCGGGCACATCGCCTTCACATTTCTGGGGAAACCTGAAAATCCAAATGCTGTTAATTAACAGCCGTTTGAACATTTTCAACCCACTAACAGAAACTGATCTAGTGTCTAAACTGTGAGCCCTTGGGAGGCTTGTTATGCATCCTTGCAAAGGCATAATTTTGGCGTCTAAAATGCCATATAAATCTCGGGCACATCGCCTTCACATTTCTGGGGAAACCTGAAAATCCAAATGCTGTTAATTAACAGCCGTTTGAACATTTTCAACCCACTAACAGAAACTGATCTAGTGTCTAAACCGTGAGCCCTTGGGAGGCTTGTTATGCATCCTTGCAAAGACAATTATTTGGCGTCTAAAATGCCATATAAACCTCGGGCACATCGCCTTCACGTTTCTGCGAAAACGAAAAAACCCCAAATGTAATTGTTTGGCGTTTAACACATTCTGTGGAAACCTGAAAATCCAAATGCTGTTAATTAACAGCCGTTTGAACATTTTCAACCCACTAACAGAAACTGATATAATGTCTAAACTGTGAGCCCTTGGGAGGCTTGTTATGCATCCTTGCAAAGGCAATTATTTGGCGTCAAAAATGCCTTATAAACCTCGGGCACATCGCCTTCACATTTCTGCGAAAACGAAAAACCCCAAATGTAATTGTTTGGCGTTTATTACGTCCTGTAAAACTCGGGCACACCTCGTTCACACTTCTTTGGAAACCTGAAAATCCAAATGCTGTTAAGTAACAGCCGTTTGAACATTTTCAACCCCTTAACCGAAACTGCTCTAGTGTCTAGACTGTGATCCCTTTGGAGGCTTGTTATGCCACGTTGAAAAGGCAATTATTTGACGTCTAAAATGTCCTATAAATCTTGGGCACATCTCGTTCACATTTCTGTGAAAACGAGAAAACACAAATGCTGATAATTAACAGCTGTTTTAACAGTTTCAAGCCGTTTACAGAAACTGCTCTAGTGTCTGAATTAAGAGCAACTGGTTGGTTTGTTATGCCTCCTTTGAAAAGGTAATTTTTTGGCGTTTAAATTTTCCTATAAAAATCGAGCACATCTCGTTCACATTTCTGTGAAAACGAGAAAACCAAAATTCTGTTAATTAACAGCCGTTTTAACAGTTTCAAGATTCTAACACAAACTGCTCTAGTCTCTAAACTAAGAGCCTTTGGGAGGCTTGTTGCGACTCTTTGAAAACGTAATTGTTTAGCGTTTAAATTGCCCTATAAACTTCGGGCACATCTCGTTCACATTTCTGTCAAAACGAGAAAACCCACATGCTGCTATAAACTTCGGGCACATCTCGTTCACATTTCTGTCAAAACGACAAAACCCAAATGCTGCTAATTAACAGTCGTTTTAACAGTCTCAAGCCTCTAACAGAAACTTCTGTAGTGTCTAAACTGAGAGCCCTTGGGAGTCCTGTTATGCATTTTTGAAAAGGTAATTATTTGACGCTTAATATGTCCCATACACTGCGGGCACATCTCGTTCATATTTCTGTGAAAACGAGAAAACCCGCATTCCGTTAATTAATAGCCGGTTTAACAGTTTCAAGACTCAAACAGAAACTGCCCTGGTGTCTGAACTAAGAGACCTTGGGAGGCTCGTTGTGCCTTTTTTAAAACGAAATTGTTTGGCGTTTAACATGTCCTATAGCCCTCGGGCACATCCCGTTCACATTTCTGTGGAAACAAGAAAACCCAAATGCTGTTAATTAACAGCCGTCTTAACAGTTTCAGGTCCCTAACAGAAGCTGCTCTAGTGTCTAAAATAAGACCCTTTTTGAGTCTTGTTGTGCCTCTTTGAAAAGGTAATTGTTTGACGCTTAAATTGTCCTATAAACCTCGGGTACATCTCGTTCACATTTCTGTGAAAACGAGAAAACGCAAATGCTGTTAAATAATAACCGTTTTAACAGTTTCAAGCCTCTAACAGAAAATTCCCTAGTGTCTAAACTAAGAGCCCTTGAGATGCTTGTTATGCCTCTATGAAAGTGTAAATATTTGATGATTAATATGTCTTGTAAGCCTCGTGCACAACTCATTCACATTTCTGTGAAAACGAGAAAACCCAAATGCTGGTAATTAACAGCCGTTTTAACAGTTTCAAGCCTCTAACAGAAACTTCCTTAGTGTCTAAACTAAGATCACTTATATTGCCTTATAAGCCTCGGGCACATCTCGTTCACATTTCTGTGAAAAAAAGAAAACCCAAATGCTGATAATTAACACCTGTTTTAACAGTTTCAAGACGTTAACAGAAACTGCTCTAGTGTCTAAAATAAAAGCCCCTTCGGGGCTTGTTATACCTCTTTGAAAAAGTAATGATTTGGCGTTTAAATTGTCCTATGAACCTCGGACACGTCTCGTTCACATTTCTGTGAAAACGAGAAAACCCAAATTCTGATATTTAACGGCCGTTTTAACAGTTTCAAGCCGTTAACACAAACTGCTCTAGTCTTTAAACTAAGAGCCCTTGGGAGGCTTGTGCAGCCTCTTTAAAACATAATTCTTTGGCGTTTAACATGTCCTCTTAGCCTCTGGCACATCTCGTTCACATTTCTGTGGGAAGGGTGTTCTTCAAAACAGTTTGCACAAAAAACACGTGAGCATTTGTTGGGTGCTTGGGGTGGAAGGTTACACGTTTCACAGGATGTATTGCCATTGCATCTTTTGATGGTACGGCCCAACAATTGGCAGTTTCGACAGCGCATCGGATTTGGGAAATTTTGCTCAACTTTGACGTTGTACCATCCAATACTCACAGTGCTTGGGGGTCTGAAGAGATCAAACGAGACGAGTATGAGACCTGTGGGGCGTTGAGTTCCGTCTATGGATTTATTGAATTTGAAAACATCCGTGACGCCTTGTGACCTCATTTCATCAGCTATTTCTTTTTCGGGGACATTGATAAGGTAGGGCGCATACACTGTGCCTTTTGGTGAGTTCATTGTCGTGTGAAGGGTAATTTTAATTGGGCATAGGTTCGAGAGCGAATTTTTTGATATAAAGAAGTCGGCTATTTTTTGGGATTTAACCAAAATTAAGAGGTTACCATCTCTCATTTCTGTTATGGAATCGTAGGCTGTACTTATGCTGTCGATTGCTTTTTTAAGTATAAATACACTGAACGAGGAAAGTGGTTTTTCTTCACTAGTTGAAGAAATTATCAAAAATTTGGGGTTATTTGGGGTCGGGAAGAATACGTCGCTTAGTTCTATAGAAGATTGTTTTTTTCCTTTTTGTGTGTTTGGGTTCGATTAGCAGGTTAATCTCAGGCCCGCTGAATCGATTGCCCAAAGGGACACGTGGCCCAGGGGCCATAATTTATTTATTTTCACTTACTTTCACTATTTGCACTTTTCTTTTACACAATAAGGAGGCGAGAAAGAGTGAGATATACAGCTATGAAAATAGCGGGAGAAATTCACCAACGAGAAGAGCGGCGGAATACAATAGGATACAAACGATATTGCCGGCTTGAAGGTTACTCGATGACTATAACAGCATTTGGGTTTTCTCGTTTTCGCAGAAATATGAACGAGGAGTGCACGATGCCTATAAGGCAATTTAAACGCCAAATAATTGCTCTTTTAAAGAGGCATAACAAGCCTCCCAAGAGCTCTTAGTTTAGACACTAAAGCAGTTTCTGTAAGAGGCTTGAAACAGATAAAACGGCTGATAATTATCAGCATTTGGGTTTTTTCGTTTTCACAGAAATATGAACGAGGTGTGCACGATGATTATAAGAAAATTTAAACGCCAAGTAATTACCTATTCAAAGAGGCATAATAAGCCTCCCTAGGGCTCTTAGTTTAGACACTAGAGCAGTTCCTGATAGAGGCTTGAAACTGATAAAGCGGCTGTAAATTATCAGCATTTGGGTTTTCTCATTTTCACAGAAATATAAACGAGGTGTGCACGATATTTATAAGACAAATTAAACGCCTAATAATTACCTTTTCAAAGGGGCATATCAAGCCTCCCAAGGGCTCTTACTTTAGAAGGTGGAGGAGTTTGTGTTAAAGTCTTGAAGCTGTTAAAACGAATATCTGATAAAACGGCTGTAAATTATCAGCATTTGGGTTTTCTCGTTTTCACAGAAATATAGACGAGGTGTGTATGATGTTTATAAGACAATTTAAACGCCGAGTTGTTCATAGACCTCAGCGGAGACCAGACGCATTACGCATTTCGTGTTCGATTATACAATATTATAAAATGAATTTTCAAGTGTTCGGTAGCCGAAGTGGTAGAGACCCGGACAATAAATCTCGGGTTTGTGGGTTCGCTTCCCAGCCTCTGCGAAAGGTTTTTGTTTTTTTTTCTTGTAATTCATTAAAGACAATAAAAAGACGATCTTTATTAAAAACGTTTTTGCTTAATAAAACGTGATGGATTGTGGAGAGCGGTCCGCTATGCCAATAGCGGGATCGGCTGAGATAGCAGGTGAGGCTTTGTGTGGTTCGAGCCAAAAGCCAACGCCAAAGAGAAAGAGGATGCTAAAGCCAACCTCTAAATTGGTACAACGTCCCACCCCACAAAAGTCCACTGTAAGGCTTGGTGGATTGGGGGCAGGAAACAACTTCGCTTCATTGGCAGCAAGCGAATCGGACGATGCAGAGGAGGAAATAGAGTCCATAAGTAGCAGCATAAAAATGCTACAGCAAAGGGTACAGGCCATTAAAGAACAGCAAATGGTCAGAAGGAAGAGGGAAGAGCATGAGCAATCCCAACAACAACAGCAGTCACAGCTTGCTCAAAAGCAGTCCAGACAAAAACAACAGACAAATACAATAGCACAAGTGCAATAACAAAACCAACAAAAGCAAAAGAAACACCAGCAACAACAACAAGAGCAGCCACAACAACGGCATCAGCAAAAACAACAGCAGCCACAAAAACAGCAGCAGCAGCAACAAAAGAAGAAGAAGGAGAAGGTGCCTCCTATCAACACATACAAATTAGAGGTAAATGCAACCAAGGACCTGTGTAAGTTGGTCATTGGTTTAAAATTATGAGATTGGTGAACGATCGCCATGCTATCCACTGTAATACAGTGGAGGGCTACGCGAAAGTGAAAAAGCTCCTAAAGGAAACGACTACTCATTCACACCAAAGTGTGAAAAGCGGCAATCGATGCTGCTGAAGGGGTTGGAATCATCTACTGATCCTGAGGAGATCCTGGCGCTGCTCAAAGAGAAGGAGTGCGAAGGACTCAAGTTTGTGGGGGTAAAGCCATGTACCATAGCTAGAGCCAGGCGGGAGAAATGGAGTCTGCCATTCTTCTTGGTGCAGCTCAGTCCCGAAAGTCGTCTGGATAGTCGAAGGAGAAACAATGTCCTAGACTACCAGGTGGTTCACTGGGAAAAATTAAAAAGGAGCGAAGGCGTTATACAATGAGTTCGCTGCCAGAGGTTCGGGCACGCCGCGTCGAACTGCCAAATGCAGCCTCGATGCGTGAAGTGCGCAAAGAACCACAGTTCCGAGGAGTGTGCTCTGGGTAGGGACGGAGCATCCAATAGGACGCAGCTCTCGTGCGTGTTATGTGGGAACGTGGGACACACCGAAAATTATCGGGGTTGTCCTAAGTTCATCGACATTAAAAAAGCAAAACTGGCTCGGCAGCAGCAGGTTGACGTCAATCGCTAACCTGTTAAGTTTCAAACACCAGCCGTCATGTCCCAAATTTCCTACGCCTAAATGGCGTCAGGTAGGGGAGCTACGGTACAGCAAGCGACTGTTGCTTCTCCAACGCCAACGCCGAAAACAATGGAAGCTGCACCTAACATGCTGGCCATCTTGCACGCAATCCAAGGGCAGATGCAAAGCAGGTGCACGAACAGGCCAAGCGGGTGGACCAGATCTACGCGCTGTTGCCTGGCCTAACGCAACTCATGTCGTAATGGGTGCGTACATGGTGGAGCAAACTTTTGAAGGTCATTGCGGTGAATGTTAATTCACTGATTAGGATCGAACGAAGAGCCGCGATGTTTAAATTGCTACAGGGCCAAACTCCTGATGTGCTTTTCGCTAGCGAAACCAAGCTAACCGATAATCACAAACTGGAGTACAATAATTATATTGTTAGAAGAAGAAATCGGCCCAGATCCAAACGTGGAGGCGTTGTCGCGATCTTCATTAAAGAAGGTATAAAATTTCACAGAGTGTACAAGGGCGTGTTGCGCAGGTTCCTAGTTTTGGAAGCAGTCGTCGTTTACATCGCGCTCCGCAGTGGAAAGCGGCTGTACTTGGCCTCTGTTTATGCACCTGACGCTTCACAATCCAACCTATTCATTACAGAGCTCGACACGCTTTTTCGACTTCTAGGCTGGAATCGGGGGAGAATTATTTTATAATCGGCGGGGATTTCAACGCTAGACACAGAGATTGGGGAAATAATTTGCCAAATACTAGAGGGAACCTACTACTCGATTGGTGGGGTCAGCACGATGTTATGTACAGACTCCGTCACTTCCCAGAGGCGGGTCTTATTTGGATATACTGCTGTACAACGAATGCGCACATTCCTGTATGACAGTGACCATTGCGGTTTTAGCACCGAAATTACAGTTCCGAACGAAATTGCGTAATTGTAGGAGTTTGTTCAAAGATATTCTTACAACTACAGTAAACCTCGATGGACACGCTTCTCCGCAACCTTGAAAAGAGCGCTCACCTCGAACACGCTCCACCCACCGTCCAATAGGAATTTGGCAAACGAGGAGATCGACAATTACCTAAAACAAATGCACGAGGCAATTAAACAAACTATGGACACTACAATACCACGGTATCGACGCACAACTAACGAAGACCTGTTCCGCAATCCGACTGTTGACGCACTGCACCGACAGAAAAGTAGACTTCTGACAAGACTTACAAATTTGTACAGACAGTTAACTGACCGACAAGACCCCGAGATTAGGACACTGAAGTCGTTGATTAAAAATATTCAAACGCTAATAAAAGAAAATTACAGAATTTCTGTAAGTTTGTATTGGAATAACAAGGTTCGGGCTGTAAACACCAGCAACCCGAATATGTTTCCGCAAATAAATAAACTATTTCGGAGAAAAAATCAAAACGACCTTCAGTGTCTTAAAATAGCCCGGACAACAGACAACGGACGGTTACTGACAATAGCAGGCATTGATCCAAATGAGGCCGCTGATGATGACGACTTTTTTGTGATCGAGGATCCACAGGAGAAGGTTGAGGCCATAGGGGCGACTTTCCAGGAAGTATACAAGGCCATTGATATCATTGGCCCTAATTATGACCTGGACAATAGCGTCTTGGTGCACATCTGCTACATTCGAAATGAAATGGAGAATTGGCGATCCGAAGGCTCTGGTTTCACCCGGTTTAGCGACGAAAATATGGCAAATAATGTCATTGCCAGAGAGGGTGACCTACCCCCGTTCATTTCACAGGAAGGACTCCATGAGATCTTCGACACAATCAGAGTTAAGAAATCAGTGGGGACCGATGGTATTCCGAACATCGTGCTTCGACATTTTCCTCCAGAAGCGGTGGACATCTACACCACCCTGTTTAATAATGCAATGAATAATGCACATTATCCAGCGCATTGGAAAACGGCGGTGGTTCAACCTATCCCCAAAAAGGGAAAGGATATATCCAATCCGGCGAATCTCCGGTCGGGGTGGCCGTGGTGTAGTGGTAGTAATGGCAGTAGCAAACACTTCTCACTCGGAGGGTCCAGGTTCGAATCCTGCCCATGGCAAAATCAGTTTTTCATTGTATAATTGGAACTCAGACAAAAAAAATTCTGCGTGTGAAGGCATAACACTGACACGCAGATTTGACTGTTATAAGAGTTTCAAGCAATGAAAAAAATACTGGGAATTATATCTCGAATCACTATGAGTGAAGAAAAACTCTCCGTCCTATTCGGACTCCCACCCCTGGAGAGCAAGCATAGAAACCAAACACACCTGAGTTTCAAACCACTACAAAAACAATTTTCCTTTCTCCTCCTTCTATCTTTCCGCCCGCGCCCTGGCAACAGTAAAAGGGTATCAACCCCTTAGGCACGCGTAAATTATAAAAAAAAATAAAAAATAAAAAAATAAATACCAGCCCATGCTGGTATTTGGGTGTCCCGTGTGGTTCAATGTACGAGCAAGCTTAATGGAAAAGATTCGGGTGTTTGAAAGGGCTTGCCTTAGGGCTTGACTTCGCTTGAACAGAACACCAGAGTCGGAGTACAAGAAATTTTATCCTAATGAGGTCCTTTACAACAGGGCGAACCTAATACGAGTGGACAACTTCGTAATTAAGCTGACTCGAAGGCACATTGCAAGAGCAATGACGTCGAGGAATAACCTGGTATCTGGGGATTACTACCCCAATTACTTTTACCACGAGAGTGTGAGCTCTGACGGCTTCGTTCCACCATAAGCATTCCTCTACCTATAGGGTCGATCCAGGATAGATCAGCGGTTCCGTTAATCTTCGATGTCGCTCGGACAGCTGGGGACAGTCGGTTGTCGACAGACGGATGTCGTTCGGCAGCACCAGCATTTCTGGTGCTTGAATAATGGAGAAGATGTATAGTCGTCGTTTCCGTCAATTACGGACCAGCCTCACTAAAGAGGCAGAGCTGACCAATTTATCTGCTCTTTGAATAGCGGTGGCCAGCTTACATAGGTTTAGGTTAGCAATAAAGAAACATATACATATATCAGTGTATACAAAGGTGTATACTGATATATGTATATGATTGTGTATAACGTCTATGTGTGTTTATGTGTGTATTGTACATTTAGTTTAGGTAGGCTAAGGTTTATTTTAAGTTAGATACTAAGTTTTTATTAAAAATAAAAAATTATGTCCATATGCTAAGTTTTGTTAACAAATTTTTTTCTTAGCTTTAAGTATACAAAATAAATAGTTCTAAGAAAATGTAAATGAAGTCGAAAGACATAGTTATAAGAATTTAGAGTAGCTTAGAGTGCCTGTGTGGGGCCAGTAAGTTAGTGTAAGATTATTAAGTAATTGTAAGCTAGCATTTAAGCATTTTTTGTTAGAATGTAAGAGTTAGTGATTAAGTAAATAAAATGCATATAAAACTAAAAACTAAAACTCTGTGAAAACGTGAAAACCTAAATGCTGATAATTGACAGCCGTTTTAACAGTTTCAAGTCACTAACAGAAACTGCTCTAGTGTCTAAACTGTGAGCCCTTGGGAGGCTTGTTATGCATCCTTGCAATGGAAATTATTTAGCGTCTAAAATGCCTTATAAACCTCGGGCACATCTCCTTCACATTTTTGAGAAAACGAGAAAACCCAAATGTAATTGTTTGGCGTTTAACACATCCTGTTAAACTCGGCGACACCTCGTCCACACTTCTGTGGAAACCTGAAAATCCAAATGCTGTTAATTAACAGCCGTTTGAACATTTTCAAACCACTAACAGAAACTGCCCTAGTGTCTAAACTGTGAGCCCTTGGGAGGCTTGTTATGCATCCTTGCAAAGTCAATTATTTGGCGTCTAAAATGCCTTATAAACTTCGGGCGCATCTCCTTCACATGTCTGCGAAAACGAAAAACCCCAAATGTAATTGTTTGGCGTTTAACACATCCTGTAAAACTCGGGCACACCTCGTTCACACTTCTGTGGAAACCTGAAAATCCAAACGCTGTTAACTAACAGCCGTTTGAGCATTTTCAAACCACTAACAGAAACTGCTCTAGTGTCTAAACTGTGATCCCATGGGAGGCTTGTTATGCCACCTTGAAAAGGCAATTATTTGGCATCTAACATGTCTTATTAACCACGGGCACACCTCGTTCACACTTCTGTGGAAACCTGAAAATCCAAATGCTGTTAATTTACAGCCGTTTGAACATTTTCAATCCACTAACAGAAACTGCTCTAGTGCCTAAGCTGTGAGCCCTTGGGAGGCTTGTTGTGCCTCCTTACAAAGGTAATTATTTGGCGCCCAAAATGTCCTATAAACCTCGGGCACACCTCGACAACATTTCTGTAAAAACGAGAAAAGCCAAATGCTGATAGTTAACAGCCGTTTTAGCAGTTTCAAGGCTTTAACAAAATCTGCTCTAGTGTCTAAACTGTGAGCCCTTCGGAGGGTTCTTATGCCTTCTTAAAAAGGTAATTATTTGGCGCCCACAACGTCCTATAAAACTCGAGCACATCTCGTTCACATTTCTGTAAAAACGAGAGAACCCAAATGCTGATAATTAACAGCCGTTTAATAGTTTCAAGCATCTAACTGATTGCTTTTTCAAGGTGGCAAAACAAGCCTCCCATATGATCACAGAATAGGCACTAGAGCAGTTTCTGTTAGTGGGTTGAAAATATTCAAACGGCTGTTAATTAATAGCATTTGGATTTTTCAGGTTTCCACAGAAGTGTGAGCGAGGTGTGCCCGAGTTTTACAGGATGTGTTAAACTATGAACAATTACATTTGGGGTTTTTCGTTTTCGCAGAAATGTGAAGGAGATGTGCCCGAGGTTTATAAGGCATTTTAGACGCCAAATAATTGCCTTTGCAAGGATGCATAACAAGCCTCCCAAGGGCTCACAGTTTAGACACTGGAGCAGTTTCTGTTAGTGGGTTGAAAATGTTCAAACGGCTGTTAATTAACAGTATTTGGATTTTCAGGACTCCACAGAAGTGTGAACGAGGTGTGCCCGGGGTTTATAAGACATGTTAGACGTCAAATAATTGCCTTTTCAAGGTGGCATAACAAGCCTCCCATCGGATCACAGTTTAGACACTAGACGCCAAATAATTGCCTTTGCAAGGATGCATAACAAGCCACCCAATTGCTCACAGTTTAGACACTAGAGCAGTTCCTGTTAGATTATTGAAATTATTAAAAAAGCTGTTAATTATCAGTATTTGAGTTTTCTCGTTCTCACAGAAATGTGAACGTGACGTGCACGAGCTTTACAGGGTAATTTAAACGCCAAATAATTTCGTTTTGAAAGAGGCATAACATTTCTCCCAAGGGATCTTCGTTTAGACACTAGAGCAGTTTCTGTTAACGGGTTAAAACTGTTAAAACAGCTGTTAATTATCAGCATTTGGGTTTTCTCGTCTTCACAGAAATGTAAAGGCGATGTGCCCAAGGTTTATAGGACAATTTAAGCGCTAAATAATTGCCTTTTCAAAAATGCGTATCAAGCCTCTTAATGTCTCTTAGTTTAGACAATACAGAAACTGTTAAAATGGCTCTTAATTAATGGCATTTGGGTTTTCTCGTTCCCACAGAAATGTGAACGAGATGTGCCAGAGGCTAAGAGGACATGTTAAACGCCAAAGAATTACGTTTTAAAGAGGCTGCACAAGCCTCCCAAGGGCTCTTAGTTTAAAGACTAGAGCAGTTTGTGTTAACGGCTTGAAACTGTTAAAACGGCCGTTAAATATCAGAATTTGGGTTTTCTCGTTTTCACAGAAATGTGAACGAGACGTGTCCGAGGTTCATAGGACAATTTAAACGCCAAACAATTACTTTTTCAAAGAGGTATAACAAGCCCCGAAGGGGCTTTTAGTTTAGACACTAGAGCAGTTTCTGTTAACGTCTTGAAACTGTTAAAACAGGTGTTAATTATCAGCATTTGGGTTTTCTTTTTTTCACAGAAATGTGAACGAGATGTGCTCGAGGCTTATAAGGCAATTTAAGCGCCAAACAATTACCTTTTAAAAGAGGCGCAACAAGCCTCAAAAGTGATCTTAGTTTAGACACTAAGGAAGTTTCTGTTAGAGGCTTGAAACTGTTAAAACGGCTGTTAATTACCAGCATTTGGGTTTTCTCGTTTTCACAGAAATGTGAATGAGTTGTGCCCGAGGCTTACAAGACATATTAATCATCAAATATTTACACTTTCATAGAGGCATAACAAGCATCTCAAGGGCTCTTAGTTTAGACACTAGGGAATTTTCTGTTAGAGGCTTGAAACTGTTAAAACGGTTATTATTTAACAGCATTTGCGTTTTCTCGTTTTCACAGAAATGTGAACGAGATGTACCCGAGGTTTATAGGACAATTTAAGCGTCAAACAATTACCTTTTCAAAGAGGCACAACAAGCCTCAAAAAGGGTCTTATTTTAGACACTAGAGCAGCTTCTGTTAGGGACCTGAAACTGTTAAAACGGCTGTTAATTAACAGCATTTGGGTTTTCTTGTTTCCACAGAAATGTGAACGGGATGTGCCCGAGGGCTATAGGACATGTTAAACGCCAAACAATTTCGTTTTAAAAAAGGCACAACGAGCCTCCCAAGGTCTCTTAGTTCAGACACCAGGGCAGTTTCTGTTTGAGTCTTGAAACTGTTAAACCGGCTATTAATTAACGGAATGCGGGTTTTCTCGTTTTCACAGAAATATGAACGAGATGTGCCCGCAGTGTATGGGACATTATTACATAATATTATATTAAGCGTCAAATAATTACCTTTTCAAAAATGCATAACAGGACTCCCAAGGGCTCTCAGTTTAGACACTACAGAAGTTTCTGTTAGAGGCTTGAGACTGTTAAAACGACTGTTAATTAGCAGCATTTGGGTTTTGTCGTTTTGACAGAAATGTGAACGAGATGTGCCCGAAGTTTATAGCAGCATGTGGGTTTTCTCGTTTTGACAGAAATGTGAACGAGATGTGCCCGAAGTTTATAGGGCAATTTAAACGCTAAACAATTACGTTTTCAAAGAGTCGCAACAAGCCTCCCAAAGGCTCTTAGTTTAGAGACTAGAGCAGTTTGTGTTAGAATCTTGAAACTGTTAAAACAGCTGTTAATTATCAGCATTTATGTTTTCTCGTCTTCACAGAAATGTGAACGAGATATGCCCGAGGTTTGTAGGACAATTAAAGTGCCAAATAATTACTTTTTCAAGGAGGCATAACAAGCCTAACAAGGGTTCCCAATTCAGGCACTAGAGCAGTTTCTGTTAGAGGCTTGAAACTGTTAAACCACCTGTGAATTAAAATCCACAGAAATGTGAGTGAGTAGTGCCCGAAGTTTATACGACATGTTAAACGCCAAATAATGACCTTTGCAAGGTGGCGTAACAGGCCTCCCAAGTTCTCTTAGTTGAGACACTAAAGCAGTTTCTGTTAGAAGCTTGAAACAGTTAAAATTCGTGTTAATTAACAGCATTTGGGTTTTCTCGTTTTCACAGAAATGTGAATGAGATGCGCCTGAGCTTTATAGGACGGTTTAAACGCTGTTAAGAAATAATTATACACTAATTTGCCAAAACAATGGAATACCCTGTTTTGTTTACTTTCAACCAATCAAACACTGTCATTTGCTTTTTCTTCGTTAACTTTTTTTGCCTTGCTTTCGTCTGTCAAGTGCACTCTCTCACATAAAAGTAATCTTTTGAACAAACAAGATCACGCTTGCGTTTTATTTCATTAAATTTAAAGCCTCATCAAACATTGCCATCCACGAAACTTTTTATTTTATAATTTCGCAAAAACATTTGGAGGCCCCGGCGAGATAAGCTTTACTTTTTATTAACGTGCATTGTGCATTCACGTGAAATGTCAGACTGTGAGCGTGATGCGGGCACCAAGCCCACAAAAGAGCCTTCATCCTCTATAGCTCTACGATTAAAAAAGACCAATTTGGATGAAGCTGAATCTGCTGCTGGTAAGAAACCGGACAAAGTGCTTCTAACACTTCAAGCTCGATGTTCTGTGTGCGAACAGCAGATCGAGCGCATAGAGGAGTACCTGACACGTGTTCGGACGGATCCACATTCCACATCAGTTGCAGAGATGAATATTCGTGCCGAAGCATTGTATTCAGCATTTGAAACATTTAAAAGTGTGCAAGGTAAAATCGAAGAAAATGATTTTGACGAAATCTCGAAGCCAAATCGGTCAACGTACGAGGAAATGTATTATCTAGCCACTTCAGCTCTAAAGGTTCTCATTGCAACGATGGATGCCCAGGAAAACCCTTCAAACAAGGTCAATACTTCATCAACAGATCGGGACGAAAGGTATGCTTCTATTAAACTTCCAAAAATTGAACTTCAGGAGTTTACAGGTGATGTGACAACGTGGATAAGCTGGCCGAATTTGTTTGTTTGGTTCATAATAACGAAAACCTAACAAAATTTGCTAAACAACGATACATGATTTCAAAGCTAAGCCCACGGCTAGAGCTCCGATAGCAGGTTTGAAAATAGTTGCAGAGAATTACGAGGTAATATTGGATAAATTAAAAGAACGCTTTGAAAATAAAAAAATTATCGGAAAAGAACATATTAAAAATATTTTCCAACATCCAAAAATTTCCCATGCAAATGCTGCAGACCTTCGAAATCTAATGGATAAGATGAACAACCACCTTACAGGATTGAAAAACATCAATCGACCTGTTGACAGCATTGAAATGGAATGAAGAATCACCTGTGGACAGACTACCAACGGTTGCCGAACTGATGACACTTTTGAAAAGAAGGTGCCAAATTATCGAAGGTAATATTAATTCAAATTCCGTAGTACCTAGTTCAAACAAAATTGGTAGTGGTAGCTTACTTAAAAATCAAAAACCACCAAGGTCACTTATTACGGTTAAAAATGCATGCAATTTCTGTAATAAACAAGGTCATTTCATTTATCGATGCATCGCCTTCTTAAATTTGCCTGTAGCAGACAGATTAGATAAGGTTACTTCACTTAAGCTCTGTACAAATTGCTTAAAGGTTAGCAATCACTCTCTAGCTGACTGTCCGTCCAAGAGCAATTGTCATACCTGTGGCAGTAAACACCACTCATTGCTCCACCGTCAAACTGCATCGCACAATCCAACTTCTTCCTCTTCAGCTTTTGGTAGTTCTTTTACTTCAAACCAATTCACACCCAACCGCAACTTGTCATCAAACAATGAGATTACCTTGACCAACGCACCTGCACCCTCCTCTGCATCAAATCAAACTTATGCTCTTCATAACAACTCGGGAGAATACAACATATTAGGAGCAGCTATTGTTTACCTTATAGGCGCAAACAACCAATACATTCCTTGTCGTGGTTTATTAGATAGTGGATCAGTGGTGGATCAGATCAATATCACGACTGAACGCATCGTTCGTATTGCCGGTATCAAACGACGATTTGCACCTACAAATTTCATGTGTGTAAATGACACTTCAGGCAGATCAAAATACAAATGCTCAGTTGTAATAAAATCTATGTTTACTTCATTTTCCACAACACTAGAAACTTTAGTCATGACTCAAATAACTGGGATGCAGCCTGATATCAAGGTAAACGTTGATGGCTGGAATATTCCAAGTCACATTCAGTTATCAGATATTCACTTCAATTTTCCACAACAAGTTGACTTGCTCATAGGAGCTGATATCGTTTACGACATTTTGGATGTAGGAAAGATTAGACTTGGTCCAGGTTTACCTACTCTTGTTAACACGCTGCTGGGATGGGTCGTGGCTGGAAGGTTGCCAACAATTTCTACATCAACATGTATCAGCCAATGTCAACTTTTGAAGGTTCCAGATATTCCTAATAATGAAACTTTACTCAATCATACATAAAAGGCTTTTTGGGAACTTGAAAATTTTGAGCCATCAGTTGCAAAGGTATCAAAGGAAGAAAGGGAATGTGAGTCACATTTCTGCTCAAACGTTGCTCGCTTATGCTCTGGAAGATATCAAGTGAGACTACCTTTTAGGAAAACTTCGCTTAGCTTAGGAAGTTCTTATGATATTGCGCTAAAAAGATTTTTAAGTCTTGAAAGGAAGTTTCTCAAAAACAAACTTGCGGGGATTTACAGATCACCAAGCAGCTCAGAAAAAGAATTCTGTAGCTTTTTCAAGAAAAATATAGAAATGTTGACAGAGAGACCGAACAATATAATCTTAGGAGGTGATTTCAATATTAACTGGTGCCTAAATAACACATACAAAAAGGAAATCAAAAGAATCCTGGAAGACAATTACCTTCAACAAAAAATGCAACGATACTCAAGAATTGCAGCGCTATCTAGTACAATAGTGGACTACATCATAACCAACATACAAAATATAGACGTAAAACAAGATGAAAGGGAAAAAATATCTGACCATGAGAGTATAACTTTTCGTATGCAAAATGAACCAAACAGAAAGAGAAGTAATGCAATGGTAACTGTTTTCAAGTATCACAGGGAGCGATTTAGTGAAAAGGTAAATACAATGGCTGTGGCATATAATAGAGATACTACGGTACATGTAAATGCTGAAAATATCGAATGCAGTAGTAGGCACATTTACAGCGAAGGTAACCGCAAGACAAAACAATCAAACAAATAAATGGATTAGCAAGGAACTTCTAGTTTTAAAAAATGAAAAAATTAAGAAATACAATAAGGCAAAGCTGATAAATGACGAAGAAAGTTGGGATAACTATAAGAATATAAGAAACTCTTATAAAATGGAAGTAAATAAAGCCAAAAATAAATTTATAAAACTAAAAATTGAAAATGCAGGTGGGCAAAAGCAAATGTGGAATGTTATAAAAAACTTAGTGCTTAAACAAAGAAGAATAACTATAACTGACGTAGATTTTGAAAAAAACTATACTGATGGGAAGGAAATAGCCAACAAATTCAACCTATACTTTATTGATAGTATTTTAAATATCAGAAACTACATTGAAGATGTGGAATATGTAAATGATATAAGACAATATGAATGCAAATTTCAGTTTCAAACCATTACACTAGAGCAGTTAAAACATATATGTAAAAAACTATAAAATAAAGCCGACTTTAATAAAATAAGTCCAAGAATTATCCTTGATAATTGGGCCGCCTTAGGAAGCACGTTATTAGAAATTATTAACCAATCTCTACAGGAAGGTGAATTTCCGAATTCATGGAAAGACGCGATGGTGACTCCAGTGGAAAAAATACCAAACACAAAAAAATTTGAAGAGTTTAGGCCTATAAATACATTAAGAACATTTGAAAAAATACTTGAAAGCGTAGTTAAAAGTCAATTAATGGAATATATGCAGGGTAACAAAATCTTTAACAAATATCAATCTGGCTTTAGGAAGAATTACTCGTGCGAAACGGCGGTAAACTACGTTATAAACGAATGGAAAAGCGAAGGAAGAGCAAAAAAAAAAACAATGGCACTTTTTCTAGATTTTAAAAGGTCTTTTGAAACAATAGATCGTCAAATTTTACTCAGAAAAATGTCAAAATATGGAATACAAGGAAAAGAACTGCAATGGTTTAAGTCATTTCTAATAAATAGATCACAGAGAACCAAGGTGAACGACAGCATTTCACACACGATAGAAGTAAACATAGGAGTCCCACAAGGATCTATCTTAGGTGCACTGCTATTCATAATTTATATAAACGATATGCCCAATATCCTAAAAGATTGTAAAGTCATTTTATACGCGGATGATACACTAATCTACTTTGAAGGAAAAGATGGAAATGAGTGCAAATCAAAGCTCCTAAAAGATATAAAATGGATAACATCATGGTTAGTGACGAATAAATTAAAATTAAATGCAAAAAAGACAAACTTAATGGAAATAAATATTAATAATAAGACAACTATAGAAATCAACAATAGTATTATAGAAAACGTAGACAATATAAAGTATCTGGGAATTATAATCGATAGAAATCTCAAGTTCTCGGAGCACATCGATTACATATGCAAAAAAATTGCACAAAAAATAGGGTTCTTTAAGAGAGTAAGGAAGAAAATGGACTGCAACACAGCGATCAAAGTTTATAACACAATTGTGAAGCCCCATTTCGAATACTGTTCCACAATTACATACTCATGCTGTACCCAGGGACATGTGGAAAGACTCCAAAAACTGCAGAATAAAGCGATGAGAAGTATTCTTCAGTGCAATAGATTTACATCAATAAGAATCATGCTAAATGCACTCAAATGGATGAGCATACGCGAAAGGTTACAACTTAACACGTTACTGGCAGTTTTCAAAATGAAGCAAGAAAGCACACAAAGTATATTAATGAGTGAAACAAGGACCGTAGGAGAAGCACAACCATATCGATTACGTAATTGCAACGATTTTAGAATTAAACGACAGATCTCAATGTCCGGACAAAACACATTTCTATACAAAGGAATTCTTCTTTTCAACAACCTGCCAGAGTATATAAAAACCGAAAGCAACTACAGATTATTTAAAAGAAAAAGCATAGATTTTTTGAAACGTAATAGCCAACTATATTTTTGTACCTTTTCTCTCTTATTTATTTATTAAAGTTTTTAAACCGTTAATTTAGTAATTTGTGGCTGTTTACCAGGGTTCCGCACCTTCATTATCAACTGTGTAAAAGTGGTCAAGTGAGTTCAAGAGAGGCAGAGAGAGCATTGAAGACGACCCCCGCTCCGGCGCCCCGGCTACTGCTTGTACTGGAGAAAGCATCAAAGAAGTCGAAAAACTTGTTCTGGAGGATGCCCGAATAAAGGTGAAAATGATGGCAGAGATCACCAAGCTTTCAATTGGTACCATTCACACCATTCTTCATGACCATCTTAACCTTTCAAAGGTCAGTACAAGGTGGGTGCCACGAATGCTCACAACGCCTCAGAAAAAAGTGAGAATCGCATGCTGTAGATAGCTTTTGGAGATGTGTAGTGAGAACGCGGACGGTGTTATGGATCGAATTGTTACTGGGGACCAAACATGGGTCCACCACTATGACCCTGAAAGCAAACAAGAGCCCATCCAGTGGCATAAAAAAGGAACAGACCCCCCGAAGAAGTTCAAAGTCACTCCGTCTGCCGGGAAGCTCATGGCCACAGTTTTTTGGGACTCAAAGGGAATCTTGCTCATTGAGTACAAAAAAAAGGTGAAACCATCAACGTCACATCCTACGCTTCCACTTTGCATAATTTGCGGGAGGAAATTAAAAATTAAAGACGGGGTAAACTCGCAGCGGGTGTGTTGCTTCTTCATGACAACGCTCCTGTTCACACGGCGCGAGTTTCCAAGGCTGCTGCGCGAGATTGTGGTTTCGAAGAAATCCAACACCCACGCTATAGTCCAGACCTTGTCCCTAGTGATTATTTCCTGTTTCCGGATTTGAAAAAATGTCTTCGTGGAAAAAGATTTTCGGATGATGAAGAACTCAAGTCGGCAATAAATGGGTATTTTGCAGAGAAAGAGGAAATTTATTTTTTTGAGGTTTTAAAAAAGCTTATCTCAAGATGTAACAAATGCATTGATGTTAGGGGAGATTATATTGAAAAATAAAAATAATTTAAATTGAATCCGCATTTTCCTTCATATCGATACCGAGAATATATTGAACGCCCGTCGTATATATAGTAAAAAAAAACATGTAAAACAACATATATAAAATGTAAAATTTAAAAGTATAACTATATACTAATTAATACAACTACTACTACTACTACAAAGAGCTTAAATTAGAATATACCCAGTTCATGGATGAGTTTATTCAACTATCGCACATGGAATGAATAGAATATTTCGACTTTCATCAACCTCACTACATAATACCACATCACTGCGTTTTTAAAATGTCCAGCTCCAGCACAAAGCTTCGGGTGGTCTTTGACGCTTCATCAAAGACAAGTACTGGTGTGTCTCTTAATGATATTTTGATGGTAGGACCTGCTATTCAACCCGATCTTTTTACAATAACACTAAGATTCAGGTTTCACACATATGTTTTTACTTCTGACATCACAAAAATGTATCGTCAGGTGTCCTTACATCCAGATGACCGACGTTTTCACTGCATTCTTTGGAGATCGAACATAAATGATCCTATTAAACTCTATCAACTTACAACGGTTACATATGGCACTGCTGCGGCAGCATTTCTCTCCACTCGAGCACTACAGCAGCTATCCATAGACGAGGGCACACATTTTCCCATGGCTTCTAAGTCAATCAACTCCGACTTTTATGTTGACGATGTATTATCTGGGGCAAATACTTCAGAACAAGCCATCGCTTTACAAAAGCAGTTATCCTCTATCTTGTCAAAGGGTGGATTTAAATTGAAGAAGTGGTGTGTAAATCATCCTGACTTGTTAAAGAACATAGCTCAAGAGGATCAGGAAACCTTGTTTAAAATCAGAAGTTCTAATACAATCAAGGCTTTAGGAATAATTTGGAACCCTTCTTCAGATCGATTTTTATTTGAAGTCAACAATAGTTTTCACAAACTAATTACTAAAAGATCTGTTTTGTCCGAAATTGCGCAATTTTTTGATCCTCTGGGTCTTATAAACCCAGTTATTGTACTGGCAAAAATATTTATGCAACAATTGTGGTGCTTGAAGTTAGATTGGGATGATCCTCTTCCGCAAGAATATAAAGAGCCGTGGATTAACTTTAGAAACCAATTACAGAAACTAAACGATTTGGAAGTACATCGTCATGCGTGTTCAGCAGATGCTCGCCATGAAATACATGCATTCTCAGATAGTTCTGAAAGGGCATACGGGTCATGCGTTTATATTCGATCCGTAAACCTTAAAAATGAAATAAAGGTTAATCTGCTGTGTGCCAAGTCCAGGGTTGACCCTGCAAAAAAATGTTCACTACCAAAACTCGAACTCTGTGGTGCAGTAATTATGGCACAGCTTGTTAAGCGCTTTCAAACCATTTTCAATTCTGTTGACATCGAAAGCATAACATTTTGGACAGATTCGACAATAGTTTTAAGCTGGATAAAGGAGGAATCATGCAACTGGCCAACATTTATTGCAAATAGGGTTTCAATTATTCAAGAAATTTCTACATTTTCCCAGTGGCGACACATACCGATGAAAATGAATCCTGCAGATATTTTTTCTCGAGGTTCGTATCCGCAAGATCTTATTGATTCAAGTCTCTGGTTTCATGGACCAGAATTTTTATTACTGCCTTCTAAAAACTGGCCATCATTTAAATTTAATTTCGAAAAGGATGAAAATAAGTTGGAAAGAAAAAGAATAAAATAGTTCTGCACAATAACACTATAGATATAAATTCTTCTTTCATAACTAACATTAAATACTATAACAATTATAAGTCCCTTTTACACGTTGTTGGATATATTTTGCGCTTTAAGAACAACTGCATGAAGAGGAATAAAGTTTTACGCATCTTAGGACCCTTAACAGTTGATGAAATCAATGTGTCTCTCATAACTATTGTAAAAATAGTACAAAGAACGGCATTTCCTGCAGAGATCACTGCATTAGAGAGAGGAAAGGCACTTCTACAAAATAGTCATATTCAATCACTTGCACCTTTTATCGATCAAAATGGTATAATAAGAGTTGGTGGACGTTTAAAATTTTCAGCGCTGGACTTCAACAGCAAACATCCAATACTGCTGCCGAAGAACCACTCCTTTACGTACCTCTTCCTTCGACATCTTCACATCGTCAACCATCATGTTGGCCCACAAACATTATTAAGCATTGCTAGGCAGACATTTTGGCCAGTTCACGGAAAAATAATATGTCGTTCGATATATCGCAAATGCATTACCTGTTTTCGCGCTAGACCCATCAAACAAGAGCTTCTTATGGGAGATCTACCCGAGCTTCGAGTTCAGCAATCACGGCCTTTCAGCGTTATAGGCGTTGACTTTTGCGGACCCTTTCAAATATATTTCAGTCGTCGAGGGATTTCATCACACTTGGAATCAGTGGAGGATCTTACCACACAAGTATTTTTGGTGGCACTTAAACTTTTTGTTGGTCGTCGCGGATTGTGTTCTACTATATACAGCGCCAACGCAACAAATTTTATATGTGCCAAGAACAAGAATAGGTACATGAATTGTACAAACTGTTTAACAATCATCAACATTTTAATAACATCCTTAGCACTTGTACTTCTATGGGTATAACATGGAAAACAATTCCTGCACGTTCTCCACATTATGGCGGCTTATGGGAAGCCACCGTAAAATCTACCAAGTTTCATCTTAGACGAATTTTACAGAACGCTTAGCTTAACTTCTTTGAATTTAACACACTTATTATCGAAGTTGAGTCTGTTCTTAATTCCAGGCCAATCACACCTGTTCCTGAAAGTTCCAATGACATGCCAGCAATAACACCTGGTCACTTTATAATAGGTACAGCAATGAACACCATACCAGAACCAGATCTTAAACTAACAAATGTCAACCGGTTACAACGTTATCAGAAGCTGCAGTGGTACTTGCAACAATTTTGGAGTCGATGGTCAGCAGAGTACCTACAAAGCTTACAGCAACGATCAAAATGGGCAAAACATGGCGAGTCACTATGCATTGGTGATATTGTGGTCCTAGATGATGACAACTTACCTCCTCTAAAGTGGCGATTAGGTCGTGTTATAAGCGTACAACCGGGTAAGGATGGTCAAGACCTTCAGTGGTGAAACTCAAAGGGCTGCTGCTAAAGTAAGACGTCTTCCTATTGATCGGATGTCCTCTCAAGGTGGGGAGTATGTTAAGAAATAATTGTACACTAATTTGCCAAAACAATGGAATACCCTGTTTTGTTTACTTTCAACCAATCAAACACTGTCATTTGCTTTATCTTCGTTAATTTTTTTTTGGCTTGCTTCCGTCTGTCAAGTGCACTCTCTCACATTAAAGTAATCTTTTGAACAAACAAGATCACGCTTGAGTTTTATTTCAATAAATTTAAAGCCTCATCAAACATCGCCATCCATGAAACTTTGTATTATATAATTTCGCAAAAACAAACGCCAAATAATTACTTTTTCAAGGAGGCACAACTGTCCTCCTAAGGGCTCTTAGTTTAGATACAAACCAGTTTCTGTGAGAGGCTTGAAACTGTTAAAACGGCTGTTAATTAACAGGACTTGGGTTTTCTCGTTGCCACAGAACTGTAATAAAGATGTGCCCAAGGTTTGTAAGTAAGGTTAAACGTCAAATAATTACCTTTCCAAAGAGGACTAACAAGCCTCACAAGGGCTCTAGTGTAGACACTAAAGCAGATTCTGTTAGGGGTTTGAAACTGTTAGAACCGCTGTTAATTAACAGCATTTGGGTTTTCTCGTTTTAACAGAAATGTGAACGAGATGTGCCCGAGGTTTATGCGGCATCAGTCGTTCGCAGATCACGGTAGAGAAAAGACGTGTTTCGGCTTTTTCTAAAATAAAATAAAAATTGTGATACAGTTGCTATACAAAAGTTGTTAAATTTTCGTTAATTTACTCGTTAGCTCGGTGGTTAGCGGCGTCTGCCATCGTCTCGTGGTTGTGGACACGGGTTCGAATCCCGGGCTAAGTGAGTCGGCATCTGAGTCGGAAGACGAAGATGAAGTAATCAGTAATATAAAAACCAGCATCCAAGAGCTGGAACAAAAAATGCTTGCTATGAAGCAACGGCAAACTGCACGCAGGCAGAGGGAGCAACAAGAAGCAGAGAGCTCCCAACAGCAAGAGCTACAACAACAACAGCAGCAACAACAAAACCAGCAGCAGCAGAAGCAACAACAGCAGCAAACAATACAGCAGCAGCAGAAACATCAACAGCTGCAAAAACAACAAAAGCTGAAACCACAGCAGCTGAAAAAACAGCAGCAGCAGCAGCAGCAGCAGCAGCAACAACAACAACAACAACAACAACAGAAGCAGCAGCAGCAGCAACAGAAGAAGAAGGAGAAGGTGCCTCCTATCAACACCTATAAATTGGTCATTGGGAATAATTTTAATATAAAGAGATTGGGGAACGATCGCCATGCCATCCACTGTAATACAGTGGAGGGCTACGCGAAAGTGAAAGAGATCCTAAGGGAAACGACGACGGAGCACTTCTCATTCACACCGAAGTGTGAAAAGCGGCAATCTATGCTGCTGAAGGGGGTGGAACTTCCTGGTGCAACTCAGTCCCGAAAGCCGTCTGGATATTCTAAGGAGTATCAATGTCCTAGACTACCAGGTGGTTCACTGGGAAAAACTAAAAAGGAGCGAAGTCGTTATACAATGCGTTCGCTGCCAGAGGTTCGGGCACGCCGCGTCGAACTGCCAAATGCAGCCTCGATGCGTGAAGTGCGCTAAGAACCACAGTTCCGAAGAATGTCCTCTGGGTGTTGACGGAGCATCCGATAGGTCGCAGCTCTCGTGCGTGTTATGTGGAAACGTGGGACACACCGCAAACTATCGGGGTTGTCCTAAGTTCGCTGACATTAAGAAAGCAAAACTGGCTCGGCAGCAGAAGGTGGAGGTCAAACGTTCACCTATCAGGTTTCAAACACCAGCCGTCACGTCCCAAATTTCCTACGCCCAAATGGCGTCTGGTAGGGGGGCTACGGTACAGCAAGCGACTGTTGCTTCTCCGGCGCCAATGCCGAGAACAACGGAAGCTGCACCTAACATGCTGGCCATCTTGCTCGCAATCCAAGGGCAGATGGCTCAGCTGCAAAAGCAGGTTCAAGAACAGGCCAAGCGGGTGGACCAGATCTACGCGCTGCTGCCGGGACTAACGCAACACATGTCGTAATGGGTACGCACATGGTGGAGCAAACTTTGAAGGTCCTTGCGGTGAATGTTAATTCACTGATTAGGATTGAACAAAGAGCCGCAATGTTTAAATTGCTACAAGACCAAACTCCTGATGTGCTTTTCGCTAGCGAAACTAAGCTAACCGATAAGCACAAACTGGAGTACAATAATTATATTGTTAGAAGAAGAAACCGGCCCAGATCCAAACGTGGAGGTGGTGTCGCGATCTTCATTAAAGAAGGTATAAAATTTCACAGAGTGTACAAGGGAGTGTTGCGCAGGTTCCGGGTGTTGGAGGCAGTTGTCGTTTACATCCCGCTCCGCAGTGGAAAGCGGCTGTACTTGGCCTCTGTTTATGCACCTGATACTTCACAATCCACCCTATTTATTACAGAGCTCGACACGCTTTTTCGACTTCTGAGGCTGGAATCGGGGGAGAATTATTTTATAATCGGCGGGGATTTTAACGCTAGACACAGAGATTGGGGAAATAATTTGCCAAATACTAGAGCGAACCTACTACTCGATTGGTGGGGTCAGCACGATGTCATGTACAGACTCGGTCTTAAAGCGACGGATAACCCGTCGTTTCTAGAGGCGGGTCTTATTTGGATCTACTGGTGTACGATGAACGCATACGACTGACAGGTACGAATTTACAAACGCTAAACTGTCTGCGCACATTTGTGTACGACAGTGACCATTGCGGTTTTAGCACCGAAATTGCAGTTCCTAACGAAATTGCGGAATTGGAGGAGTTTGTCCAAAGATATTCTTACAACTACAGTAAGACTCGATGGACACGCTTCTCCGCAACCTTGACAAGAGCACTCTCCTCGAACACGCTCCACCCACCGTCGGAATTTGTCAAACGAGGAGATCGACAATTACCTAATAAAAATGGACGAGACAATTAAACAAACTATGGACGCTACAATACCGCGGTATCGACGTACGACTAACGAAGACCTGTTCCGCAATTCTACTATTGACGCACTGCACCGACAGAAAAGTAGACTTCTGACAAGACTCAAAAACTTGTACAGACAGTTAACTGACAGACAAGACCGGAGATTAGGACACTGAAGTCGTCGATTAAAAATATTCAAACGCTAATAAAAGAGAATTACAGAATTTCTGTAAGTTTGTATTGGAACAACAAGGTTCGGGCTGTAAACACCAGCAACCCGAATATGTTTCCGCAAATAAATAAACTATTTCGGAGAAAAAATCAAAACGACCTTCAGTGTCTTAAAATAGCCCGGACAACAGACAACGAACGGTTACTGACAATAGCAGGCATTGATCCAAATGAGGCCGCTGATGATGACGCCTTCTTTGTGATCGAGGATCCGCAGGAGAAGGTTGAGACCATAGGGGCGACTTTCCAGGAAGTATAACAGGCCATTGATATCATTGGCCCTAATTATGACCTGGACAGTCGCGTCTTGGGGCACGACTTCTGCATTCGAAATGAAATAGGGAACTGGCGATCCGAGGGCTCTGGTTTCACCCGGCTCAGCGACGAAAATATGGCAAATAATGTCATGACCAGAGAGGGTGACCTACCCCCGTTCATTTCGAAGGAGGAACTCCGTGAGATCTTCAACACAATCAGGGCTAAGAAATCAGTGGGGACCGATGGTATTCCGAACATCGTGCTTCGACATCTTCCTCTAGAAGCGGTGGACATTTACACCACCCTGTTTAATAATGCAATGAATAATGCACATTATCCAGAGCATTGGAAAACGGCGGTGGTTCAACCTATCCCCAAAAAGGGAAAGGATATATCCAATCCGGCGAATCTCCGGTCGATAAGTCTCCTTCCGAATATCAGTAAGGTTTTTGAAAAGGTAATCAATAGAGCTCTGTCTAGGTGGGTTGAGGACAAACATATAGTTCCGGATAATCAATTCGGTTTTAAGGCGGGACATGATATCTCACATGCCGCGTCTAAACTGGTTTCTGATATCCAATGGAACAAAGGCAAGAAACAGTGCACTGGTGCCTGCCTTGTTGACTTGGAGAAGGCCTTCGACACCGTATTGTTAGAGGGTCTTTTCTATAAGCTGACTAGGCTGGGGATCAGTAAACCACTCTTGTACATTCTTTATAATATGCTAACCAACAGACAGTTCATCGTGAAGAATGGTGATGTGACTTCTGTTGGAATATTTCAAATTAAAAATGGTCTTCAGCAAGGCGCGGTGAATTCGCCGATCCTATTTAACATTTATATAAGCGACTTGATAGGTTCACTTCCCCATACTATTGCGTACGCATACGATTTGGTAGCGTACAGAACAGGTCCAAAAATCGAGGTTATTAATACTCTCTTACAGCATGACTTCGATAAGATAAGACGATTTTGCGATGACTGGAAGTTGAAAATCAACTTTCAGAAGTCGGAAACCATTCTCTTTAGGACGCCGTTGTCTGGAGCCTCTAGGGATACCAGAAAAAATTGGCGAAAGTTCTCAATCATTGGACAGCACGGACAGCCTCTTGCCTGTCGAAATGTAGTCAGATACCTTGGAATCTGGCTAGATCAGTTTCTGTATTTTGGCAAAAATGTAGATGCTGCTCTGGCCAGAGCTAAAGGCGCTTTTGCCCTTACAAAAAGACTGTTTTATAGCAGCCAACTCGATGCGAGGGTAAAGGTAATCTGCTACATGGCCCTTATCAGGCCCATGCTGGTATTTGGTTGTCCCGTGTGGTTCAATGTAGCAAGCTTAATGGAAAAGATTCGGGTGTTTGAGAGGGCTTGCCTTAGGGCTTGTCTTCGCTTGTACAGAACACCAGAGTCGAAGTACAAGAAATTG
The DNA here is from genome assembly GCA_949129095.1 of Volucella bombylans. Lineage (NCBI taxonomy): Eukaryota > Metazoa > Arthropoda > Insecta > Diptera > Syrphidae > Volucella > Volucella bombylans. Next base: position 6,047,246 of record OX422145.1, read on the forward strand.
TATCCTAATGAGGTCCTTTACAACAGGGCGAACCTAATACGAGTGGACAACTTCGTAATTAAGCTGACTCGAAGGCACATTGCAAGAGCAATGACCTCGACGAATAACCTGATATCTGGGGCTTACTACCCCAGTTACCTTTACCACGAGAGTGTGCGCTCTGACGGTTTCGTTCTACCAGAAGCATTCCTCTACCTAGATCAGATAGGGTTGATCCAGGATAGATCAGCGGTGCCGTTAATCTTCCATGTGGCTCGGACAGCTGGGGATAGGCGACTCAATTACAACAGAGACGTCGCACACGGCAGTGTGGATCGCCTCAGTTTCAGTAGGGCGGTGGGGAATCGCGATAAGGGGGATGTCGTTCGGCAGCACCAGCATTTCTGGTGGTTGAATGACGGAGAAGACGTTTCGTCGTCATTTCCGTCAATTACGGAACAGCCTCACTAACGAGGCAGAGCTGACCAATCTATTTGCTCAGTAAATAGCGATGGCCGGCTTACATAGGTTTAGGTTAGCATTTAAGAAACATATACATATATCAGTGTATACAAAGGTGTATACTGATATATGTATATGATTGTGTATAACGTCTATGTGTGTTTATGTGTGTATTGTACATTTAGTTAGGTAGGCTAAGGTTTATTTTAAGTTAGATACTAAGTTTTTATTAAAAATAAAAAATTATGTCCATATGCTAAGTTTTGTTAACAAATTTTTTTCTTAGCTTTAAGTATACAAAATAAATAGTTTTAAGAAAATGTAAATGAAGTCGAAAGACATAGTTATAAGAATTTAGAGTAGCTTAGAGTGCCTGTGTGGGGCCAGTAAGTTAGTGTAAGATTATTAAGTAATTGTAAGCTAGCATTTAAGCATTTTTTGTTAGAATGTAAGAGTTAGTGTTAAGAAAATAAAATGCATATAAAACTAAAACTAACTAAAACTAACTTTCTGTGGAAACGAGAAATCCCAAATGTAATTGTTTGGCGTTTAACACATCCTGTAAGACTCGGGCACACCTCGTTCACACTTCTGTGGAAACCTGAAAACCCAAATGCTGACAATTAACAGCCGTTTTAACAGTTTCAAGCCACTAACAGAAACTGTTCTAGTGTCTAAACTGTGAGCCCCTGGGAGGCTAGTTAGGCATCCTTGCAAAGGCAATTATTAGGCGTCTAAAATGCCTTATGAACCTCGGGCACATCACCTTCACATTTTCGCGAAAATGAGAAACCCCAAATGTAATTCTTTGGCGTTTAACACATCCTGTAAAACTCGGGCACACCTCGTTCACACTTCTATGGAAACCTGAAAATCCAAATGCTGTTAATTAACAGCCGTTTGAACATTTTCAACCCATTAACAGAAACTGCTCTAGTGTTATACTGTGATCCCATGGGAGGCTTGTTATGCCACCTTGTTAAGGCAATTATTTGACGTCTAACATGTCTTATAAACCTCGGGCACACCTCGTTCACACTTCTGGGGAAACCTGAAAATCCAAATGCTGTTAATTAACAGCCGTTTGAACATTTTCAAAACACTAACAGAAAGCGATCTAGTGTCTAAACTGTGAGCGCTTGGGAGGCTTGTTATGCATCCTTGCACAGGCAATTATTTGGCGGCTAAAATGCCTTATAAACCTCGGACACATCTCCTTCACATGTCTGCGAAAATGAAAAACCCCAAATGTAATTGTTTGGCGTTTAACACATCCCGTAAAACTCGGGCACACCTCGTTCACACTTCTGTGGAAACCTGAAAATCCAAATGCTGTTAATTAACAGCCGTTTGAACATTTTCAACCCACTAACAGAAACTGCTCTAGTGTCTAAACTGTGAGCCCTTGGGAGGCTTGTTATGCATCCTTGCAAAGGCAATTATTTGGCGTCTAAAATGCCTTATAAACCTTGGGCGCATCTCGTTCATACTTCAGCGAAAACGAAAAACCCCAAATGTAATTGTTCGGAGTTTAACACATCCTGTAAAACTCGGGCACACCTCGTTCACACTTCTGTGGAAACCTGAAAATCCAAATGCTGTTAATTAACAGCCGTTTGAGCATTTTCAACCCACTGACAGAAACTGCTCTAGTGCCTATACTGTGATCCCTTGGGATGCTTGTTATGCCACTTTGGAAAGGCACTTATTTTACGTCTAACATGTCTTATAAACCTCGGGCCCACCTCGTTCACACTTCTGTGGAAACCTGAAAATCCAAATGCTGTTAATTAACAGCCGTTTGAACATTTTCAAAGCACTAACAGAAACTGCTCTAGTGTCTAAATTGTGATCCCATGGGAGGCTTGTTATGCCACCTTGAAAAGGCAATTATTTGACGTCTAACATGTCTTATAAACCGCGGGCACACCTCGCTCACACTTCTGGGGAAACCTGAAAATCCAAATGCTGTTAATTAACAGCCGTTTGAACATTTTCAACCCACTAACAGAAACTGCTCTAGTGTCTAAACTGTGAGCCCTTGGGAGGCTTGTTATGCATCATTGCAAAGGCAATTATTTGGCGTCTAACATGTCTTACAAACCTCGGGCACACCTCGTTCACACTTCTGGGGAAACCTGAAAATGCAAATGCTGTTAATTAACAGCCCTTTGAACATTTTCAACCCACTAACAGAAACTGCTCTAGTGTCTAAACTGTGAGCCCTTTTGAGGCTTGTTATGCATCCTTGCAAAGGCAATTATTTGGCGTCTAAAATGCCTTATAAACCTCGGGCACATCTCCTTCACAATTCTGCGAAAACGAAAAAGCCCAAATGTAATTGTTAGGAGTTTAACACATCCTGTAAAACTCGGGCACACCTCGTTCACACTTCTGTGGAAACCTGAAAATCCAAATGCTGTTAATTAGCAGCCGTTTGAATATTTTCAACCCACTAACAGAAATTGCTCTAGTGCCTATACTGTGATCCCATGGGAGGCTTGTTGTGCCACCTTGAAAAGGCAATTATTTGACGTCTAACATGTCTTATAAACCTCGGGCCCACCTCGTTCACACTTCTGTGGAAACCTGAAAATCCAAATGCTGTTAATTAACAGCCGTTTGAACATTTTCAACCCACTAACAGAAACTGCTCTAGTGTCTAAACTGTGAGCCCTTGGGAGGCTTGTTATGCATCCTTGCAAAGGCAATTATTTAGCGTCTAAAATGCATTATAAACCTCGGGCACATCTCCTTCACAATTCTGCGAAAACGAAAAAGCCCAAATGTAATTGTTAGGAGTTTAACACATCCTGTAAGACTCGGGCACACCTCGTTCACACTTCTGTGGAAACCTGAAAATCCAAATGCTGTTAATTAGCAGCCGTTTGAATATTTTCAACCCACTAACAGAAATTGCTCTAGTGCCTATACTGTGATCCCATGGGAGGCTTGTTGTGCCACCTTGAAAAGGCAATTATTTGACGTCTAACATGTCTTATAAACCTCGGGCACAGTTCGTTCACACTTCTGTGGAAACCTGAAAATCCAAATGCTGTTAATTAAAAGCCGTTTGAACATTTTCAACCCACTAACAGAAACTGCTCTAGTGTCTAAACTGTGAGCCCTTGGGAGGCTTGATTTGCCACCTTGAAAAGGCAATTATTTGGAGTCTAAAATGCCTTATAAATCTCGGGCACATCTGATTCACATTTCTGCGAAAACTAAAAAAGCCAAATGTAATTGTTCGGAGTCTAACACATCCTTTAAAACTCGGGCACACCTCGTTCACACATCTGTGGAAACCTGAAAATCCAAATGCTGTTAATTAACAGCCGTTTAAATATTTTCAACCCACTAACAGAAACTGCTCTAGTGCCAATACCGTGATCCCATGGGAGGCTTGTTTTGCCACCTTGAAAAAGCAATTATTTGACGTCTAACATGTCTTATAAACCTCGGGCACACCTCGTTCACACTTCTGTGGAAACCTGAAAATCCAAATGCTGTTAATTAACAGCCGTTTGAATATTTTCAACCCACTAACAGAGACTGCTCTAGTGTCTAAACTGTGATCCCATGGGAGGCTTGTTATGCCACTTTGAAAAGGCAATTATTTGACGTCTAACATGTCTTATAAACCTCGGGGACACCTCGTTCACACTTCTGTGGAAACCTGAAAATCCAAATGCTGTTAATTAACAGCCGTTTGAACATTTTCAACCCACTAACAGAAACTGCTCTAGTGTCTAAACTGTGAGCCCTTGGGAGGCTTGATTTGCCACCTTGAAAAGGCAATTATTTTACATCTAACATGTCTTATAAACCTCGGGCCCACCTCGTTCACACTTCTGTGGAAACCTGAAAATCCAAATGCTGTTAATTAATAGCCGTTTGAACATTTTCAACCCACTAACAGAAACTGCTCTAGTGTCTAAACTGTGATCCCATGGGAGGCTTGTTATGCCACTTTGAAAAGGCAATTATTTGACGTATAACATGTCTTATAAACCTCGGGCACACCTCGTTCACACTTCTGTGGAAACCTGAAAATCCAAATGCTGTTTATTAACAGCCATTTGAACATTTTCAACCCACTAACAGAAACTGCTCTAGTGTCTAAACTGTGATCCCATGGGAGGCTTGTTATGCCACCTTGAAAAGGCAATTATTTGACGTCTAACATGTATTATAAACCTCGGGCACACCTCGTTCACACTTCTGTGGAAGCCTGAAAATCCAAATGCTGTTAATTAACAGCCGTTTGAACATTTTCAACCCACTAACAGAAACTGCTCTAGTGTCTAAACTGTGATCCGATGGGAGGCTTGTTATGCCACTTTGAAAAGGCAATTATTTGACGTATAACATGTCTTATAAACCTCGGGCACACCTCGTTCACACTTCTGTGGAAACCTGAAAATCCAAATGCTGTTAATTAACAGCCGTTTGAACATTTTAAACCCACTAACAGAAACTGCTCTAGTGTCTAAACTGTGATCCCATGGAAGGCTTGTTATGCCACTTTGAAAAGGCAATTATTTGACGTCTAACATGTCTGATAAACCTCGGGGACACCTCGTTCACACTTCTGTGGAAACCTGAAAATCCAAATGCTGTTTATTAACAGCCATTTGAACATTTTCAACCCACTAACAGAAACTGCTCTAGTGTCTAAACTGTGATCCCATGGGAGGCTTGTTATGCCACTTTGAAAAGGCAATTATTTGACGTCTAACATGTCTTATAAACCTCGGGGACACCTCGTTCACACTTCTGTGGAAACCTGAAAATCCAAATGCTGTTTATTAACAGCCATTTGAACATTTTCAACCCACTAACAGAAACTGCTCTAGTGTCTAAACTGTGATCCCATGGGAGGCTTGTTATGCCACTTTGAAAAGACAATTATTTGACGTCTAACATGTCTTATAAACCTCGGGGACACCTCGTTCACACTTCTGTGGAAACCTGAAAATCCAAATGCTGTTTATTAACAGCCATTTGAACATTTTCAACCCACTAACAGAAACTGCTCTAGTGTCTAAACTGTGATCCCATGGGAGGCTTGTTATGCCACCTTGAAAAGGCAATTATTTGACGTCTAACATGTCTTATAAACCTCGGGCACACCTCGTTCACACTTCTGTGGAAACCTGAAAATCCAATTGCTGTTAATTAACAGCCGTTTGAACATTTTCAACCCACTAACAGAAACTGCTCTAGTGTCTAAACTGTGATCCCATGGGAGGCTTGTTATGCCACTTTGAAAAGGCAATTATTTGACGTCTAACATGTCTTATAAACCTCGGGGACACCTCGTTCACACTTCTGTGGAAACCTGAAAATCCAAATGCTGTTTATTAACAGCCATTTGAACATTTTCAACCCACTAACAGAAACTGCTCTAGTGTCTAAACTGTGATCCCATGGGAGGCTTGTTATGCCACTTTGAAAAGACAATTATTTGACGTCTAACATGTCTTATAAACCTCGGGGACACCTCGTTCACACTTCTGTGGAAACCTGAAAATCCAAATGCTGTTTATTAACAGCCATTGGAACATTTTCAACCCACTAACAGAAACTGCTCTAGTGTCTAAACTGTGATCCCATGGGAGGCTTGTTATGCCACTTTGAAAAGGCAATTATTTGACGTATAACATGTCTTATAAACCTCGGGGACACCTCGTTCACACTTCTGTGGAAACCTGAAAATCCAAATGCTGTTAATTAACAGCCATTTGAACATTTTCAACCCACTAACAGAAACTGCTCTAGTGTCTAAACTGTGATCCCATGGGAGGCTTGTTATGCCACCTTGAAAAGGCAATTATTTGACGTCTAACATGTATTATAAACCTCGGGCACACCTCGTTCACACTTCTGTGGAAGCCTGAAAATCCAAATGCTGTTAATTAACAGCCGTTTGAACATTTTCAACCCACTAACAGAAACTGCTCTAGTGTCTAAACTGTGATCCGATGGGAGGCTTGTTATGCCACTTTGAAAAGGCAATTATTTGACGTATAACATGTCTTATAAACCTCGGGCACACCTCGTTCACACTTCTGTGGAAACCTGAAAATCCAAATGCTGTTAATTAACAGCCGTTTGAACATTTTAAACCCACTAACAGAAACTGCTCTAGTGTCTAAACTGTGATCCCAGGGAAGGCTTGTTATGCCACTTTGAAAAGGCAATTATTTGACGTCTAACATGTCTGATAAACCTCGGGGACACCTCGTTCACACTTCTGTGGAAACCTGAAAATCCAAATGCTGTTTATTAACAGCCATTTGAACATTTTCAACCCACTAACAGAAACTGCTCTAGTGTCTAAACTGTGATCCCATGGGAGGCTTGTTATGCCACTTTGAAAAGGCAATTATTTGACGTCTAACATGTCTTATAAACCTCGGGGACACCTCGTTCACACTTCTGTGGAAACCTGAAAATCCAAATGCTGTTTATTAACAGCCATTTGAACATTTTCAACCCACTAACAGAAACTGCTCTAGTGTCTAAACTTTGATCCCATGGGAGGCTTGTTATGCCACTTTGAAAAGACAATTATTTGACGTCTAACATGTCTTATAAACCTCGGGGACACCTCGTTCACACTTCTGTGGAAACCTGAAAATCCAAATGCTGTTTATTAACAGCCATTTGAACATTTTCAACCCACTAACAGAAACTGCTCTAGTGTCTAAACTGTGATCCCATGGGAGGCTTGTTATGCCACCTTGAAAAGGCAATTATTTGACGTCTAACATGTCTTATAAACCTCGGGCACACCTCGTTCACACTTCTGTGGAAACCTGAAAATCCAATTGCTGTTAATTAACAGCCGTTTGAACATTTTCAACCCACTAACAGAAACTGCTCTAGTGTCTAAACTGTGATCCCATGGGAGGCTTGTTATGCCACTTTGAAAAGGCAATTATTTGACGTCTAACATGTCTTATAAACCTCGGGGACACCTCGTTCACACTTCTGTGGAAACCTGAAAATCCAAATGCTGTTTATTAACAGCCATTTGAACATTTTCAACCCACTAACAGAAACTGCTCTAGTGTCTAAACTGTGATCCCATGGGAGGCTTGTTATGCCACTTTGAAAAGACAATTATTTGACGTCTAACATGTCTTATAAACCTCGGGGACACCTCGTTCACACTTCTGTGGAAACCTGAAAATCCAAATGCTGTTTATTAACAGCCATTGGAACATTTTCAACCCACTAACAGAAACTGCTCTAGTGTCTAAACTGTGATCCCATGGGAGGCTTGTTATGCCACTTTGAAAAGGCAATTATTTGACGTATAACATGTCTTATAAACCTCGGGGACACCTCGTTCACACTTCTGTGGAAACCTGAAAATCCAAATGCTGTTAATTAACAGCCATTTGAACATTTTCAACCCACTAACAGAAACTGCTCTAGTGTCTAAACTGTGAGCCCTTGGGAGGCTTGTTATGCATCCTTGCAAAGGCAATTATTTGGCGTCTAAAATGCCTTATAAACCTCGGGCACATCTCCTTCACACTTCTGCGAAAACGAAAAACCCCAAATGTAATTGTTCGGAGTTTAACACATCCTGTAAAACTCGGGCACACCTCGTTCACACTTCTGTAGAAACCTGAAAATCCAAATGCTGTTAATTAACAGCCGTTTGAACATTTTCAACCCACTAACAGAAACTGGTCTAGTGCCTATACTGTGATCCCATGGGAGGCTTGTTTTGCCACCTTGAAAAGGCAATTATTTTACATCTAATATGTCTTATAAACCTCGGGGACACCTCGTTCACACTTCTGTGGAAACCTGAAAATCCAAATGCTGTTAATTAACAGCCATTTGAACATTTTCAACCCACTAACAGAAACTGCTCTAGTGTCTAAACTGTGAGCCCTTGGGAGGATTGTTATGCATCCTTGCAAAGGCAATTATTTGGCGTCTAAAATGCCTTATAATCCTCGGGCACATCTCCTTCACATGTCTGCGAAATCGAAAAACCCCAAATGTAATTGTTTGGCGTTTAACACATCCTGTAAAACTCGGGCACACCTCGTTCACACTTCTGTAGAAACCTGAAAATCCAAATGCTGTTAATTAACAGCCGTTTGAACATTTTCAACCCACTAACAGAAACTGGTCTAGTGCCTATACTGTGATCCCATGGGAGGCTTGTTTTGCCACCTTGAAAAGGCAATTATTTTACATCTAATATGTCTAATAAACCTCGGGGACACCTCGTTCACACTTCTGTGGAAACCTGAAAATCCAAATGCTGTTAATTAACAGCCATTTGAACATTTTCAACCCACTAACAGAAACTGCTCTAGTGTCTAAACTGTGAGCCCTTGGGAGGATTGTTATGCATCCTTGCAAAGGCAATTATTTGGCGTCTAAAATGCCTTATAATCCTCGGGCACATCTCCTTCACACTTCTGCGAAAACGAAAAACCCCAAATGTAATTTTTCGGAGTTTAACACATCTTGTAAAACTCGGGCACACCTCGTTCACACTTCTGTGGAAACCTGAAAATCCAAATGCTGTTAATTAACATCCGTTTGAGCATTTTTAACGCACTAACAGAAACTGCTCTAGTGTCTAAACTGTGAGCCCTTGGGAGGCTTGTTATGCATCCTTGCAAAGGCAATTATTTGGCGTCTAAAACGCCTTATAAACCTCGGGCCCACCTCGTTCACACTTCTGTGGAAACCTGAAAATCCAAATGCTGTTAATTAACAGCCGTTTGAACATTTTCGACCCACTAACACAAACTGCTCTAGTGTCTAAATTGTGATCCCATGGGAGGCTTGTTATGCCACCTTGAAAAGGCAATTATTTGACGCCTAACATGTCTTATAAACCGCGGGCACACCTCGTTCACACTTCTGTGGAAACCTGAAAATCCAAATGCTGTTAATTAACAGCCGTTTGAACATTTTCAACCCACTTCCAGAAACTGCTCTAGTGTCTAAACTGTGAGCGCTTGGGAGGCTTATTATGCATCCTTGCAAAGGCAATTATTTGGCGTCTAAAATGCCTTATAAACCTCGGGCACATCTTCTTCACATTTCTGTGAAAACGTGAAAACCTAAATGGTGATAATTAACAGCCGTTTGAACAGTTTCAAGCCACCAACAGAAACTGCTCTAGTGTCTAAACTGTGAACCCTTGGGAGGCTTGTTATTCATCCTTGCAAAGGCAATTATTTAGCGTCTAAAATTCCTTATAAACCTCCGGCACATCTCCTTCACATTTCTGCGAAAACGAGAAAATCCAAATGTAATTGTTTGGCGTTTAACACATCCTGTAAAACTCGGGCACACCTCGTTCACATTTCTGTGGAAACCTGAAAATCCAAATGCTGTTAATTAACAGCCGTTTGAACATTTTCAACCCACTAACAGAAACTGCTCTAGTGTCTAAACTGTGATCCCATGGGAGGCTTGTTAAGCCACCTTGAAAAGGCAATTATTTGACGTCTAACATGTCTTATAAACCTCGGGCACACCTCGTTCACACTTCTGTGGAAACCTGAAAATCCAAATGCTGTTAATTAACAGCCGTTTGAACACTCTCAACCCACTAACAGAAACTGCTCTAGTGTCTAAACAGTGATCCCATGGGAGGCTTGTTAAGCCACCTTGAAAAGGCAATTATTTGACGTCTAATATGTCTTATAAACCTCGGGCACACCTCGTTCACACTTCTGTGGAAACCTGAAAATCCAAATGCTGTTAATTAACAGCGGTTTGAACATTTTCAACCCACTAACAGAAACTGCTCTAGTATCTAAACTGTGAGCCCTTGGGAGGCTTGTTATGCGTCCTTGCAAAGGCAATTATTTGGCGTCTAAAATGCCTTATAAAAATCGGGCACATCTCCTTCACATGTCTGCGAAAACGAAAAACCCCAAATGTAATTGTTTGGCGTTTAACACATTGTGTAAAACTCGGGCACACCTCGTTCACACTTCTGTGGAAACCTGAAAATCAAAATGCTGTTAATTAACAGCCGTTTGAACATTTTCAACCCGCTAACAGAAACTGCTCTAGTGTCTAAACTGTGATCCCATGGGAGGCTTGTTAAGCCACCTTGAAATGGCAATTATTTGACGTCTAACATGTCTTATAAACCTCGGGCACACCTCGTTCACACTTCTGTGGAAACCTGAAAATCAAAATGCTGTTAATTAACAGCCGTTTGAAGATTTTCAACCCACTAACAGAAACTGCTCTAGTGTCTAAACTGTGATCCCATGGGAGGCTTTTTAAGCCACCTTGAAAAGGCAATTATTTGACGTCTAACATGTCTTATAAACCGCGGGCACACCTCGTTCACACTTCTGTGGAAACCTGAAAATCAAAATGCTGTTAATTAACAGCCGTTTGAACATTTTCAACCCGCTAACAGAAACTGCTCTAGTGTCTAAATTGTGAGCCCTTGGGAGGCTTGTTATGCATCCTTGCAAAAGCAATTATTTGGCGTCTAAAATGCCTTATAAACCTCGGGCACATCTCCTTCACATTTCTGCGAAAAAGAAAAACCCCAAATGTAATTGTTCGGAGTTTAACACATCCTGTAAAACTCGGGCACACCTCGTTCACACTTCTGTGGAAACCTGAAAATCCAAATGCTGTTAATTAACAGCCGTTTGAATATTTTCAACAAACTAACAGAAACTGCTCTAGTGCCTATACTGTCATCCCATGGGAGGCTTGTTTTGCCACCTTGAAAAGGCAATTTTTTGACGTCTAACATGTCTTATAAACCTCGGGCACACCTCGTTCACACTTCTCTGGAAACCTGAAAATCCAAATGCTGTTAATTAACAGCCGTTTCAACATTTTCAACCCACTAACAGAAACTATTCTAGTGTCTAAACTGTGAGCCCTTGGGAGGCTTGTTATGCATCCTTGCAAAGGCAATTATTTGACGTCAAAAATACCTTATAATCCTCGGGCACATCTCCTTCACATTTCTGCGAAAACGAAAAACCCCAAATGTAATTGTTCGGAGTTTAACACATCCTGTAAAACTCGGGCACACCTCATTCACACTTCTCTGGAAACCTGAAAACCCAAATGCTGTTAATTAACAGCTGTTTGAATATTTTCAACCCACTAACAGAAACTGCTCTAGTGCCTATACTGTGATCCCATGGGACGCTTGTTTGGCCACATTGAAAAGGCAATTATTTGACGTCTAACATGTCTTATAAACCTTGAGCACACCTCGTTCACACTTCTGTGGAAACAGAAAATCCAAATGCTGTTAATTAACAGCCGTTTGAACATTTTCAACCCACTAACAGAAACTGCTCTAGTGTCTAAACTGTGAGCGCTTGGGAGGCTTATTATGCATCCTTGCAAAGGCAATTATTTGGCGTCTAAAATGCCTTACAAACCTCGGGCACATCTCCTTCACATGTCTGTGAAAACGAAAAACCCCAAATGTAATTGTTTGGCGTTTAACACATCCTGTAAAACTCGGGCACACCTCGTTCACACTTCTGTGGAAACCTGAAAATCCAAATGCTGCTAATTAACAGCCGTTTGAATATTTTCAACAAACTAACAGAAACTGCTCTAGTGCCTATACTGTGATCCCATGGGAGGCTTGTTTTGCCACCTTGAAAAGGCAATTATTTGACGTCTAACATGTCTTATAAACCTTGAGCACACCTCGTTCACACTTCTGTGGAAACAGAAAATCCAAATGCTGTTAATTAACAGCTGTTTGAATATTTTCAACCCACTAACAGAAACTGCTCTAGTGTCTAAACTGTGATCCCATGGGAGACTTGTTATGCCACCTTGAAAAGGCAATTATTTGACGTCTAACATGTCTTATAAACCTCGGGCACACCTCGTTCACACTTCAGTGGAAACCTGAAAATACAAATGCTGTTAATTAACAGCAGTTTGAACATTTTTAACCCACTAACAGAAACTGCTCTAGTGTCTAAACTGTGAGCCCTTGGGAGGCTTGTTATGCATCCTTGCAAAGGCAATTATTTGGCGTCTAAAATGCCTTATAAATCTCGGGCACATCTCCTTCACATTTCTGCGAAAACGAAAAACCCCAAATGTAATTGTTCGGAGTTTAACACATCCTGTAAAACTCGGGCACACGTCGTTCACACTTCTGTGGAAACCTGAAAATCCAAATGCTGTTAACTAACAGCCGTTTGAACATTTTCAACAAACTAACAGAAACTGCTCTAGTGTCTAAACTGTGATCGCATGGGAGGCTTGTTATGCCACTTTGAAAAGACAATTATTTGACGTCTAACATGTCTTATAAACCTCGGGCACACCTCGTTCACACTTCTGTGGAAACCTGAAAATCCAAATGCTGTTAATTAACAGCAGTTTGAACATTTTCAACCCACTAACAGAAACTCCTCTAGTGTCTAAACTGTGATCCCATAGGAGGCTTGTTATGCCACTTTGAAAAGGAAATTATTTGGCGTCTAAAATGCCTTATAAACCTCGGGCACATCTCCTTCGCACTTCTGCGAAAACGAAAAACCCCAATTTAATTGTTTGGCGTTTAATATATCCTGTAAAACTCGGGCACACCTCGTTCACACTTCTGTGGAAACCTGAAAATCTAAATGTTGTTAAGTAACAGCCGTTTGAATATTTTCAACCCACTAACAGAAACTGCTCTGTTGTCTGAACTGTGATCCCTTGGGAGGCTTGTTATGCCACCTTGAAAAGGCAATTATTTGACGTCTAACATGTCTTATAAACCTCGGGCACACCTCGTTCACACTTCTGTGGAGTCCTGAAAGTCCAAATACTGTTAATTAAAAGCCGTTTGAACATTTTCAACCCACTAACCGAAACTGCTCTAGTGTCTAAAGTGTGAGCCCTTGGGAGGCTTGTTATGCATACTTGCACAGGCAATTATTTGGCGTCTAAAATGCCTTATAATCCTCGGGCACATCTCCTTCACATGTCTGCGAAATCGAAAAACCCCAAATGTAATTGTTTGGCGTTTAACACATCCTGTAAAACTCGGGCACACCTCGTTCACACTTCTGTGGAAACCTGAAAATCCAAATGCTGCTAATTAACAGCCGTTTGAACATTTTCAACCCACTAACAGAAACTGCTCTAGTGTCTAAACTGTGATCCCATGGGAGGCTTGTTATGCCACCTTGAAAAGGCAATTATTTGACGTCTAACATGTCTTATAAACCTCGGGCACACCTCGTTCACACTTCTGTGGAAACCAGAAAATCCAAATGCTGTTAATTAACGGCCGTTTGAACATTTTCAACCCACTAACAGAAACTGCTCTAGTGTCTAAACTGTGAGCCCTTGGGAGGCTTGTAATGCATCCTTGCACAGGCAATTATTTGGCGGCTAAAATGGATTATAAACCTCGGGCACATCTCCTTCACATGTCTGCGACAATGAAAAACAACAAATGTAATTGTTTGGCGTTTAACACATCCCGTAAAACTCGGGCACACCTCGTTCACACTTCTGTGGAAACCTGAAAATCCAAATGCAGTTAATTAACAGCCGTTTGAACATTTTCAACCTACTAACAGAAACTGCTCTAGTGTCTAAACTGTGATCCCATGGGAGGCTTGTTATGCCACCTTGAAAAGGCAATTATTTGACGTCTAACATGCCTTATAAACTTCGGGCACACCTCGTTCGCACTTCTGTGGAAACCAGAAAATCCAAATGCTGTTAATTAACGGCCGCTTGAACATTTTCAACCCACTAACAGAAACTGCTCTAGTGTCTAAACTGTGAGCCCTTGGGAGGCTTGTAATGCATCCTTGCAAAGGCAATTATTTAGCGTATAGAATGCCTTATAAACCTCGGGCACATCTCCTTCACACTTCTGCGAAAACGAAAAACCCCCAATCTAATTGTTTGGCGTTTAATATATCCTGAAAAACTCGGGCACACCTCGTTCACACTTCTGTGGAAACCTGAAAATCCAAATGCAGTTAATTAACAGCCGTTTGAACATTTTCAACCTACTAACAGAAACTGCTCTAGTGTCTAAACTGTGATCCCATGGGAGGCTTGTTATGCCACCTTGAAAATGCAATTACTTGACGTCTAACATGTCTTATAAACCTCGGGCACACCTCGTTCGCACTTCTGTGGAAACCAGAAAATCCAAATGCTATTAATTAACAGCCGTTTGAACATTTTCAACCCACTAACTGAAACTGCTCTAGTGTCTAAACTGTGAGCCCTTGGGAGGCTTGTTATGCATCCTTGCAAAGGCAATTATTTGGCGTCTAAAATGCCTTATAAACCTCGGGCACATCTCCTTCACATGTCTGCGAAAACGAAGAACCCAAATGTAATTGTTTGGCGTTTAACACATCCTGTAAAACACGGGCACACCTCGTTCACACTTCTGTGGAAACCTGAAAATCCAAATGCTGTTAAGTGACAGCCGTTTGAAGATTTTCAACCCACTAACATAAACTGCTCTAGTGTCCAAACTGTGATCCCATGGGATGCTTGTTATGCCACCTTGAAAAGGCAATTATTTGACGTCTAAAATGTCCTATAAAGCTCGTTAACATCTCGTTCACATTTCTGTGAAAACGTGAAAACCTAAATGCTGTCAATTGACAGCCGTTTTAACAGTTTCAAGCCACTAACAGAAACTGCTCTATTGTCTAAACTGTGAGCCCTTGGTAGGCTTGTTATGCATCCTTGCAAAGGCAATTATTTAGCGTCTAAAATTCCTTATAAACCTCGGGCACATCTCGTTCACACTTCTGTGGAAACCTGAAAATCCAAATGCTGTTAATTAACAGCCGTTTGAACATTTTCAACCCAATAACAGCAACTGCTCTAGTATCGAAGCTGTGATCCCTTGGGAGGCTTGTTATGCCTCCTTGAAAAGGCAATTATTTGACGTCTAACATGTCTTATAAGCCTCGGGCACATCTCGTTCACACTTCTGTGGAAACCTGAAAATCCAAATGCTGTTAATTAACAGCCGTTTGAACATTTTCAACCCACTAACAGAAACTGCTCTAGTATCTAAACTGTGATCCCTTGGGAGGCTTGTTATGCCTCCTTGAAAAGGCAATTATTTGACGTCTAACATGCCTTATAAACCTCGGGCACATCTCGTTCACACTTCTGTGGAAACCTGAAAATCCAAATGCTGTTAATTAACAGCCGTTTGAACATTTTCAACCCAATAACAGCAACTGCTCTAGTATCGAAGCTGTGATCCCTTGGGAGGCTTGTTATGAATCCTTGAAAAGGCAATTTTTTGACGTCTAACATGCCATATAAACCTCGGGCACATCTCGTTCACACTTCTGTGGAGTCCTGAAAATCCAAATACTGTTAATTAACATCCGTTTGAACATTCAACCCACTAACAGAAACTGCTCTAGTGTCTAAACTGTGATCCCATGGGAGGCTTGTTATGCCACCTTGAAAAGGCAATTATTTGACGTCTAAAATGTCCTATAAAGCTCGGGAACATCTCGTTCACATTTCTGTGAAAACGTGAAAACCTAAATGCTGATAATTGACAGCCGTTTTAACAGTTTCAAGCCACAAACAGAATGTGCTCTAGTGTCTAAACTGTGAGCCCTTGGGAGGCTTGTTACGCATCCTTGCAAAGGCAATTATTTGGCGTCTAAAATGCCTTATAAATCTCAGGCGCACCTCCTTCACATTTCTGCGAAAACGAAAAACCCCGAATGTAATTGTTTGGCGTTTAACACATCCTGTAAAACTCGGGCACAGCTCGTTCACACTTCTGTGGAAACCTGAAAATCCAAATGCTGTTAAGTAACAGCCGTTTGAACATTTTCAACCCACTAACAGAAACTGCTCTAGTGTCTAAACTGTGATCCCTTTGGAGGCTTGTTATGCCACCTTGAAAAGGCAATTATTTGACGTCTAAAATGTCCTATAAAGCTTGGGCACATCTCGTTCACATTTCTGTGAAAACGTGAAAACCTAAATGCTGACAATCGACAGCCGTTTTAGGAGTTTCAGGCCACTAACAGAAACTGCTCTAATGTCTGCACTGTGAGCCCTTTTGAGACTTGTTATGCATCCTTGCAAAGGCGATAATTTTGGCGCCTAAAATGCCATATAAACCCCGGGCACGTCTCCTTCACATTTCTGCGAACACGAAAAACGCCAAATGTAATTGTTTGGCGTTTAACACATCCTGTAAAACACGGGCAAACCTCGTTCACACTTCTGTGGAAACCTGAAAATCCAAATGCTGTTATTTAACAGCCGTTTGAACATTTTCAACCCACTAACAGAAACTGCTCTAGTGTCTAAACTGTCATCCCTTGGGAGGCTTGTTATGCCTCCTTGAAAATTAAATAATTTTACATCTAAAATGTCTTATGAATCTCGGGCACATCTTGTTCACACCTCTGTGAAAACGAGAAAACCCAAATGCTGATAATAAACGTTTTAACAGTTTGAAGCCTCTAACGTAAACTGCTCTGGTATCGAAACTGTGAGCCCTTGGCGGGCTTGTTTTGCCTCCTTAAAAAGGCTATTATTTGGTATCTCAAATGTGTTATAAATCTCGGGCGCATCTCGTTCACACCTCTTTGAAAACGAGATAAACCAAATGCTGATAATTAACAGCCGTTTTAAGCGTTTTCAGCCTCCAGCAGATACTGCCCTTGTGTCTAAACCGTGAGCCCTTGATAGGCTTATTATGCCTCCTTGAAAATGTATTTATTTGACGTCTAAAATATCCTATAAACATCTCCTTCACATGGCTGAGAAAATGAAAAAGTCCAAATGTAATTGTTTGGCGTTTAACTCATCCCGTAAAACTCGGGCACACCTCGTTCACACTTTTGTGGAAACCTGAAAATCCAAATGCTGTTAATTAACAGCCGTTTGAACATTTTCAACCCACTAACAGAAACTGCTATAGTATCTAAACTGTGATCCCTTGGGAGGCTTGTTATGCCTCCTTGAAAAGGCAATTATTTGACGTCTAACATGCCTTATAAACCTCGGGCACATCTCGCTCACACTTCTGTGGAAACCTGAAAATCCAAATGCTGTTAATTAACAGCCGTTTGAACATTTTCAACCCAATAACAGCAACTGCTCTAGTGTCGAAGCTGTGATCCCTTGGGAGGCTTGTTATGCCAAATTGAAAAGGCAATTATTTGACGTCTAACATTTCTTATAAACCTCGGGCACAACTCGTTCACACTTCTGTGGAAACCTGAAAATCCAAATGCTGTTAATTAACAGCCTTTTAAACATTTTCAACCCACTAACAGAAACTGCTATAGTGTCTAAATTGTGATCCCTTGGGGGGCTTGTTATGCCTCCTTGGAAAGGCAATTATTTGATGTCTAACATGACTTATAAAACTCGGGCACATCTCGTTTACACTTCTGTGGAAACCTGAAAATATAAATGCTGTTAATTAACAGCCGTTTGAACATTTTCAACCCACTAACAGAAACTGCTCTAGTGTCTAAATTGTGATCCCTTGGGAGGCTTGTTATGCCTCATTGAAAAGGCAATTATTTGACGTCTGACATGTCTTATAAACCTCGGGCACATCTCGTTCACACTTCTGTGGAAACCTGAAAATCCAAATGCTGTTAATTAACAGCCGTTTGAACATTTTCAACTCAATAACAGAAACTGCTCTAGTGTCGTAGCTGTGATCCCTTGGGAGGCTTGTTATACCACCTTGAAAAGCCAATTATTTCACGTCTAACATTTCTTATAAACCTCGGGCACAACTCGTTCACACTTCTGTGGAAACCTGAAAATCCAAATGCTGTTAATTAACAGCCGTTTGAACATTTTCAACCCAATAACAGCAACTGCTCTAGTGTCGAAGCTGTGATCCCTTGGGAGGCTTGTTACGCCACCTTGAAAAGGCAATTATTTGACGTCTAACATTTCTTATAAATCTCGGGCACGTCTCGTTCACACTTCTGTGGAAACCTGAAAATCCAAATGCTGTTAATTAACAGCCGTTTGAACATTTTCAACCCAATAACAGAAACTGCTCTAGTGTCGAAGCTGTGATCCCTTGGGAGGCTTGTTATGCCACATTGAAAAGGCAATTATTTGACGTCTAACATTTCTTATAAACCTCGGGCACAACTCGTTCACACTTCTGTGGAAACCTGAAAATCCAAATGCTGTTAATTAACAGCCTTTTGAACATTTTCAACCCACTAACAGAAACTGCTCTAGTGTCGAAGCTGTGATCCCTTGGGAGGCTTGTTATGCCACATTGAAAAGGCAATTATTTGACGTCTAACATTTCTTATAAACCTCGGGCACATCTCGTTCACACTTCTGTGGAAACCTGAAAATCCAAATGCTGTTAATTAACAGCCGTTTGAACATTTTCAACTCAATAACAGCAACTGCTCTAGTGTCGAAGGTGTGATCCCTTGGGCGGCTTGTTACGCCACCTTGAAAAGTCAATTATTTGGCGTCTAACATGTCTTATAAACCTCGGGCACGTCTCGTTCACACTTCTGTGGAAACCTGAAAATCTAAATGCTGTTAATTAACAGCCGTTTGAACATTTTCAACCCAATAACAGAAACTGCTCTAGTGTCGAAGTTGTGATCCCTTGGGAGGCTTGTTATGCCACATTGAAAAGGCAATTATTTGACGTCTAACATGTCTTATAAATCTCGGGCACATCTCGTTCACACTTCTGTGGAAACCTGAAAATCCAAATGCTGTTAATTAACAGCCGTTTGAACATTTTCAACTCAATAACAGCAACTGCTCTAGTGTCGAAGGTGTGATCCCTTGGGCGGCTTGTTACGCCACCTTGAAAAGTCAATTATTTGGCGTCTAACATGTCTTATAAACCTCGGGCACGTCTCGTTCACACTTCTGTGGAAACCTGAAAATCCAAATGCTTTTAATTAACAGCCTTTTGAACATTTTCAACCCACTAACAGAAACTGCTCTAGTGTCTAAATTGTGATCCCTTGGGAGGCTTGTTATGCCTCCTTGGAAAGGCAATTATTTGATGTCTAACATGTCTTATAAATCTCGGGCACATCTCGTTCACACTTCTGTGGAAACCTGAAAATCCAAATGCTGTTAATTAACAGCCGTTTGATCATTTTCAACCCACTAACAGAAACTGCTCTAGTGTCTAAACTGTGATCCCTTGGGATGCTTGTTATGCCACCTTGAAAAGGCAATTATTTGACGTCTAACATTTCTTATTAACTTCGGGCACAACTCGTTCACACTTCTGTGGAAACCTGAAAATCCAAATGCTGTTAATTAACAGCCGTTTGAACATTTTCAACCCAATAACAGAAACTGCTCTAGTGTCGAAGCTGTGATCCCTTGGGAGGCTTGTTATGCCACATTGAAAAGGCAATTATTTGACGTCTAACATTTCTTATAAACCTCGGGAACAACTCGTTCACACTTCTGTGGAAACCTGAAAATCCAATTGCTGTTAATTAACAGCCTTTTGAACATTTTCAACCCACTAACAGAAACTGCTCTAGTGTCTAAATTGTGATTCTTTGGGAGGCTTGTTGTGCCTCCTTGGAAAGGCAATTATTTGATGTCTAACATGTCTTATAAAACTCGGGCACATCTCGTTCACACTTCTGTGGAAACCTGAAAATCCAAATGCTGTTAATTAACAGCCGTTTGATCATTTCCAACCCACTAACAGAAACTGCTCTAGTGTCTAAACTGTGATCCCTTGGGATGCTTGTTATGCCACCTTGAAAAGGCAATTATTTGACGTCTAACATTTCTTATAAACCTCGGGCACAACTCGTTCACACTTCTGTGGAAACCTGAAAATCCAAATGCTGTTAATTAACAGCCTTTTGAACATTTTAAACCCACTAACAGAAACTGCTCTAGTGTCGAAGCTGTGATCCCTTGGGAGGCTTGCTATGCCATCTTGAAAAGGCAATTATTTGACGTCTAACATGTCTTATAAACCTCGGGAACGTCTCGTTCACACTTCTGTGGAAACCTGAAAATCCAAATGCTGTTAATTAACAGCCGGTTGAACATTTTCAACACAATAACAGAAACTGCTCTAGTGTCTAAACTGTGATCCCTTGGGATGCTTGTTATGACACCTTGAAAAGGCAATTATTTGACGTCTAACATTTCTTATTAACTTCGGGCACAACTCGTTCACACTTCTGTGGAAACCTGAAAATCCAAATGCTGTTAACTAACAGCCGTTTGAACATTTTCAACCCAATAACAGCAACTGCTCTAGTGTCGAAGCTGTGATCCCTTGGGAGGCTTGTTACGCCACCTTCAGAAGGCAATTATTTGGCGTCTGACATGTCTTATAAACATCGGGCACATCTCGTTCACACTTCTGTGGAAACCTGAAAATCCAAATGCTGTTAACTAACAGCCGCTTGATCATTTTCAACCCACTAACAGAAACTGCTCTAGTGTCTAAACTGTGATCCCTTGGGATGCTTGTTATGCCACCTAGAAAAGGCAATTATTTGACGTCTAACATTTCTTATTAACTTCGGGCACAACTCGTTCACACTTCTGTGGAAACCTGAAAATCCAAATGCCGTTAACTAACAGCCGTTTGAACATTTTCAACCCACTAACAGAAGCTGCTCTAGTATCTAAACTGTGATCCCTTGGGAGGCTTGTTATGCCTCCTTGAAAAGGCAATTATTTGACGTCTAACATGCCTTATAAACATCGGGCACATCTCGTTCACGCTTCTGTGAAACCTGAAAATCCAAATGCTGTTAATTAACAGCCGTTTGAACATTTTCAACTCAATAACAGCAACTGCTCTAGTGTCGAAGCTGTGATCCCTTGGGAGGCTTGTTACGCCACCTTGAAAAGGCAATTATTTGACGTCTAACATTTCTTATAAATCTCGGGCACGTCTCGTTCACACTTCTGTGGAAACCTGAAAATCCAAATGCTGTTAATTAACAGCCGTTTGAACATTTTCAACCCAATAACAGAAACTGCTCTAGTGTCGAAGC
Source organism: Volucella bombylans (assembly GCA_949129095.1). NCBI lineage: Eukaryota > Metazoa > Arthropoda > Insecta > Diptera > Syrphidae > Volucella > Volucella bombylans. The sequence continues at coordinate 6,068,710 of OX422145.1, forward strand.
TGTGATCCCTTGGGAGGCTTGTTATGCCACATTGAAAAGGCAATTATTTGACGTCTAACATTTCTTATAAACCTCGGGCACAACTCGTTCACACTTCTGTGGAAACCTGAAAATCCAAATGCTGTTAATTAACAGCCTTTTGAACATTTTCAACCCACTAACAGAAACTGCTCTAGTGTCGAAGCTCCCTTGGGAGGCTTGTTATGCCACATTGAAAAGGCAATTATTTGACGTCTAACATTTCTTATAAACCTCGGGCACATCTCGTTCACACTTCTGTGGAAACCTGAAAATCCAATGCTGTAATTAACAGCCGTCTGAACATTTTCAACTCAATAACAGCAACTGCTCTAGTGTCGAAGGTGTGATCCCTTGGGCGGCTTGTTACGCCACCTTGAAAAGTCAATTATTTGGCGTCTAACATGTCTTATAAACCTCGGGCACGTCTCGTTCACACTTCTGTGGGAAACCTGAAAATCTAAATGCTGTTAATTAACAGCCGTTTGAAACATTTTCAACCCAATAACAAGAAACTGCTCTAGTGTCGAAGTTGTGATCCCTTGGGAGGCTTGTTATGCCACATTGAAAAGGCAATTATTTGACGTCTAACATGTCCTTAATAAATCTCGGGCACATCTCGTTCACACTTCTGTGGAAACCTGGAAAATCCAAATGCTGTTAATTAACAGCCGTTTGAACATTTTCAACTCAAATAACAGCAACTGCTCTAGTGTCGAAGGTGTGATCCCTTGGGCGGCTTGTTACGCCACCTTGAAAAGTCAATTATTTGGCGTCTAACATGTCTTATAAACCTCGGGCACGTCTCGTTCACACTTCTGTGGAAACCTGAAAATCCAAATGCTTTTAATTAACAGCCTTTTGAACATTTTCAACCCACTAACAGAAACTGCTCTAGTGTCTAAATTGTGATCCCTTGGGAGGCTTGTTATGCCTCCTTGGAAAGGCAATTATTTGATGTCTAACATGTCTTATAAATCTCGGGCACATCTCGTTCACACTTCTGTGGAAACCTGAAAATCCAAATGCTGTTAATTAACAGCCGTTTGATCATTTTCAACCCACTAACAGAAACTGCTCTAGTGTCTAAACTGTGATCCCTTGGGATGCTTGTTATGCCACCTTGAAAAGGCAATTATTTGACGTCTAACATTTCTTATTAACTTCGGGCACAACTCGTTCACACTTCTGTGGAAACCTGAAAATCCAAATGCTGTTAATTAACAGCCGTTTGAACATTTTCAACCCAATAACAGAAACTGCTCTAGTGTCGAAGCTGTGATCCCTTGGGAGGCTTGTTATGCCACATTGAAAAGGCAATTATTTGACGTCTAACATTTCTTATAAACCTCGGGAACAACTCGTTCACACTTCTGTGGAAACCTGAAAATCCAATTGCTGTTAATTAACAGCCTTTTGAACATTTTCAACCCACTAACAGAAACTGCTCTAGTGTCTAAATTGTGATTCTTTGGGAGGCTTGTTGTGCCTCCTTGGAAAGGCAATTATTTGATGTCTAACATGTCTTATAAAACTCGGGCACATCTCGTTCACACTTCTGTGGAAACCTGAAAATCCAAATGCTGTTAATTAACAGCCGTTTGATCATTTCCAACCCACTAACAGAAACTGCTCTAGTGTCTAAACTGTGATCCCTTGGGATGCTTGTTATGCCACCTTGAAAAGGCAATTATTTGACGTCTAACATTTCTTATAAACCTCGGGCACAACTCGTTCACACTTCTGTGGAAACCTGAAAATCCAAATGCTGTTAATTAACAGCCTTTTGAAACATTTTAAACCCACTAACAGAAACTGCTCTAGTGTCGAACCTGTGATCCCTTGGGAGGCTTGCTATGCCATCTTGAAAAGGCAATTATTTGACGTCTAACATGTCTTATAAACCTCGGGAACGTCTCGTTCACACTTCTGTGGAAACCTGAAAATCCAAATGCTGTTAATTAACAGCCGGTTGAACATTTTCAACACAATAACAGAAACTGCTCTAGTGTCTAAACTGTGATCCCTTGGGATGCTTGTTATGACACCTTGAAAAGGCAATTATTTGACGTCTAACATTTCTTATTAACTTCGGGCACAACTCGTTCACACTTCTGTGGAAACCTGAAAATCCAAATGCTGTTAACTAACAGCCGTTTGAACATTTTCAACCCAATAACAGCAACTGCTCTAGTGTCGAAGCTGTGATCCCTTGGGAGGCTTGTTACGCCACCTTCAGAAGGCAATTATTTGGCGTCTGACATGTCTTATAAACATCGGGCACATCTCGTTCACACTTCTGTGGAAACCTGAAAATCCAAATGCTGTTAACTAACAGCCGCTTGATCATTTTCAACCCACTAACAGAAACTGCTCTAGTGTCTAAACTGTGATCCCTTGGGATGCTTGTTATGCCACCTAGAAAAGGCAATTATTTGACGTCTAACATTTCTTATTAACTTCGGGCACAACTCGTTCACACTTCTGTGGAAACCTGAAAATCCAAATGCCGTTAACTAACAGCCGTTTGAACATTTTCAACCCAATAGCAGCAACTGCTCTAGTGTCGAAGCTGTGATCCCTTGGGAGGCTTGTTACGCCACCTTGAAAAGGCAATTATTTGGCGTCTGACATGTCTTATAAACATCGGGCACATCTCGTTCACACTTCTGTGGAAACCTGAAAATCCAAATGCTGTTAATTAACAGCCGTTTGAACATTTTCAACCCACTAACAGAAGCTGCTCTAGTATCTAAACTGTGATCCCTTGGGAGGCTTGTTATGCCTCCTTGAAAAGGCAATTATTTGACGTCTAACATGCCTTATAAACATCGGGCACATCTCGTTCACGCTTCTGTGAAACCTGAAAATCCAAATGCTGTTAATTAACAGCCGTTTGAACATTTTCAACCCAATAACAGCAACTGCTCTAGTGTCGAAGCTGTGATCCCTTGGGAGGTTTGTTATGCCATCTTGAAAAGGCAATTATTTGACGTCTAACATTTCTTATAAACCTCGGGCACATCTCGTTCACACTTCTGTGGAAACCTGAAAATCCAAATGCTGTTAATTAACAGCCGTTTGATCATTTTCAACCCACTAACAGAAACTGCTCTAGTGTCTAAACTGTGATCCCTTGGGATGCTTGTTATGCCACCTTGAAAAGGCAATTATTTGACGTCTAACATTTCTTATAAACCTCGGGCACAACTCGTTCACACTTCTGTGGAAACCTGAAAATCCAAATGCTGTTAATTAACAGCCTTTTGAACATTTTCAACCCAGTAACAGAAACTGCTCTAGTGTCGAAGCTGTGATCCCTTGGGAGGCTTGTTATGCCACATTGAAAAGGCAATTATTTGACGTCTAACATTTCTTATAAACCTCGGGCACATCTCGTTCACACTTCTGTGGAAACCTGAAAATCCAAATGCTGTTAATTAACAGCCGTTTGAACATTTTCAACTCAATAACAGCAACTGCTCTAGTGTCGAAGCTGTGATCCCTTGGGAGGCTTGTTACGTCACCTTGAAAAGTCAATTATTTGACGTCTAACATGTCTTATAGACCTCGGGAACGTCTCGTTCACACTTCTGTGGAAACCTGAAAATCCAAGTGCTGTTAATTAACAGCCGTTTGAACATTTTCAACCCAATAACAGAAACTGCTCTAGTGTCGAAGCTGTGATCCCTTGGGAGGCTTGTTATGCCTCTTTGAAAAGGCAATTATTTGACGTCTAACATTTCTTATAAACCTCGGGCACAACTCGTTCACACTTCTGTGGAAACCTGAAAATCCAAATGCTTTTAATTAACAGCCTTTTGAACATTTTCAACCCACTAACAGAAACTGCTCTAATGTCTAAATTGTGATCCCTTGGGAGGCTTGTTATGCCTCCTTGGAAAGGCAATTATTTGATGTCTAACATGTCTTATAAAACTCGGGCACATCTCGTTCACACTTCTGTGGAAACCTGAAAATCCAAATGCTGTTAATTAACAGCCGTTTGATCATTTTCAACCCACTAACAGAAACTGCTCTAGTGTCTAAACTGTGATCCCTTGGGATGCTTGTTATGCCACCTTGAAAAGGCAATTATTTGACGTCTAACATTTCTTATAAACCTCTTGCACAACTCGTTCACACTTCTGTGGAAACCTGAAAATCCAAATGCTGTTAATTAACAGCCTTTTGAACATTTTCAACCCACTAACAGAAACTGCTCTAGTGTCGAAATTGTGATCCTTTGGGATTCTTGTTGTGCCTCCTTGGAAAGGCAATTATTTGATGTCTAACATGTCTTATAAAACTCGGGCACATCTCGTTCACACTTCTGTCGAAACCTGAAAATCCAAATGCTGTTAATTAACAGCAGTTTGATCATTTTCAACCCACTAACAGAAACTGCTCTAGTGTCTAAACTGTGATCCCTTGGGATGCTTGTTATGCCACCTTGAAAAGGCAATTATTTGACGTCTAACATTTCTTATTAACTTCGGGCACAACTCGTTCACACTTCTGTGGAAACCTGAAAATCCAAATGCTGTTAACTAACAGCCGTTTGAACATTTTTAACCCAATAACAGCAACTGCTCTAGTGTCGAAGCTGTGATCCCTTGGGAGGCTTGTTACGCCACCTTGAAAAGGCAATTATTTGACGTCTGACATGTCTTATAAACCTCGGGCACATCTCGTTCACACTTCTGTGGAAACCTGAAAATCCAAATGCTGTTAATTAACAACCGTTTGAACATTTTCAACCTACTAACAGAAACTGCTCTAGTGTCTAAATTGTGATCCCTTGGGAGGCCTGTTATGCCTCCTTGGAAAGGCAATTATTTGACGTCTAACATGACTTATAAAACTCGGGCACATCTCGTTCACACTTCTGTGGAAACCTGAAAATTCAAATGCTGTTAATTAACAGCCGTTTGAACATTTTCAACCCACTAACAGAAACTGCTCTAGTGTCTAAATTGTGATGCCTTGGGAGGCTTGTTATGCCTCCTTGAAAAGGCAATTATTTGACGTCTGACATGTCTTATAAACATCGGGCACATCTCGTTCACACTTCTGTGGAAACCTGAAAATCCAAATGCTGTTAATTAACAGCCGTTTGAACATTTTCAACCCACTAACAGAAGCTGCTCTAGTATCTAAACTGTGATCCCTTGGGAGGCTTGTTATGCCTCCTTGAAAAGGCAATTATTTGACGTCTGACATGTCTTATAAACATCGGGCACATCTCGTTCACACTTCTGTGGAAACCTGAAAATCCAAATGCTGTTAATTAACAGCCGTTTGAACATTTTCAACCCACTAACAGAAGCTGCTCTAGTATCTAAACTGTGATCCCTTGGGAGGCTTGTTATGCCATCTTGAAAAGGCAATTATATGACGTCTAACATGTCTTATAAACCTCGGGCACATCTCGTTCACACTTCTGTGGAAACCTGAAAATCCAAATGCTGTTAATTAACAGCCGTTTGAACATTTTCAACCCAATAACAGCAACTGCTCTAGTGTCGAAGCTGTGATCCCTTGGGAGGCTTGTTACGCCACCTTGAAAAGGTAATTATTTGACGTCTAACATTTCTTATAAACCTCGGGCACAACTCGTTCACACTTCTGTGGAAACCTGAAAATCCAAATGCTGTTAATTAACAGCCTTTTGAACATTTTCAACCCACTAACAGAAACTGCTCTAGTGTCTAAATTGTGATCCCTTGGGAGGCTTGTTATGCCTCCTTGGAAAGGCAATTATTTGATGTCTAACATGTCTTATAAAACTCGGGCACATCTCGTTCACACTTCTGTGGAAACCTGAAAATCCAAATGCTGTTAATTAACAGCCGTTTGATCATTTTCAACCCACTAACAGAAACTGCTCTAGTGTCTAAACTGTGATCCCTTGGGATGCTTGTTATACCACCTTGAAAAGGCAATTATTTGGCGTCTAACAGGTCTTATAAACCTCGGGCGCAACCCGTTCACGCTTCTGTGGAAACCTGAAAATCCAAATGCTGTTAATTAACAGCCGTTTGAACATTTTCAACCCACTAACAGAAACTGCTCTAGTGTCGAAGCTTTGATCCCTTGGGAGGCTTGTTATGCCACCCTGAAAAGGCAATTATTTGGCGTCTAAAATGTCCTATAAAGCCCGGACACACCTCGTTCACATTTCTGTGAAAATGTGAAAATCTAAACGCTGATAATTAACAGCCATTTGAGCATTTTCAACCCACTAACAGAAACTGCTCTAGTGTCTAAACTGTCATCCCTTGGGAGGCTTGTTATGCCACCTTGAAAAGGCAATTATTTGACGTCTAAAATGTCCTATAAAGCCCGGGCACATCTGGTTCACATTTCTGTGAAAACGTGAAAACCTAAAAGCTGTTAATTAACAGCCGTTTTAACAGTTTCAAGCCACTAACAGAAACTGCTCTAGTGTCTAAACTGTGAGCCCTTGGGAGGCTTGTTATGCATCCTTGCAAAGGCAATTATTTAGCGTCTAAAAAGCCTTATGAACCTCGGTAACATTGTAAGAGGTTATCAGAGTGTTCGTTTGGTGAACTATACACTTATTTGTTAGCAGCAGGTGGCACGCTTGCGGTTGCACGGCGTTAACTCGTCGGTGGGGTGGGATCTTGCTGCTTTTCTCTGATTCTTACTGTTTTATCGTGCCGATGAAAGGAAATAATATAAAAAGGGATTTAAAGCTCATGACCAAGGGTGCTAGAGCATTGAAAGTTGAAAGAGTTATATGAGCATACTGAAACTTATTGCGGTGTTTTAGATGTAACAACACCAGAGGGAACACGCCCGCTGCAACTGGCATAACCATTTGCGCCATGACTACTCCTTCCTAATCTTCTGTTGGAATAGTCCCTAACTAATTGTTCCGAACATTTTCCTAATCGATTATCTCAACGATCGCGAAGAATCTTAAAACTTCATATTAATTTGATACAAAAACAAAAAAAATAATTGTCAAATAATTTGCAAAGAAACATATCCAAGACTAATTTTATTATAATTCATTATCTATATATAGGTATATATGTATATATGTACATACATATCGTTGGCAACGCAAAGATGATGCATGTAGTTTTGGAGAGGTTAGGTAGTTTCGGTATAAATCAAATAAATGTAACTTAGATTGGAAAATATGAGTATGTTTGTATATGAATTGCATGTGCTAAATTCAAATGTATGAAAGGTTAGTTTGTAAACTCTTATTAATTACGGTTATGTATATATGAATGTATAGGTCTACGATATATGTATTTTTTGACTAATTAACTGTTAGATAGTTTGGTATGTATTATGTATTTAAGTTTTAAATATAGTTAGGATAAGTATTTAGTAAGTATTTAGGTATATACTATAAAGAGGTATATATATGAATGCACGTTATAAATTAAGTTAAGAAAAGGTTAGAAAATAAGCCATTGAAAAGAAACTATTTAATATGTACTTACGGTTTTATAGGAATATCCAGGCGTTGAAGTTTGTGCACAAATTTCAGCCGTATATGTAGTTAAATTGAATATCCCTTTATACAAATTATGACAAAGTGTTACTTCTCTGTGGCTTTTACAGATTTTTTTACTGATAGAAAATCTACCTTGATGAAATTTAAGCTAAATAATTTTCTTTTTGTTTTTTGTTTAAGCTTATTTAACTGATAATTTAGATTTAGCACTACTATACTTGTTTGTCACGAAACTTAGTTTTTATATTTAAGGTTTAAGTAAAAAAAAATAGGGTTACGATAGCTTTCGCCGATACATCCTTGATGTATATACATATATAGATGAAGCACTTGATTGAAGAACGATTGATTGAGGTTATGAAAGAATGCTCGACTATTGATTTACAGTTGTTCTTCTTCCATTGCGATGCACCAATGTTGAGATACATGTTAGGTTAAGTTGGCATATGCGCAACCAACGTGAAGTTAATTTGTTCTTTTTCCAGAGGATGAAATATTTTCAGGTTAACTTTTACAACGCTTTGCTTTGTAAAGTGGACCTTAGTAGAACCCTAAACGTTCTCCGTTAAGGCCTCTAAAGATTGCTGAAAATGTGAATTTGTAATACTTGTTCACATTACCACGAAAATGCTTACCTTCTAAGGGTAAATATACGTACATATAAGTATATACTCGTACATATATATATTACGTTTCTATTAAATTAGTGGAATCAACTAGTTACTCTTTAATAATTAATGAATTTAATTTCTTAGGACGCAAAAAGGGTAAAAAACGAATAAAAAAAAAACTAAGGCTCAAGCCAAATCTTTCTATCACACCACACAAAAGGAAAACGTGGTTTTTAACAAAAAATTGATAGTGGCTCCCGCACTGAACGTCTGAGGTTAGGTTAAAGAAAAGAAAGAATGAGATATCCCACTGCCTTATATACTTTGATGTGTCTCCGTAAGTTTAAGCCAAACTCAATCGGTTTATAATTCCAATATACCAATTGGTATAAAGGTCGAGTTCACGCTAAAACATCTGGTTTGTGTCTATGATGTTCGGACCAACTGTTACCATTTTAGTATTAAAGAAAACGAGATTCAACAAAAATTTAATAGGGATCACGCTACATCATCGTGAATTTCTAAGTCAGTTTCTGGCTTTGAAAGACACGAAGAACGTTGATCCTATAAGTCTCTATTATCAAAAAAATATCGACCCATGACCCTGAAAATAGCGATTAAAATGAACAAAAGTCATGCCGTTACTTGCGTAAATCTTTAGCGTGGTAAACCTCAATAATTTTTCCGCTCAAGTTTTCAATCTCATACAAAGATTTTCCGACTGTTTCAACTATCCTACATCTTATAAACTTAGGACACAATTTTGAATTTACATGCTTTGACGCATTACTTGATATAAAATTTCTTCTGTAAACTATATCTCCTACGTTAAAGGATCTAACTGAGGTACGTAGATTGTATATTTTTGTATTTTGTTCGTAAGCACGTTTCATGTTATCTTTTACTTTCTCCCTTATGATATTTAATCTGTTACTTGGTGATAAAAATTGCATGTCTCCATCTTCAAGTGTTTTCAATTCCCTGAACAATTTGTACAGATTTGCATGTGTACTCATGTGTTGGCCATATAAGCAGAAATAAGGAGTTGTTCCAGTCGATTGGTGAACTGAGGTACATAGAGCCTGTTGAATTTCTGAAAGATGCCTATCCCAGTGCTTTTGATCTTCTCCAATATACATTCTAATGCCAGCCAAAATAGACTGATTTACTCTTTCCGATGCGTTAGCCTGCGGAGAGTAAACCGCATTTCGGATATGAGTGCATCCGTATTTGGAAAGAAAGAGCTGGAAATCTTTGGATACAAATTGCTGACCGTTGTCACTGTGAATGAATTCCGGCACACCGAACTGGTGAAAAACATTTTGTTCTAGGTATTCTATAACTGCGCTTGTGTTAGCCTTACGCATTGCTTTAAGAAAAACAAACTTAGAGAAACTATCAAGAACAACAAAAATAAACGCGTTTCCTCTCTTCGTCCTAGGATAGGGTCCCATGAAATCTATGTAAAGCTTTTGAAATGGACGATGAATTTCATGGTAAGATCCCATTGGAGGTCTTAATGTTATATTAGATGATTTATTTTCTTTACACTTCAAGCAATTTCGAACGAAGTTACGCACTTGGTATACCATATTGGGCCAATAATATAATTCTTGAATCCTTGATAGAGTTTTCAGCATTCCGCCATGGGAACAATTTGGAGGGTGATGACACATTTCTATGACAGACTGGGTTAAATTTTCAGGTACCCATAACTTCCACTGGAATTCAGAAGTAAGGTTATTCTGATCTCTCTGAAGTACTTTCTTGTAAACAACTCCATTTCGTATATCTAGTTCTGGTAAGTTAACTTGATTTTCTTTAATTTTTGTTATCAGATCTCGGTACTCAGGAGTTTTGAATTCAGCAGAGTCGAGGTCGATGCAAGAGGAGGTCGTTAGAACAGCGGAAAGCTCTTCATTGAATGCCCGAGAAAGTGCATCTGGTACGACATTATGTGTCCCTTTCCTATGCTGGACGTCGAAAGAGAATGCTTGTAGTTTCAGCGACCAACGAGCCAATCTTCCACTTAAATCCTTGAGCCCCATCAACCATTTTAGGCTGGCATGATCGGTCACGATTGTAAAGGGTGAAAGTTCCACATAGGGACGAAACTTTTTGACTGCTTGCACCGCTGCATAGCATTCTTGTTCGGTCACGCTATATTTACGCTGACAGTCATTCAGTTTTTCAGAGAAGAATGCGATGGGCTTTTCATTATTTTCATCGTCATATTGAAACAACACACCTCCTATGTCATAATTAGATGAATCACATTGGATAATAAAATGTTTTATAAAATCAGGATTAGACAAAAGGGGAGCAGAAATAAGAGCAGTTTTTAAAGATTCAAATGACATTAAAGCATCGGGAGTCATAAGAAATGTTTTATTTTTCTTAAGTGTGTCTGTTAGTGGACCAGCGATTGCTGCGAAATTTCGGATAAATCGACGGTACCAACCACATAGGACAAGAAATCTTCGTACTTGTTTCACGGATGTTGGCACCGGAAAATCCTTTATTGAAGACACTTTGTTAGGATCTGGTTTTATATGACCCTCTCCGACGATATATCCTAGATACTTTAATTCTTTAAAGCAAAAGCGGGACTTCTCTACGTTAATTGTTAAATTTTCCGCTTGCAAACACTCCGCAACTTTCTCTAAGATTTCTAGATGGCTAATGAAATCCTTGGAAATGACCAACAAATCATCCAAATATACAAAAACTTGTTCCCTAAGTGCACTGGGGATCACTTTATCCATTAATCGGCACATCCTTTGAGCAGCGTTACACAACCCAAAAGGCATGGCGGTGAATTGATAAAGCGGTCTTCCTGGCACAGTGAAAGCCGTTTTTTCCCTGGACTCTTTCTCTAGTGGAATTTGCCAAAACGCGTCCTTAAGATCCACACTACTAATATAATGTGTATCTTTAAGACGGCTCAACAGACTCTCTATGTGAGGAAGAGGATAGGCGTCTTTTTTTGTGAGTGAGTTCACTTTTCTAGAGTCTAAATACAGCCTGTTCTTACCAGGTTTCCTAATGAGAACGATGGGTGAACTCCAAGAACTGCTGCTCTCTTCAATCACTCCCAAAGAAAGCATCCTATCTAATTCGTCATATATCATCTCTTGAATTGGTGGTGAGACAGGATAGTGCCGCTGTTTTACTGGCTCAGCATTACCTGTGTCAATAATATGCATTTCTAATGAAGTTTTTCCCAAACCTTTTTCGGAGAAAGAGGGAAATTTTGTTATAACCTGTTGAAGTCTTTCTTTGTCAAACTCACTTAATTCCAGTTCTAGCTGTACATTTGTAACTCTATTCATTTTCGGCTCTACATCTTCGATTATCTCGCTTATGATGTTTGGCGTGATTCTAAACTTTTGCCAGAAGTCTATACCAAGATAAAGTGATTGGGACAAAGATGGAATAAGGTAAAAGTCAAGTCTTTCTCTTCGATTATTAAAAACAACTTCAGTGTTAATCCTGCCTACGATGGATTGTTTCCGGCCATCGGCGGTTCTGATAAAAGACGAGAACTCAAGAATAGGGATATTTAACTCTTTAACTTTGTCTAAACAGTCTTTACCGAGACAAGAAATGCTGGCTCCACTGTCTAAAAGGCCAACCATCTCGTTTCCATGTATTTTGATTGTTGCATAAGGTCGAGAATCTTAGGTATTATTGAAGGTATTGCAAGAAATCCATTGTTTAAATATTCTTCGTTTTTTGAAATGTAAGCGAATTTTGAAAAATTTGTTTGGATCTCTGCATAGCTTAAGTTCCTCTATGTTGAATAACTTTTCGCGAAGTTGGTTATATTTTTTTAGTCTCTCTTCATATGGTAGACTTCGAAACGTATGTCTTTTTAAATGATTAGTCGAATTTGTTTGTGCGTCACTAGTATGGGTTTTATAAATATATATGTCTTCATCAAAATTTGTGTTGGTGCAAGCATCAACCATTACTGCTCCGGATATGTTTGTGTCGAACAAGACTTCCCGGATTTCATCTCGTTCGATTTTCGGTTTTCCAATTGAGGATTACATCGAGAACAACTTATGACGGTGACTCCATCCGCACCACACCTGTAACAGAAAAGTCTGTTAAGCGGAGATGGACAATCTATGAAAACGTGGCCTTGGCTCTTACAGTTATAACATTTCAGTGTTTTCGACGTAATTGGTCTCTTTTGCATGTTATTATTTGTAAGTTCTCTGTCATTCCTTGAAAAGGCTGAGACATCGCATTCATTACAATCGACTTCATTGGGATTATTTATTTGTTGAAGCTCATGAACTGAATGATAAAATTTGTCCTGTTTGGCATAGTGAAACGGGAATTCAACATTCGTTCAGTTCTTTTGCACTCTTCTTTGAAATTCTCAAGAGAATAAATTCTCATTGGGCTTATATTTGTTCTGAGAATGTGAATCAAATCTAAGTATTTGATTGGCTGCCGTAATTGACTTCTAAGGTGAAGGATTGCATTGAAAAAGTTACAATTTCGAAATCATTTTCGTGGTTTCGAAATTGTTTTAGCAATGCTCGACGTAGGCTTGGCCAATCCCCAAGAGGATTTCCACGAAGAAATTGCCAATACCAATGCTCAGCACTTCCTGCTAATAAGTGGTGAAAATTCATCAAAACTTCCTCCCAAGAACAATTATAATTTAACTTAAGTACATCGACTCTAAACACAAAGTCTTCCACGGACATACCCTTAGATGAACCATCGAATTTCAGACCCCATCGATCTAATCGAAAAGTGTGTCCTTCCCCTGATCTGGGATGGCTTAATCTGTCATTGTAAAACGTTCTGTTGAATCCCAAGCTGTCTTGTGATTCTGAGTTACGAGTATCACCTGGGTGAGCAAAGTTATTAAAATGTTGTTGACTTGGAGGATTTGCTGGTGGAATTGGAATCGGATCACGCCTGTTGATATGCAAGTTCATTAATGGTTGGATTGCTCTCTCTATGTTACTTGTTATTAGTGTAGGAATTAAACGTTCCATAGCATCATTTACAACTTGCTTAATGTGTTCATCCAGCTGTTTTTCGTTTACCGCGTTATTAGAGATGAACTGCTGTTGTGAAAGATTAGCATCAGATGATCGAAAGTTGCCAGCAGCATTTGTCATGTTTGCATGTGCAACATTAAGAAAATTATCAACTTGTTGATTTGCAGATGGTATTGGAAATTGTTTCTCAACAATGTTTACATCATGGATCAAGGAAGTAATGGGGTTAAAGACGCTTGTAGTGGTAGCAGTAGAGCAAGCAGTACGTAAGGCTTCACTATTTGTAGACGCAATATTAGAGCCTCGATTATTGGAGAAAGAATAATTGATATTACTGTCAAAGAGATTTGATTCAGCGGGTCGATTTGGTGTCAGTGTCACTCTAGGAGGAGAGTGAATTACCGCTTGATAGTTTTTACGTGACCTCTGAGTGGGTGTGTCAGGGTTATTACGTATGGTCTGAGAACGAGTTGTGGTTCCTCTTGGTTGTCTCGGAACAGTACCGTTACTTGTATTATTGTTATTACTCATGTTCTTGTTTTGCTCTTAGTGTTGATAAAGATAAGAAAGCAAAGCTGATTTTAGTTTTATTAAACGGAAATTGAAACAGCTGAGATTTGGCTTTTCGTGGTAAATGGCAAAAGTAGATTTAATGATCGTTGAAATTTTCGCTGAGGTAAAGTGTTCGAAATATTCATAAGTTTTCAGTAGCTCATGTTGTTTTAAAGGTATGGATAGAAAGTAATTTAAGTGGTTAAGAGTTTTGGTTGTTTTATTGAATACTTTCGTTACGTTCTGGACTATTAGGCTATTCTCACTAGCGACTCAGAAACGATATACGAACGTTATGAAATTGTGAAATTGAAGCTAACTGTCTATGGAAACTCAAACTCTTTTGAAAACAAAGTGTGCTTGGACTCATGACGTTACGTTTGACTATTCACATGGAGTAGAATTCAACCAATTCTTAGTAAAGATTGCATTTTAGAATTTGCGATGAGCAAAATAAGTATCCAAAACATAAATTAGAAACCCAAGCATCCGCAAGAAAACTGGTTGTGGTCATTTAGAATTATAACATATCCCTTTGGATGTCTTTTGGGAATACTCGGTACCACATTGGTGAAGGCCTTTGAAGGACATCAGATTTGAGTCTCTTTCTCTGTTTAGGCAGCCCCACGTTGGGCGCCATTGTAAGAGGTTATCAGAGTGTTCGTTTGGTGAACTATACACTTATTTGTTAGCAGCAGGTGGCACGCTTGCGGTTGCACGGCGTTAACTCGTCGGTGGGGTGGGATCTTGCTGCTTTTCTCTGATTCTTACTGTTTTATCGTGCCGATGAAAGGAAATAATATAAAAAGGGATTTAAAGCTCATGACCAAGGGTGCTAGAGCATTGAAAGTTGAAAGAGTTATATGAGCATACTGAAACTTATTGCGGTGTTTTAGATGTAACAACACCAGAGGGAACCCGCCCGCTGCAACTGGCATAACCATTTGCGCCATGACTACTCCTTCCTAATCTTCTGTTGGAATAGTCCCTAACTAATTGTTCCGAACATTTTCCTAATCGATTATCTCAACGATCGCGAAGAATCTTAAAACTTCATATTAATTTGATACAAAAACAAAAAAAATAATTGTCAAATAATTTGCAAAGAAACATATCCAAGACTAATTTTATTATAATTCATTATCTATATATAGGTATATATGTATATATGTACATACATATCGTTGGCAACGCAAAGATGATGCATGTAGTTTTGGAGAGGTTAGGTAGTTTCGGTATAAATCAAATAAATGTAACTTAGATTGGAAAATATGAGTATGTTTGTATATGAATTGCATGTGCTAAATTCAAATGTATGAAAGGTTGGTTTGTAAACTCTTATTAATTACGGTTATGTATATATGAATGTATAGGTCTACGATATATGTATTTTTTGACTAATTAACTGTTAGATAGTTTGGTATGTATTATGTATTTAAGTTTTAAATATAGTTAGGATAAGTATTTAGTAAGTATTTAGGTATATACTATAAAGAGGTATATATATGAATGCACGTTATAAATTAAGTTAAGAAAAGGTTAGAAAATAAGCCATTGAAAAGAAACTATTTAATATGTACTTACGGTTTTATAGGAATATCCAGGCGTTGAAGTTTGTGCACAAATTTCAGCCGTATATGTAGTTAAATTGAATGTCCCTTTATACAAATTATGACAAAGTGTTACTTCTCTGTGGCTTTTACAGAATTTTTTTACTGATAGAAAATCTACCTTGATGAAATTTAAGCTAAATAATTTTCTTTTTGTTTTTTGTTTAAGCTTATTTAACTGATAATTTAGATTTAGCACTACTATACTTGTTTGTCACGAAACTTAGTTTTTATATTTAAGGTTTAAGTAAAAAAAAATAGGGTTACGATAGCTTTCGCCGATACATCCTTGATGTATATACATATATAGATGAAGCACTTGATTGAAGAACGATTGATTGAGGTTATGAAAGAATGCTCGACTATTGATTTACAGTTGTTCTTCTTCCATTGCGATGCACCAATGTTGAGATACATGTTAGGTTAAGTTGGCATATGCGCAACCAACGTGAAGTTAATTTGTTCTTTTTCCAGAGGATGAAATATTTTCAGGTTAACTTTTACAACGCTTTGCTTTGTAAAGTGGACCTTAGTAGAACCCTAAACGTTCTCCGTTAAGGTCTCTAAAGATTGCTGAAAATGTGAATTTGTAATACTTGTTCACATTACCACGAAAATGCTTACCTTCTAAGGGTAAATATACGTACATATAAGTATATACTCGTACATATATATATTACGTTTCTATTAAATTAGTGGAATCAACTAGTTACTCTTTAATAATTAATGAATTTAATTTCTTAGGACGCAAAAAGGGTAAAAAACGAATAAAAAAAAAACTAAGGCTCAAGCCAAATCTTTCTATCACACCACACAAAAGGAAAACGTGGTTTTTAACAAAAAATTGATAGTGGCTTCCGCACTGAACGTCTGAGGTTAGGTTAAAGAAAAGAAAGAATGAGATATCCCACTGCCTTATATACTTTGATGTGTCTCCGTAAGTTTAAGCCAAACTCAATCCGTTTATAATTCCAATATACCAATTGGTATAAGGTCGAGTTCACGCTAAAACATCTGGTTTGTGTCTATGATGTTCGGACCAACTGTTACCATTTTAGGATTAAAGTAAACGAGATTCAACAAAAATTTAATAGGGATCACGCTACAACATCTCGTCCACATTTCTGCGAAAACGATAAAACACAAATGTAATTGTTTGGCGTTTCATTCACACTTCTGTGAAAACGTGAAAAACCAAATGCTGATAATTAGCAGCCGTTTTAACAGTTTCAAGCTTCTAACAGAAACTGCTCTAGTGTCTAAACCGTGAGAATTTGGGAGGCGCGTTATGTCTCCTTGAAAGGGAAATTATTTCACGTCTAAAATGTCTTATGAATCTCGGGCACATCTCGTTCACACCTCTGTGAAAACGAGAAAACCCAAATGCAGATAATTAACAGCCGTTTTAACAGTTTCAAGCCTCTAAGAAAAACTGCTCTAGTGTCTAAACTAGGAGCTTATGGGAGGCTTGTTATACCTCCTGGAAAATCTAGTTATTTGAAGTCTGAAATTTCCTATAAAACCGGGCACATCTCGTTCACATTTCTGCGAAAACGAGAAAACCCAAATGCAGATAATTAACAGACGTTTTAACAGTTTCAAGCCTCTGAGAAAAACTGCTCTATTGTCTAAACTAAGAGCCCTTGCGAATCTTGGTGTGCCTCCTGGAGAAGCAATTATTTAACGCCTAAAATGTCCCGTAAACCTCGGGCACACCTCGTTCACATTTCTTTGAAAACGAGAAAACCCAAATATTGATAATTAACAGCCGTTTTAAACGTTTCAAGCCTCTAACATATACTGCTCTGGTGTCTAAACTGTGAGCCCTTGGGAGGCTTGTTATGCCTCCTTGAAAAGGTAATTATTTGGCGTGTGAAACGTCCTATAAAGCTCAGCCACACCTGGTTCACACTTCTGTCAAAATGTGGAAAACCAAATGCTGATAATTAACAGCCGTTTTAACAGTTTCAAGCTTCTAACAGAAACTGCTCTAGTATCTAAACTGTGAGCCCTAGGGAAGCTTGTTATGCCTCCTTAAAAATGTATTTATTTGACGTCGAAAATGTCCTATAAACCTCGGCCATATCTCTTTCACATTTCTGCGGAAACGAGAAAACCCAAATGCAGGTAATTAACAGACGTTTTAACAGTTTCAAGCCTCTAAGAAAAACTGCTCTAGTGTCTAAACTAGGAGCTTATGGGAGGCTTGTTATACCTCCTGGAAAATCTAATTATTTGAAGTCTGAAATTTCCTATAAAACCGGGCACATCTCTTTCACATTTCTGCGAAAACGAGAAAACCCAAATGCAGATAATTAACAGACGTTTTAACAGTTTCAAGCCTCTGAGAAAAACTGCTCTATTGTCTAAACTAAGAGCCTATGGGAGGCTTGTTATGCCTCCTGGAAAATGTAATTATTTGGCGTCTAAAATTTCCTATAAATCCCGGGCACATCTCGTTCACGTTCCTGTGAAAACGAAAAACACCAAGTACTGATAATTAACATTATCAGTTTCAATCCTCTAACAGAAACTGCTCTAGTGTCTAAACTGTGAGCCCTTTGGGGGCTTATTATGACTCCGTGAAAAGGCAATTATCTTGCGTCTAAAACGTCCTATAAACCTTGGGCGCATCTCGTTCACATTTCTGTGAAAACAAGAAAACCCAAATCCTGATAATTAACATCCGTTTGCCGTTTTAACAGTTTCAATCCTCTACCAAAAACTGCTCTAGTGTCTAAACTGTGCGCCGTTGAGAGGCTTGTTATGCCTCCTTGAAAAGATAGTTATTTGGCGTCTAAAATCTCCTTTAAACCTCGGCATATCTCGTTCACATTTCTGTGAAAACGTGAAAAACCAAATGCTGATAATTAACAGTCGTTTTAACAGTTTCATGCCTCTAACAGAAACTGCTCTAGCGTCGAAACTGTGAGCCATTGGGAGGCTCGTTATGCCTCCTTGAAAAGGCAAATATTTGACTTCTAAAATGCCTTATGAATCTCGGGCACATCAGGTCCACACCTCTGCGAAAACGAGAAAACCCAAATGCAGATAATTAGCATCCGTTTTAACAGTTTCTAACCTCTAACAGAAACTGCTCTAATGTCTAAACTAAGAGCCCTTACGAAGCTTGGTGTCCCTCCTGGAAAAGTAATTATTTGACGCCTAAGATGTCCTATAAACCTCGGGCACACCTCGTTCACATGTCCTTGAAAACGAGAAAACCCAAATACTGATATTTAACAGCCGTTTTAAACGTTTCAAGCCTTTAACATATACTGCTCTAGTGTCTAAACTGTGAGCCCTTGGGAGGCTTGTTAGGTTAGGTTAGGTTAGGTAAGAGTGGCTGTTGGAAATACCAACCCACTTAGGCCTATTGGCCCATTGCGATGCCACGTGGATCTATGATCTTCTTACTACTGGAACCAGTTTGAGCTTATAATAAAGCGTAGGAGACTGTTAACGTCTATTTCTTCTAGATCGTAGCTCCTAGATGAAGCTTTCTTCTCTGGGAGAGAGCTGAGCATGTGCAGAGTAGGTGGAGGATTGTCTCCTCCTCTTCCTCGTCCATGCAGCTTCTACAGAAATCGTTAGTAAAAGCGCCAAGCCTTCTTGCGTGCTTGCCTATGAGGCAGTGTCCGGTAATGACACCTATTATGGCGCTGAGATGGTTCCTATCTAAAAGGATCAGACACTTAGATCGACTCAGATCCAGCCTTGGCCAGATCTGTTTGGTCGCTAGACATGTTTGTCCAGCAGTCCACCTAAGGTCCGTTCTTTTATTGTCATCTAGCTTTAGTGTTAGTTTGCACGTAGCGATTGGTATACCTATACTACCTTTGTCCGGTAGGATAGGTAGAGTGGTTCCAATTTTGGCGAGTTCATCGGCTCTGCAGTTCCCTGGAATGTCTCTGTGGCCCGGCACCCAACAGAGGTGAATGTTGAACTGCTCTGCCATCTCCATGAGAGATGATCGGCATTCAAGGGCAGTTTTAGAACACAATGAGACCGAGTCCAGGGACTTGATGGCGGCCTGACTATCCGAAAATATGCGGATATCCTTTGCAGATATCACGTTTTTCTTCAGCCAGGACAGAGCTTCTTTAGTCGCCAAAATTTCCACCTGGAACACGCTACAGTGATTTGGAAGGCGGAAAGAGGGGCTTAGATTTAGCTTATCTGAGAAAACACCGCCACCAACTCCGCTGTCGGTTTTATCCATCTGTGTAGAGATGGATTGACTTGTCCTCCATGAAAGCATCCTCCTCCCAGAATGATCTAGAGGGGAAGCTTACATGGAAGTTTTTGTCAAACCAAAGTTCAGGTATGGTATAATCGGTGTTCTCTGTGAGGATTCCTAATGTATTAAGAATGTTGGCGTGGCCAAATGAATTATTAGCTGCATAGCTGCAGTCGCAGCTACTTGCTTGCTAAATATGTCGAGGGGTGTCAAGTGAAGCAGAATATCTTATGCCGCAGAGGGGGTAGACCGCAAGGCTCTGCTTGTGCATAGATATGCTGTTCTTTGGACTCTGCTTAATTTAATACGGTTGACTGCATTTTCCAAGGCCGTCCACCAGACAACCACCCCGTAAGTAAGTATCGGTCTTATGACCGAGATGTATAGCCAGTGGGTTATGCGAGGTTGAAGGCCCCATTTGTCCCCAATGGCTTTCTTGCAAGAGAATAAAGCTATTGTAGCTTTATTGACTCTTTCTTGAATGTTAGGTTTCCAGTTTAGTTTCCTGTCAAAAATGAGACCCAGATATTTTGCTGTATCGGAGAAAGCTAAACTGGTACCGTTTATTGAAGGAGGGTCTATGATTGGAATCTTATATTTCCTAGAAAAGAGGACAAGATCAGTTTTATGGGGGTTTATTCCCAATCCACAGCGATCTGCCCAGCAGGTTAATCTGTTAAGATTTACTTGGAAGAGCTCTTTAATGGTATTTAGATGTTTTCCTGAGACGGCTATAGCAACGTCATCGGCATAGGCAATCACTCTGCTACCACCCGCTTCCAGGTATATCAGCAGTTCGTTAACTACTAAGTTCCACAGAAGGGGAGAGAGGACACCGCCTTGCGGCGTACCCCTACTGACATATCTTTTAGCAGAAGTCTCACCCAGTTTGGAGTTGATTATCCTGCTTGTTAGCATTAGATTAATCAACTCCCCAAGTGAGCCGTCTACCTGCAGAGTTGACAGCGCAGTCGTGATTGCGGATGTGTTGACGTTGTTAAAGGCGCCCTCTATGTCTAGGAAAGCAACAATTGTGTTCTCCTTATATTGTAGGGATCGTTCGATGTGGCTAGTCAGAGAGTGCAAAGCCATTTCCACCGACTTTCCTTTACAGTAGGCATGTTGAGCCGTAGACAGAAGTCTTGGATCAACTTTAGCTCGAATATGAATATCAATCAGTCGTTCTAAAGTTTTCAGAAGGAATGATGATTGACTTATAGGTCTGAGGTCCTTTGGGACTACATGAGAACATTTTCCAGCTTTGGGAATGAATACTGCATTGACTTCTCTCCATAACAGTGGAATGGGGATAAGTTCTACATAGCTCCTCATAATATTTTCCAACACTGGTAGAATAATATGTGAGGATCTCTGTAGCTCGGCAGGTATAATACCGTCTGTACTAGCAGACTTGTATGGTTTGAAGTTATGCAGCGCCCAGAGCAGTTTGTGTCTCGTAATCAGACCATGAATTTTGGTCACGGTTGCAGTAGGCTTGATTGGGCTGCTACTGGCCGCGAGTTGGGAGCTACCTAGAAAGTGGGTGTCCAGAAGCAGGTTGAGTGATTCATCACTTGAGGTTGTCCAAGAGCCATCGTTTTTTTTCAAACAGCTTGGCATCATAGGATTTGTGGAGAGGATTTCTCTTAGCCGCGAAGCCTCAGAGGTTTCTGTGATTTTGTCGCAGAATGACCTCCAGGATTGTCGCTTTGCCTTCCTCAGTTCTTTTTTGTATAATTTGAGGGATTCTTTATATGAGTCCCAGTCAGTCACTTTTCTTGTGCTTTTTGCTGCGTTGAAAAGTTTTCTGCAGGTGTTTCTGAGCAGTCCCAGTGCCGATGTCCACCAATGTGGCTTTTTCTTGCCTCTTGGTTGAATAAGAGGGCAGGAAGCGGCCATAGCCTTATTGAGAGTCAGAGTAAATTCCCTGACTTTCATGTCGAGCTCATTGGTGTCACGCGGGGGACTTGATAGTTTAGAGGGTATCGTTTCCGACAGTATTCCTCTATATTTTGTCCAATCAGTTTTCCGGTAGTTCCGGAAAGCTGGTTGGCGGGGGGGAGCATCACTCAGACTGAATTGGATGTATCTATGGTCTGAAAAGGAGTGTTCAGACGATACCATCCAGTTTGTTAGTCTTTGGGTGATGCTGTCGGAGACAAGAGTAATATCTAATACTTCTTGTCGGTTTTTTGTTATAAAAGTGGGCTCATTGCCAATATTGCAAATTAAGAGGTTAGTACATAAAATATAGTCTAAAAGTGACTCACCTCTATCATTGATGTCGGTACTGCCCCATACCGTATGATGTGCGTTAGCATCGCATCGGATTATGAGGCCAGTTTTTTGCCTTCCCGCTTCCAGTACCACCCTTTCTAGGTTATCACCAGGGAGAGGGCCCACTTGTTCGTGGCCAAGGTAAGCCGATGCCAGCCAGTAAGAGCCTTTGGCAGCCTCTAATCTGGCAACGGTTAGGTCGGGGTCACTGAGGTTGGGAAGTAGAAATACATTAAGGCTACGCTTCACTAATATACAAGTTCTAATCTTACCTTTGTCTCTTGTATAGAACGGAACATATGTGGGTGTCCTAAGTCCACGAACCACGCCTTCTGCAATCCATTGCTCCTGGATTAGAATTATGTCTTCTGCGTTTTTGGAAAGACGCAGAATGAGTGCGGCCGAAGCCTTTTTTGAGTGGTGGAGATTAATCTGGAGAAACCGTATCATTGCTACAGTCTTCCAGAGTCGCCTCCACCACGGTGTTGTTGAGGTCCTCCAATTCTGAAGATGTGCCCAAGAGCTCATCTTCTATCTCTGATCGTGTAGAAGCTCTAATTGCTTCGTCATCGGTTTCCATTTCCGATTGGTAGTCACCTCGGACAGATTGGAGTCGTCGCTATCCAATTCTGGAAAGGATATCGACGCTCCAAGATCCAAGGTTGTGATGTCAGGTGTTAAAGGAGGAGGAGGTTGCTTATCAGCATCCAGCTCATCCTTTTTGTACACCCTTAAATGAATGGACTCGAATCCGAACCGAATCATGCCTTTCGTCTGCGCCAGAGGATTAAGGGATTCCTTATTGATCACAATTAACGCGCATCTATAAGAACCTCTTACTTCCTCCAGTTTCGCGACTTTCCAGTCATGAGTCGGAAGAGTCGGGTTGCTGAGCCGGATGATTTCCAGGATACTTTCTGGAGAGGAGGGTTCTGCTGGAATCCAGGTACGAGTTCGAGGTCTACTAGGAATGTCTTCCTTAGAACCGACCTCGAGTTTTGCACCTGGCCAAACCTCTCTTAAACCATCGATGGCCTTGGTGAAGAGATCGAGAGATCTCTGGTTGGAGCAAGCGATGAGCTTGACATGGCCTTGGTGCCAGCCAGCGTCGCTTGTGATAGGAGGTGGTCCTGGGTTTTCCCGCATGATGGTCAAGAAGTTCCTCGATAGCTTCAACTTGACCAATTGCCACCGTTCCGGTGTAATGGAACCGTCGGTATCGCTCCTGTCGATCACCGCGATCACCAATGCGTCCGTTAGGACTTCATTATAAGACCTCAGAGATCTGCTGTTGGATGGCCCAGGGGTTGTAGAACTGTGTGTTTTGGGCCTCTTGGAAACCGGTACGGTTTCCTCCAACGATCTCTGACGCTTAGAGGAGTCTTTTGACGTTTTGGGAGCGGTGGAAGCAGTGGGAAATCCGTCTTTTAGGATGTTTTTAGCCCACTCAACCTTGCTCTTTATTTCCGCACTTCTCTCAAACTCCGGAATGCATCCGAAGGGTTTGATGATGCGTGAAGCATTTCGGCGTCTTATGTAGAGCGCCTTAGATGGAGCTTGCCGATGCGGCTGAGCTCCAGATTCCTCCTTGGAGGGAGGAGTTTTGGTAGCAGCAACAAGTCCGTGGCCTGCCACAAACTTGCTGCTGCTGGGGGCGGGGGAAGTGATAGGACCATGGCTTGCCACAGTCTTAACACTCCCCGAAGGAGTTTTGGTAGCAGCGACAAGTCCGTGGCCTGCCACAAACTTGCTGCTGCTAGGGGCAGAGGAAGTGATAGGACCATGGCTTGCCACAGTCTTAACACTCCCTGAAGGAGTTTTGGTAGCCGCGACAAGTCCGTGGCCTGCCACAAACTTGCTGCTGCTAGGGGTGGAGGAGGTGATAGGACCATGGCTTGCCACAGTCCTAACACTTCCTGAATTCTTATTTTTTGGCTCGTTCCTTTTGCCTTTAGAGGATGGCGCACCATGGCCTGCCACAGTTTTGCCTCCTCTCGGCAATGCAGGAGCCTTGCCGGTAGTCGGTGTAGTCATCGTTCCACCGCCCGGTAATGAAGGAGTACCGGCCTCGGTTTTTGTTTTTTGGTTGTTATCCATTAATGGTCCCACGAGTAGCGGAGAAAGGGGTGTCGATCTGTACAGAGATCCGCCGTATACAGATAAAGCTAGCTAATCCGAAGGTCGCCAGGTATCCGGATACTCCGTTTGCGACTGAGCTATTTTTGGAGATACTGGGCCCTCAGCCAGGTTGATATTCGGCACGGGTCGTATAACACCTTGATCCAGCCCAGGGGAATGATGGAGTGCTTTGGGAGTTGGGGAGGGGGGGGGGGAGGGGAGCATCCTTTGGTTTCAGGACTCGTCTGGAGAATTTCTTCTCGAGATTCATTGACCCTACTCAGCCTCTACAACTCGACAAGTTCGATGCTCGCGGTAGAAGGGGAGGCTTGTTATGCCTCCATGAAAATGTAATTAATTGCCGTCTAAAATGTCCTATAAACCTCGGCCACATCTCCTTCACATTTCTGTGAAAACGAGAAAACCCAAATGCTGATAATTAACAGCGGTTTTAGCAGTTTCAATCCTCTTACAGTAACTGCTCTAGTGTCGAAACTTTGAGCCCTTGGGAGGCTTGTTATGCCTCCCTGAAAAGGTAATTATTTGACGTGTGAAACGTCCTGTAAACCTCAGCCACACCTCGTTCACAATTCTGTGAAAACGTGAAAAACCAAATGCTTATAATTAACAGCCGTTTTAACAGTTTCAAGCTTCTAACAAAACTGCTCTAGTGTCTAAACTGTGAGACGTTGAGAGGCTTGTTATGCCTCCTTAAAAAGGTAATTATTTGACGTGTAAAATGTCCTATAAACCTCGGCCACAACTCCTTCACATTTCTGTGAAAACGAGGGAAACCAAATGCTGATAATTGACAGCCGTTTTAACAGTTTCAAGCCTCTAACAGAAACTGCTCTACTGTCTAAACTGTGAGCCCTTGGGAGGCTTGTTACACCTCCTTGCAAAGGCAATTATTTGGCATCTAATATGTCCTATAGAACTCGGCACATCTCGTTGACATTTCTGTGAAAACGAGAAAAACCAAATGCTAATAATTAACAGCCGTTTTAAACGTTTCAAGTCTCTAACGTATACTGCTCTAGTGTCTAAACTGTGAGCCCTTGGGAGGCTCGTTATACCTAATTAAAAAGGTATTTATTTGTCGTCTAAAATGTCCTTTAAACCTCGGCCACATCTCTTTCACATTTCTGTGAAAACGAGAAAACCCAAATGCTGATAATTAACAGAGGTTTTAACAGTTTCAAGCCTCAGAGAAAAATTGCTCTAGTGTCGAAATTGAGAGCCTATGGGAGGCTTGTTATGCCTCCTCGAAAATGTTATTATTTGACGTCTAAAATTTCCTATAAATCCCGGGCACATCTCGTTCACGTTCCTGTGAAAACAAAAAAACCAAATACTGATAATTAAAATTATCAGTTTCAATCCTCTAACAGAAACTGCTCTAGTGTTTAAATTATGAGCCGCTTGGGGCTTGTTATGACTCCGTGAAAAGGCAATTATTTTGCGTCTAAAACGTCCTATAAATCTTGGGCGCATCTCGTTCACATTTCTGTGAAAACGAGAAAACCCAAATCCTGATAATTAATAGCCGTTTGCCGTTTTAACAGTTCCAATAATCTACAGGAAACTGCTCTAGTGTCTAAACAGTGAGCCGTTGGGTTGCTTGTTATGCCTCCTTGAAAAGAGAGTTATTTGGCGTCTAATATGTCCTATAAACCTCGGCCACATCTCGTTCACATATCTGTGAAAACGAGAAAAACCAAATGCTAATAATTAACAGCCGTTTTAAACGTTTCAAGCCTCTAACATATACTGTTCTAGTGTCTAAACTGTGAGCCCTTGGGAGGCTCGTTATACCTAATTAAAAAGGTATTTATTTGACGTCTAAAAT
Source organism: Volucella bombylans (assembly GCA_949129095.1). Classification (NCBI taxonomy): domain Eukaryota; kingdom Metazoa; phylum Arthropoda; class Insecta; order Diptera; family Syrphidae; genus Volucella; species Volucella bombylans. Next base: position 6,094,510 of record OX422145.1, read on the forward strand.
GTCCTTTAAACCTCGGCCACATCTCTTTCACATTTCTGTGAAAACGAGAAAACCCAAATGCTGATAATTGACAGCCGTTTTAACAGTTTCAACACTCTAACAGCAACTGCTCCAGTGTCTAAACTGTGAGCCCTTGGGAGGATTGTTACACCTCCTTGCAAAGGCAATTATTTGGCATCTAATATGTCCTATAGAACTCGGCACATCTCGTTGACATTTCTGTGAAAACGAGAAAAACCAAATGCTAATAAGTAACAGCCGTTTTAAACGTTTCAAGTCTCTAACGTATACTGCTCTAGTGTCTAAACTGTGAGCCCTTGGGAGGCTCGTTATGCCTCCTTAAAAAGGTATTTATTTGACGTCTAAAATGTCCTATAAACCTCGGCCACATCTCTTTCACATTTCTGCGAAAACGAGAAAAACCAAATGCAGATAATTAACAGAGGTTTTAACAGTTTCAAGCCTCAGAGAAAAACTGCTCTAGTGTCGAAATTGAGAGCCTATGGGAGGCTTGTTATGCCTCCTCGAAAATGTTATTATTTGACGTCTAAAATTTCCTATAAATCCCGGGCACATCTCGTTCACGTTCCTGTGAAAACAAAAAAACCAAATACTGATAATTAAAATTATCAGTTTCAATCCTCTAACAGAAACTGCTCTAGTGTTTAAATTATGAGCCCCTTGGGGGCTTGTTATGACTCAGTGAAAAGGCAATTATTTTGCGTCTAAAACGTCCTATAAATCTTGGGCGCATCTCGTTCACATTTCTGTGAAAACGAGAAAACCCAAATCCTGATAATTAATAGCCGTTTGCCGTTTTAACAGTTCCAATAATCTACAGGAAACTGCTCTATTGTCTAAACAGTGAGCCCTTGGGTTGCTTGTTATGCCTCCTTGAAAAGAGAGTTATTTGGCGTCTAATATGTCCTATAAACCTCGGCCACATCTCGTTCACATATCTGTGAAAACGAGAAAAACCAAATGCTAATAATTAACAGCCGTTTTAAACGTTTCAAGCCTCTAACATATACTGTTCTAGTGTCTAAACTGTGAGCCCTTGGGAGGCTCGTTATACCTAATTAAAAAGGTATTTATTTGACGTCTAAAATGTCCTTTAAACCTCGGCCACATCTCTTTCACATTTCTGTGAAAACGAGAAAACCCAAATGCTGATAATTGGCAGCCATTTTAACAGTTTCAACACTCTAACAGAAACTGCTCCAGTGTCTAAACTGTGAGCCCTTGGGAGGATTGTTACACCTCCTTGCAAAGGCAATTATTTGGCATCTAAAATGTCTTATAAAACTCGGCACATCTCGTTCACATTTTTGTGAAAACGAGAAAAACCAAATGCTAATAATTAACAGCCGTTTTAAACGTTGCAAGCCTTTAACATATACTGCTCTAGTGTCTAAACTGTGAGCCCTGGGGCGGCTTGTTACGCCTCCTTGCAAAGGCAATTATTTGGCATCTAAATTGTCCTATAAAGCTCGGCACATTTCGTTCACACTTCTGTGAAAACGTGAAGTACCAAATGCTGATAATTAACAGCCGTTTCAACAGTTTCAAGCTTCCAACACAAACTGCTCTAGTGTCTAAACTGTGAGAGCTTGGTAAGCTTGTTATGCTTCCTTGAAAAGGTAATTATTTGGCATCTAAAATGTCCTATAAAACTCGGCACATCTCGTTCACATTTCTGTGAAAACGAGATAAACCAAATGTTGATAATTAACAGCCGTTTTAAACGTTTCAAGCCACTAACAGATACTGCTCTAGAGTCTAAACTGTGAGCCCTTGGGAGGCTTGTTATCCCTCCTTCAAAAGGTAATTATTTGGCGTCTAAAATGTCCTATGAATCTCGGCCCCATCTCTTTCACATTTCTGTGAAAACGAGAAAACCCAAATGCTGATAATTAACAGCCATTTTAACAGTTTCAATCGTCTAACAGACACTGCCCTAGTGTCTAATTTGTGAGCCCTTGGTTGGCTTGTTATGCCTCCTTGAAAAGGTATTTATTTGACGTCTAAAATATCCTATAAACTTCGGCCACATCTCTTTCACATTTCTGTGAAAACGAGAAAAAAAATATGCTAATAATTAACATCCGTTTTAAACGTTTCAAGCCTCTAACATATACTGCTCTGGTGTCTAAACTGTGAGCCCTTGGGAGGCTTGTTATGCCTCTTTGAAAATGTAATTATTTGACGTCTAAAATTTCCTATAAACCCCGGGCACATCTCGTGCACATTTCTCAGAAAACGAAAAAATCCAGTTTCAAGCCTCTAACAGAAACTGCTCTAGTGTCTAAACTAAGAGCCCATGGTAGGCTTGTTACGCCTCCTTGAAAAGATAATTATTTGGTGTCTAAAATGTCCCATAAACCTCGATCACATCTTGTTCACGTTTCTGCGAAAACGAGAAAACCCAAATGCAGATTATTAACAGACGTTTTAACAGTTTCAAGACTGGGAGGTAAAAAGGTAAAAAGGTATTTATTTGACGTCTAAAATGCCCTATAAACCTCGGCCACACCTCTTTCACATTTCTGTGAAAACGAGAAAACCCAAATGCTCATAATTAATAGCCATTTTAGCAGTTTCAAGCCTCTAACAGAAACTGCTCTAGTGTCTAAATTGTGAGCCCATGGGAGGCTCGTTATTCCTCCTTGGAAAGGTATTTATTTGACGTATAAAATGACCTATAAACCTCGGCCACATCTCTTTCAAATTTCTGTGAAAACGAGAGAACCCAAATGCTGATAACTAACAGCCGTTTTAACAGTTTCAAGCGTCTAACAGAAACTGCTCTAATGTCTAAACTCTGGGCATTTGGGAGGCTTTTTACGAATAGTTGCAAAGGCAATTAATAAACCAAATGTTGATAATTAACAGCGGTTTTAAACGTTTCAAGCCTCTAGCAGATACTGCTCTAGTGTCTAAACTGTGAGCCCTTTGGAGGCTTCTTACGCCTCCTTGAGAGGGCAATTATTTGGCGTCTAAACTGTCCTATAAAACTCGGGGCATCTCGTTCACATTTCCGTGAAAACGGGATAAACCAAATGTTGATAATTAACAGCCGTTTTACACGTTTCAAGCCTCTAACATATACTCCCCTAGTGTCTAAACTGTGAGCCCTTGGGAGGCTTGTTATGCCTCCTTTAAAAGGTACTTATCTGACGTCTAAAATGTCCTATAAACCTCAGGCAGATTTTGTTCACATTTCCGAGAAAACGAGAAAAACCAAATGCTAATAATTAACAGCCGTTTTGTACGTTTCAAGCTTCTAGCATATACTGCTCTAGTGTCTAAACTGTGAGGCCTTGGGATTCTTGTTATGCCTCCTTGAAAAGGTATTTATTTCGCGTCTAAAACTTCCTGTAAACCTTGGGCGCATCTCGTTCGCATTTCTGTGAAAACGAGTTAAACCAAATGTTGATAATTAACAGTCGTTTTAACATTTTCAAGCCTCTAACAGAAACAGCTCTAGTGTCGAAACTGTGAGCCCTTGGGAGGCTTGTTATGCCTCTTTGAAAACTCAATTATTTGGCGTCTAAAATGTCTTATAAATCTCGGGCTAATTTCGTCCACACCTCTGCGAAAACGAGAAAACCCAAATGCTGATAATTAACAGCCGTTTTAACAGTTTCAAGCCACTAACAGATACTACTCTAGTATCTAAACTGTGAGCCCTTGGAAAGCTTGTTATCCCTCCTTCAAAAGGTAATTATTTGGGGTCTAAAATGTCCTATAAAGCTCGGCAACATCTCTTTCACATTTCTGTGAAAACGAGATAAACCAAATGTTGATAATTAACACCCGTTTTAAACGTTTCAAGCCTCTAGCAGATACTGCTCTAGTGTCTAAACTGTGAGCCCATGGGAGGCTTGTTTGTTGTGCCCCCTTGAAAAGGTATTTATTTGACGTCTAAAATGTCCTATAAACCTCGGGCACCTCTTGTTCACATTTCCGTGAAAACGAGATAAACCAAATGTTGATAATTAACAGCCGTTTTAAACGTTTCAAGCCTCCAGCAGATACTGCTCTAGTGTCTAAACTGTGAGTCCTTGGGGGGCTTTTATGCCTAATTGAAAAGGCTTTTATTTGGCGTATAAAATGTCCTATAAACTTCGGCCACATCTCTTTGACATTTCTGTGAAAACGAGAAAACCCAAATGCTGATAACTAACAGCCTTTTTAAACGTTTCAAGCCTCTAACATATACTGCTCTAGTGTCGAAACTGTGAGCCCTTGGGAGGCTTGTTATGCCTCCTTAAAAAGGTAGTTGCTTGGAGCCTAATATGTCCTGTAAACTTCGGCACATCTCGTTCACATTTCCGTGAAAACGAGATAAACCAAATGTTGATAATTAACAGACGTTTTAAACGTTTCAAGCCTCTAGCAGATACTGCTCTAGTGTCTAAACTGTGAGCCCTTGGAAGGCTTGTTATGCCTCCTTAAAAAGGTAGTTAATAGGCGCCTAAAATGTCCTATAAACCTCGGCACATCTCGTTCACATTTCCATAAAACGAGATAAGCCAAATGTTGATAATTAACAGCCGTTTTAAAAGTTTCAAGCCTCCAGCAGATACTGCTCTAGTGTCTAAACTGTGGGCCCTTGGGAGGCTTGTTATGCCTCCTTAAAAAGGTAGTTGATAGGCGCCTAAAATGTCCTATAAACCTCGGCACATCTCGTTCACATTTCCATGAAAACGAGATAAGCCAAATGTTGATAATTAACAGCCGTTTTAAACGTTTCAAGCCTCTAGCAGATACTACTCTAGGTTCTAAACTGTGAGCCCTTGGGAAGCTTGTCGTGCCTCCTAGAAAATGTATTTATTTGACGTCTAAAATGTCCTATAAACCTCGGGCACATCTTGTTCACATTTCCGTGAAAACGAGATAAACCAAATGTTGATAATTAACAGCCGTTTTAAACGTTTCAAGCCTCCAGCAGATACTGCTCTAGTGTCTAAACTGTGAGCCCATGGGAGGCTTGTTTGTTGTGCCCCCTTGAAAAGGTATTTATTTGACGTCTAAAATGTCCTATAAACCTCGGCACATCTCGTTCACGTTTCCATGAAAACGAGATAAGCCAAATGTTGATAATTAACAGCCGTTTTAAACGTTTCAAGCCTCTAGCAGATACTACTCTAGGTTTTAAACTGTGAGCCTTGGGAGGCTTGTTTGTTGTACCTCCTTGAAAAGGTATTTATTTGACGTCTAAAATGTCCTATAAACCTCGGGCACATCTTGTTCGCATTTCCGTGAAAACGAGATAAAGCAAATGTTGATAATTAACAGCCGTTTTAAAAGTTTCAAGCCTCCAGCAGATACTGCTCTAGTGTCTAAACTGTGGGCCCTTGGGAGGCTTGTTATGCCTCCTTAAAAAGGTAGTTGATAGGCGCCTAAAATGTCCTATAAACCTCGGCACATCTCGTTCACATTTCCATAAAACGAGATAAGCCAAATGTTGATAATTAACAGCCGTTTTAAAAGTTTCAAGCCTCCAGCAGATACTGCTCTAGTGTCTAAACTGTGAGCCCTTGGGAGGCTTGTTATGCCTCCTTAAAAAGGTAGTTAATAGGCGCCTAAAATGTCCTATAAACCTCGGCACATCTCGTTCACATTTCCATGAAAACGAGATAAGCCAAATGTTGATAATTAACAGCCGTTTTAAACGTTTCAAGCCTCTAGCAGATACTACTCTAGGTTCTATACTGTGAGCCCTTGGGAAGCTTGTCGTGCCTCCTAGAAAAGGTATTTATTTGACGTCTAAAATGTCCTATAAACCTCGGGCACATCTTGTTCACATTTCCGTGAAAACGAGATAAACCAAATGTTGATAATTAACAGCCGTTTTAAACGTTTCAAGCCTCCAGCAGATACTGCTCTAGTGTCTAAACTGTGAGCCCTTGGGGGGCTTGTTATACCTCCTTGAAAAAGTATTTATTTAGCGTATAAAATGTCCTATAAACTTCGTCCACATCTCTTTCACATTTCTGCGAAAACGAGAAAACCCAAATGCTGATAATTAACAGCCGTTTTAACAGTTTCAAGCTTCTAGCATATACTGCTCTAGTGTCTAAACTGTGAGGCCTTGGGATTCTTGTTATGCCTCCTTGAAAAGGTATTTATTTCGCGTCTAAAACTTCCTGTAAACCTTGGGCGCATCTCGTTCGCGTTTCTGTGAAAACGAGATAAACCAAATGTTGATAATTAACAGTCGTTTTAACATTTTCAAGCCTCTAACAGAAACAGCTCTAGTGTCGAAACTGTGAGCCCTTGGGAGGCTTGTTATGCCTCTTTGAAAACTCAATTATTTGGCGTCTAAAATGTCTTATAAATCTCGGGCTAATTTCGTCCACACCTCTGTGAAAACGAGAAAACCCAAATGCTGATAATTAACAGCCGTTTTAACAGTTTCAAGCCACTAACAGATACTACTCTAGTATCTAAACTGTGAGCCCTTGGAAGGCTTGTTATCCTTCCTTCAAAAGGTAATTATTTGAGGTCTAAAAGTCCTATAAAGCTCGGCAACATCTCTTTCACATTTCTGTGAAAACGAGATAAACCAAATGTTGATAATTAACACCCGTTCTAAACGTTTCAAGCCTCTAGCAGATACTGCTCTAGTGTCTAAACTGTGAGCCCCTGGGAGGCTTGTTTGTTGTGCCCCCTTGAAAAGGTATTTATTTGACGTCTAAAATGTCCTATAAACCTCGGGCACATCTTGTTCACATTTCCGTGAAAACGAGATAAACCAAAGGTTGATAATTAACAGCCGTTTTAAACGTTTCAAGCCTCCAGCAGATACTGCTCTAGTGTCTAAACTGTGAGTCCTTGGGGGGCTTTTATGCCTAGTTGAAAAGGCTTTTATTTGACGTATAAAATGTCCTATAAACTTCGGCCACATCTCTTTGACATTTCTGTGAAAACGAGAAAACCCAAATGCTGATAACTAACAGCCGTTTTAAACGTTTCAAGCCTCCAACAGATACTGCTCTAGTGTCTAAACTGTGAGCCCTTGGGGGGCTTGTTATACCTCCTTGAAAAAGTATTTATTTAGCGTATAAAATATCCTATAAACTTTGTCCACATCTCTTTCACATTTCTGCGAAAACGAGAAAACCCAAATGCTGATAATTAACAGCCGTTTTAACAGTTTCAAGCCTCTAACAGAAACTGCTCTAGCGTCTAAACTGTGAGCCCTTTGAAGGCTCGTTATGCCTCCTTGCAAAGGCAATTATTTGGCGTCTAAAATGTCCTATAAAACTCGGCACATCTCGTTCACATTTCTGTGAAAACGAGAAAACACAAATGCTTAGAATTAACGGCCGTTTTAAACGTTTCAAGCCTCTAGAATATACTGCTCTAGTGTCTAAACTGTGAGCCCTTGGGGTTCTTGTCATGCCTAATTGAAAAGGCAATTAGTTTGCCCTTGGGGGCTTGTTATCCTTCCTTCAGAAGGTAATTATTTGACGTATAAAATGTCCTATAAACCTCGAACACATATCTTTCACATTTCTGTAAAAACGAGAAAATCCAAATGGTTATAATTAACAACCGTTTTAACAGTTTCAGGCCTCTAACAGAAACTGCTCTAGTGTCTAAACTGTGAGCCCTTGGGACGCTTGTTATGCATCCTTAAAAAGGTAGTTGTTTGGCGGCTAAAATGTCCTATAAACCTCGGCACATCTCGTTCACATTTCCATTAAAACGAGATAAGCCAAATGTTGATAATTAACAGCCGTTTTAAACGTTTCAAGCCTCCAGCAGATACTGCTCTAGTGTCTAAACTGTGAGTCCTTGGGGGGCTTGTTATGCCTAATTGAAAAGGTTTTTATTTGGCGTATAAAATGTCCTATAAACTTCGGCCACATCTCTTTCACATTTCTGTGAAAACGAGAAAACCCAAATGCTGATAACTAACAGCCGTTTTAAACGTTTCAAGCCTCTAACATATACTGCTCTAGTGGCTAAACTAGGAGCCCCTGGGAGGCTTGTTATGCCTCCTTGAAAAGGTATTTATTTCGCGTCTAAAACTTCCTGTAAAGCTTTTGCGCATTTCGTTCGTATTTCTGTGAAAACGAGATAAACCAAATGTTGATAATTAACAGTTGTTTTAACATTTTCAAGCCTCTAACAGAAACTGCTCTAGTGTCGAAATTGTGAGCCCTTGGGAGGCTTGTTATACCTCTTTGAAAAGGAAATTATTTGGCGTCTAAAATGTCTTATAAATCTCGGGCATATTTCGTCCACACCTCTGTGAAAACGAGAAAATACAAATGCTGATAATTAACAACCGTTTTAACAGTTTCAAGCCTCTAACAGAAACTGCTCTAGTGTCTAAACTGTGAGCCCCTGTGAGGCTAGTTATGCCTCCTTAAAAAGGTAGTTGCTTGGCGTCTAAAATGTCCTGTAAACCTCGGCACATCTCGTTCACATTTCCGTGAAAACGAGATAAACCAAATGTTGATAATTAACAGCCGTTTTAAAAGTTTCAAGCCTCTAGCATATACTGCTCTAGTATCTAAACTGCAAGACCTTGGAGGCTTGTCATGCCTAAGGCAATTAGTTTGCCCTTGGGGGGCTTGCTATCCTTCTTTCAGAAGGTAATTATTTGACGTCTAAAATGTCCTATAAACCTCGGCCACATCTCTTTCACATTTCTGTAAAAACGAGAAAATCCAAATGGTTATAATTAACATCCGTTTTAACAGTTTCAGGCCTCTAACAGAAACTGCTCTAGTGTCTAAACTGTGAGCCCTTGGGACGCTTGTTATGCATCCTTAAAATGGTAGTTGCTTGGTGCCTAAAATGTCCTATAAACCTCGGCACATCTCGTTCACATTTCCGTGAAAACGAGATAAACCAAATGTTGATAATTAACAGCCGTTTTAAACGTTTCAAGCCTCTAGCAGATACTACTCTAGTGTCTAAGCTGTGAGCCCTTTGGAGGCTTGTTTGTTGTGCCTCCTTGAAAAGGTATTTATTTGACGTCTAAAATGTCCTATAAACCTCGGGCACATCTTGTTCGCATTTCCGTGAAAACGAGATAAACCAAATGTTGATAATTAACAGCCGTTTTAAAAGTTTCAAGCCTCCAGCAGATACTGCTCTAGTGTCTAAGCTGTGGGCCCTTGGGAGGCTTGTTATGCCTCCTTAAAAAGGTTGATAGGCGCCTAAAATGTCCTATAAACCTCGGCACATCTCGTTCACATTTCCATGAAAACGAGATAAGCCAAATGTTGATAATTAACAGCCGTTTTAAACGTTTCAAGCCTCTAGCAGATACTGCTCTAGTGTCTAAACTGTGAGCCCTTGGAAGGCTTGTTATGCCTCCTTGAAAAGGTAGTTGTTTGGCGCCTAAAATGTCCTATAAACCTCGGCACATCTCGTTCACATTTCCGTGAAAACGAGATAAACCAAATGTTGATAATTAACAGCCGTTTTAAACGTTTCAAGCCTCTAGCAGATACTGCTCTAGTGTCTAAACTGTGAGCCCTTGGAAGGCTTGTTATGCCTCCTTGAAAAGGTATTTATTTGGCGTCTAAAATGTGCTATAAAGCTCGGGCACATCTTTTTCACATTTCCGTGAAAACGAGATAAACCAAATGTTAATAATTAACAGCCGTTTTAAAAGTTTCAAGCCTCCAGCAGATACTGCTCTAGTGTCTAAACTGTGAGCCCTTGGGAGGCTTGTTATGCCTCCTGAAAAAGGCAGTTAATAGGCGCCTAAAATGTCCTATAAACCTCGGCACATCTCGTTCACATTTCCATGAAAACGAGATAAGCCAAATGATGATAATTAACAGCCGTTTTAAACGTTTCAAGCCTCTAGCAGATACTACTCTAGTGTCTAAACTGTGAGCCCTTGGGGAGCTTGCTGTGCCTCCTAGAAAAGGCAATTATTTGGCGCCTAAAATGTCTTATAAATCTCGAGCACATTTCGTTCACACCTCTGTGAAATACCCCTTCGGGTAGGGGTTAGAATATACCCGAGGTATGCATGCCTGTCGTAAGAGGCGACTAAAATGCACCCTCCGTATACCGAGCGCGAAGTGTACACCAAATATGCAATGAGTAAAACAAATGGAATTATTACCCCAGGTGGCAGACCAGCTATGCTGGAAAATCCACCCTCTACGGAGGTCGGCTCGATGGATTCTGGGGCGAACCAATTATTGCATCTTATCAACCCGTTCGGAAAAAGTTCACGGGTTTCGAGATCTCCACCACCTAGATCTCCAAAACAAGAAAACAACAAAAGAAGTCCAACGACACCAAAAACGTCGTCTTGCGAAGAATGGACTTCAGCGAAAATAAATAGCCTGAAAGACGAAAATACTGAACTTCGTACTAGGCTAACCAAAATGGAAGCGATATGCGAAGATCTTAAAAAAGAACTGGAAAAACTGAAAACCAAGGAAAAGTCAAACAGCGACGTTATGTCTATTGAATCTGTTAAAAATATCTACGAAACAGATGAAGAAGAGCTAGGTCGAGAAACCGACTGGATCTTGCAAAAACGTCCCGGAAAAAAGCGTAAAGCTGCGTCTTCTCCCAAAATCGTCTCTCAACGTGAAGCAAAGGGAGTTGAATCGAAGAAAAATGGCAACAATAACATGAGTCCTGAAAAAATCAAAGCGGAAAAACAACGAACACCCCCGCCAATCAATGTCACTGGAGTTTCAGATTACAAGAAACTCCAAAACATATTGATGACCCTGCCGAGATCGGACTATATAGTAACATCGCGCAATAATAATGTATGGAAAGTCAACGTCAAGGACGCTGACAACTATCGCATTCTTTCTCGCAAGTTAAGCGTCGAAAAAATCCAATGGTTCACATACGAGAACAAGTGCGAAAGACCTATTCGTGTCGTCGCCAGAGGACTGCATCCGTCTTGCCCAAAAGAAGATATCGTAAGTGATTTAAAAAACAAGGGTTTTAAAATCATTGATGTCGTCAACATCGAAAAGCGAGAGAAACAAAAAATTGAAGGAAAGGATATGACAGTTAAACGTAGCCTTCCCCTCTTTATGCTAACCTTTGAGAACACTGAAAATACCCAAAAAATATACGATATTAAGTCAATCCTCAACATTATTGTTAAAATTGAGCCTCGACGCAAAAACTCGAAACTGATCCCGCAGTGTAAGCGATGCCAGGAATTTAACCATATGCAAGCTTACTGCCAAAAAGAGCATCGGTGCGTAAAATGCGCAGGTAAACACCTGTCCAAAGAATGCAACGTAAGCAAACAAACCCCTCCGACTTGTGTTAACTGCAGGGGTAAACACGTAGCAAATTTCCGTGGCTGTGAAGTAGCAAAGGAGTTGCAAAATAGACGTGACAAGTTGTTTAAGCCACAAAAAGAGAAGCCCAAAACTAAAGAAAAAACATCGGGATCTGCTCAAAATATCGTTAAAAACGCCAAGGCGAAAGTGATTGATTCCAGTGTTGAAAAGAAAGCATCGGAAAAACTTACATACGCTGAAGCTACCAAGCTAAAGGCAAAAGATTCCGGAGATCCTGCTTCCCAAGTATTTTCCGTTATTCTCGCGCAGCTTGAGCAGCAAAACAAAATCAATGAACTTATTTTAGATAAGCTAAAGAAGTTTGAAAATAGGTTCAATAAAAAACGTCCTTCGCCTAAAAAATGAAAAGGGAAAAATTAAACGTACTCACCTGGAATGCAAACGGAATCTTAGAAAAACTTTATGAACTTGAGTTACTCCTAAGGAAAAACGACATTGACGTTTGTTTGATTTCCGAAACCCACTTGAAAAATGGGTCATCTGCAAAAATTAGAGGTTTTAAAGATTACTACGCGTATCACCCTTCGGGAAACGCGAGAGGCGGATCCTCTGTATACATTAAAGAGTCTCTTGAGCACAACGAAGATATAAAAGTAGAGTTCGAGTCTGTACAACTAATTGCGGTGCGCGTAAAATTGGTACGGAACTCCTTTACTATTTCAGCCATCTACTGTCCTCCACGATTTACGCCTTCAAAACATATATTTAAAAATATATTCAATTCTCTTGGATCAGCTTTTATGATTGGCGGTGATTTCAATGCCAAACACACTTTTTGGGGATCAAGATGTGTCTCCCAAAAGGGTAAAATACTCTATAAAGCATGTATGGAACACAATTGTGACTTCTATTCAACGGACAAACCGACTTATTGGCCAACAGATACAACGAAAATACCCGATCTTGTCGATTTCTTCGTTGTTAAAGGAATTCGTAACTCGGATATAAACGTTGATGAAAGCTTCGATCTTTCCTCCGATCATTCTCCAGTCATACTGACAATGAACGACACGTTTATTAAAAAACAAGGACCATTAAGACTAACTGGACGAAATACTAATTGGGAAGGATTCAGAAATGAGATTAATAATAACTTAGAACTAGACGTTTCACTTAAAGCAGCACTTGAACTCGAAATCGAAGTGGATTCTTTCGTTGAAATAGTCCAATGTGCTGCGTGGAGCAATACACCTTGTCAACGAAAAAGCACGGCTAAACGTAACTTAAACTACCCGCCTGAGGTAAAAGATATGATAAGAGAAAAAAGAAAAGCTCGCAAAAGATGGCAAACAACTCGAGCGCCACAGGATAAAACACGCCTAAACAGGCTCTGTAATCTGCTCAAGGAGACTCTTAAAAGTTACAGAAATTCCGAAGTAAATACATATGTTCAAAACCTGACGGCAGGAAAAGAAAAAAATTACTCGCTTTGGAAAGCTTTAAAATGCTTAAAAAGGCCCAAAATCCCCGCGCCACCAATCAAGGTCGGTAATAACGAATGGGCTAAGGGGGATAGGGAAAAAGCGGAGGTTTTTGCCGACTATCTTGAAGAAATTTTCAAGCCCTTCGACGGTCCAACACTGGTACCCGACACCAGTTCTTTAGAAATAGCATATAGTAATTTTGTAATGACAAATGCAACTCTTGCTGAAATTAAAACTGTAATAAGGAAATTAAAACCAAAGAAGGCTCCGGGGTATGACCTTATTACCGGAGAAGTTCTGAAAATGCTACCTCAAAAAGCACTTATAAAGCTCTTACACATTATTAACGCGGCTCTGAGGCTTGAATACGTGCCAAGTCAGTGGAAAGTTGCTGAAGTCATTATGGTACTAAAACCAGGAAAACCTCCAAACGATAAAAAATCATACAGACCCATTTCTCTTCTACCGATCCTGTCGAAAATCTTTGAGAGGATTTTGCTAAAACGTCTTCTCCTAATTATCGAAAACCAAAATCTTATTCCCGACCATCAATTTGGATTTCGGACTAAGCATTCAACAATTGATCAGGTGCATAGAATTACTGATGTAATTGAAAAATCCCTGGAAGAAAAAAAGATTTGTTCGAGCGTATTTCTTGACGTCTCACAAGCTTTTGACAAAGTATGGCATGAAGGTTTGAAGTTCAAACTGCGACGAATTTTGCCATTAAAGCTTTATAATATATTGACAAGCTATTTTGAAAATAGAATTTTTCGCGTTCGATACGGAAATGATGTTTCGAAATTTAAAGATATCCTAGCCGGAGTGCCGCAGGGAAGCGTACTGGGCCCACTTTTGTACCTTTTATATACAAGAGATATACCACACGTCGAGGATACTGTTCTCGCTACTTTTGCTGACGACACCGCTATCTTAGCGGTTGGAGAATCAATAGAAGACTCAACGGCGAAACTTCAGACTGCTTTAAATAAAGTCTACGAGTGGACAAAGATCTGGCGAATTACCCTTAATGAGACAAAATCTGTACATGTTGACTTCACCTACAGAAAGATAAATCACTTGCCCATTTCTATAAACTCGGTGCGTATCCCCTTTGCAAACGAAGCTAAGTATTTGGGAATGACACTTGACGCGAAGCTTAAATGGAAAACGCATGTTAAAAAGAAACGAAAAGAACTAGAGGCCAAATACAAAGAAATGTACTGGCTACTTGGTAAATATTCCAAGCTAAGCTTAGAAAACAAGCTGCTTCTTTATAAGCAAGTGCTAAAGCCGGTGTGGACCTATGGTATACAACTCTGGGGTTGTACTAAGAAATCAAATATAAATATAATACAAACTTTTGAAAATAAAGTGCTACGACAATTTGTGCGTGCCCCATGGTTTATAAGAAATAATGACCTGCATCGAGAACTCGGAGTTCCTTTCGTGGAAGATGAAGTCAGGAACTGCGCACGAAAACATAAAGTCCGGTTAAGCGGCCATATCAACAATACAGTCCTAGAAATCTTGGACGAACGAAACATACTACGCCGTCTTCAACGAACTAAACCGTTGGACCTTGCGCGATAAATTGAAACCGCATTAAGAAAGCGGAATATGTAGGGTCTTTCATTGGAAAGTGTCCTACCAATCGTGATTAACTTAAGAAATAAAAACTGCTTGATAAGTTCTACTTAGTTGCGGTATTAAAATTACCGGCTGCTTCACAAGGGCCACTTGATGGACAAAAAAAAAAAACCTCTGTGAAAACGAGAAAAACTATCAGTCGTTCGCAGATCTCCGCAGAGTGTAAACGTGTTCGGCTTTTCCTAGAGTGAAAAAAAAAAAAAATACAAATAAAATAAAAATAGTGATACAGTAAGTGATACAGTTAAAGCTAATTGGTTATTATTCTGTTATCTGACTCGATAGCCAAGCAGTTAGCGGCGTCGATAAGCAAATCTGGGATACGGGTTCGATCCCAGATTGGGACTTTGTTTTTTTTCTTTTCTTTTTTTCTTAAATTGGACAAACAATCAAAAAGGGATAAGGAAATAAGGTGCCGTGGCGAAAGCCATTAAAAGGCGGAGGATATTAAAAACTACTCCTACGAGTAGTAACGTAACAAAAATGAAAATGGGTGCTGCTCTAGCAGCTGAGACAGTAAAAACACGACAACAAACTAAAAAACAATCAGTTGATACATCGATGTACATCTCTGATGAGATGTATTATAAGGGAGGCAACAACAACTTTGCCTCTCTAGCAGCATCCGAGTCTGAAGATGAGGATGAAAAATTAAAAGACCTCACGAGCAGCATACAAAAACTGAATGAGGAAGTGCTTGCTATTAAGCAAAGACAAACTGCACGCAGGCAGAGGGAGCAACTGGAAGTAGAAAGCTCCCAGAAACAGAAGCAACAAAACCAGCAGCAGCAGAAACAACAACTGCAACAGCAGCAGAAACAGCAACAGCTGCAAAAACAACAACAGCTGAAACCACTGCAGCTGAAAAAACAGCAGCAACAACAACAACAACAACAGCAGCAGCAACAACAAAAGCAACAGCAGCAACAGCAGCAGCAGCAGAAGAAGAAGAAAGAGAAGGTGCCTCCGATCAACACCTACAAACTGGAGGTAAGTGCAACCAAGGACCTGAGTAAGTTGGTCATTGGTAATAATTTTAATATAAAGAGATTGGGGAACGATCGCCATGCCATCCACTGTAATACAGTGGAGGGCTACGCAAAAGTGAAAGAGCTCCTAAAAAAAACGACGACGGAGCACTACTCATACACACCAAAGTGTGAAAAGCGGCAATCGATGCTGCTGAAGGGGTTGGAACCGTCTTCTGATCCTGAGGAGATCCTGGCACTGCTCAAAGAGAAGGAGTGCGAAGGACTCAAGTTTGTGGGGGTAAAGCCATTTACCACAGCTAGAGCCAGGCGGGAGAAACGGAGTCTGCCGTTCTTCCTGGTGCAGCTCAGTCCCGAAAGCCGTCTGGATAGTCTAAGGAGTATCAATGTCGTAGACTACCAGGTGGTTCACTGGGAAAAACTAAAAAGGAGCGAAGGCGTTATACAATGCGTTCGCTGCCAGAGGTTCGGGCACGCCGCGTCGAACTGCCAAATGCAGCCTCGATGCGTGAAGTGCGCAAAGAACCACAAACCGGCCCAGATCCAAACGTGGAGGTGGTGTAGCGATCTTCATTAAAGAAGGTATAAAATTTCACAGAGTGTACAAGGGAGTGTTGCGCAGGTTCCGGGTGTTGGAGGCAGTTGTCGTTTACATCCCGCTCCGCAGTGGAAAGCGGCTGTACTTGGCCTCTGTTTATGCACCTGATACTTCACAATCCACCCTATTTATTACAGAGCTCGACACGCTTTTTCGACTTCTGAGGCTGGAATCGGGGGAGAATTATTTTATAATCGGCGGGGATTTTAACGCTAGACACAGAGATTGGGGAAATAATTTGCCAAATACTAGAGGGAACCTACTACTCGATTGGTGGGGTCAGCACGATGTCATGTACAGACATGGTCTTAAAGCGACGGATAACCCGTCGTTTCCCAGAGGCGGGTCTTATTTGGATCTACTGCTGTACGACGAACGTATACGACTGACAGGTACGTATTTACAAACATTAAACTGTCTGCGCACATTCGTGTATGACAGCGACCATTGCGGTTTTAGCACCAAAATTACAGTTCCGAACGAAATTGCGGAATTGGAGGAGTTTGTCCAAAGATATTCTTACAACTACAGTAAGACTCGATGGACACGCTTCTCCGCAACCTTGACTAGAGCGCTCTCCTCCATCACGCTCCACCCACCGTCCAATAGGAATTTGTCAAACTAGGAGATCGACAATTACCTAAAACAAATGGACGAGACAATTAAACAAACTATGGACACTACAATACCGCGGTGTCGACGCACGACTAACGAAGACCTGTTCCGCAATCCTACTATTGACGCACTGCACCGACAGAAAAGTAGACTTCTGACAAGACTTAACAACTTGTACAGACAGTTAACTGACCGACAAGACCCGGAGATTAGGACACTGAAGTCGTCGATTAAAAATATTCAAACGCTAATAAAAGAGAATTACAGAATTTCTGTAAGTTTGTATTGGAACAACAAGGTTCGGGCTGTAAACACCAGCAACCCGAATATGTTTCCGCAAATAAATAAACTATTTCGGAGAAAAAATCAAAACGACCTTCAGTATCTTAAAATAGCCCGGACGACAGACAACGAACGGTTACTGACAATAGCAGGCATTGATCCAAATGAGGCCGCTGATGATGACGACTTTTTTGTGATCGAGGATCCGCAGGAGAAGGTTGAGACCATAGGGGCGACTTTTCAGGAAGTATATAGGGCCATTGATAACATTGGCCCTAATTGCGACCTGGACAGTCGCGTCTTGGTGCACGACTTCTGCATTCGAAATGAAATAGGGAACTGGCGATCCGAGGGCTCTGGTTTCATCCGGTTTAGCGACGAAAATATGGCAAATAACGTCATTGCCAGAGTGGGTGGCCTACCCCCGTTCATTTCGAAGGAAGCACTCCGTGAGATCTTCGACACAATCAGGGCTAAGAAATCGGTGGGGACCGATGGTATTCCGAACATCGTGCTTCGACATCTTCCTCTAGAAGCGGTGGACATTTACACCACCCTGTTTAATAATGCAATGAATAATGCACATTATCCAGCGCATTGGAAAACGGCGGTGGTTCAACCTATCCCCAAAAAGGGAAAGGATATATCCAATCCGGCGAATCTCCGGTCGATAAGTCTCCTTCCGAATATCAGTAAGGTTTTTGAAAAAGTAATCAATAGAGCTCTGTCTAGGTGGGTTGAGGACAAACATTTTGTTCCGGATAATCAATTCGGTTTTAAGGCGGGACATGATATCTCACATGCCGCGTCTAAACTGGTGTCCGATATCCAATGGAATAAAGGCAAAAAACAATGCACTGGTGCCTGCCTTGTTGACTTGGAGAAGGCCTTCGACACCGTATGGTTAGAGGGTCTTTTCTATAAGCTGACTCGGTTGGGGATCAGTAAACCACTCTTGTACATTCTTTATAATATGCTAACCAACAGACAGTTCATCGTGAAAAATGGTGATGTGACTTCTGTTGGAATATTTCAAATTAAAAATGGTCTTCAGCAAGGCGCGGTCAATTCGCCGATCCTTTTCAACATTTTTACAAGCGACTTGATAGGTTCACTTCCCCATACTATTGTATACGCAGACGATTTGGTAGCGTACAGAACAGGTCCAAAAATCGAGGTCATTAATACTCTCTTGCAGCATGACTTCGATAAGATAAGACGATTTTGCGATGACTGGAAGTTGAACATCAACTTTCAGAAGTCGGAAACCATTCTCTTTTGGAAGCCGTTGTCTAGAGCCTCTAGGGATACCAGAAAAAATTGGCGAAAGTTCTCAATCATTGGACAGCACGGACAACCTCTTGCCTGTCGAAATGTAGTCAGATATTTTGGAATCTGGCTGGATCAGTTTCTGTATTTTGGCAAAAATGTAGATGCTGCTCTGGCCAGAGCTAAAGGGGCTTTTGCCCTTACAAAGAGACTGTTTTATAGCAGCCAACTCGATGCGAGGGTAAAGGTAATCTGCTTCATGGCCCTTATCAGGCCCATGCTGGTATTTGGTTGTCCCGTGTGGTTTAATGTACGAGCAAGCTTAATGGAAAAGATTCTGGTGTTTGAGAGGGCTTGTCTTAGGGCTTGTCTTCGCTTGTATAGAACACCAGAGTCGGAGTACAAGAAATTTTATCCTAACGAGGTCCTTTACAATAGGGCGAACCTAATACGAGTGGACAACTTCGTAATTAAGCTGACTCGAAGGCACATTGCAAGAGCAATGACCTCGACGAATAACCTGATATCTGGGGCTTACTACCCCAATTACCTTTACCACGAGAGTGTGCGCTCTGACGGCTTCGTTCCACCGGAAGCATTCCTCTACCTAGATCAGATAGGGTTGATCCAGGATAGATCAGCGGTGCCGTTAATCTTCCATGTCGCTCGGACAGCTGGGGACCGGCGACTCAACTACAGCAGACACGTCGCACACGGCAGTTTGGATCGCCTCAGGTTCAGTAGGGCGGTGGGGAATCGCGATAAGAGGGATGTCGATCGGCAGCACCAGCATTTCTGGTGGTTGAATGATGGGGAAGATATTTCGTCGTCGTTTCCGTCAATTACGGACCAGCCTCACTAATGAGGCAGAGCTGACCAATCTATTTGCTCAGTAAATAGCGATGGCCAGCTTACATAGGTTTAGGTTAGCATTTAAGAAACATATACATATATCAGTGTATACAAAGGTGTATATTGATGTATGTATGTGATTGTGTATAATGTCTATGTGTGTTTATGTGTGTATTGTACATTTAGGTTAGGTAGGCTAAGGTTTATTTTAAGTTAGATACTAAGTTTTTATAAAAAATAAAAAATTATGTCCATATGCTAAGTTTTTCTTAACAAATATTTTTTCTTAGCCTTAAGTATTCAATATAAATAGTTCTAAGCAAAATGTAAATGTAAAGTCGAAAGACATAGTTATAAGAATTTAGAATATCTTAGAGCGCTTGTGTGGGGCCAGTAAGTTAGTATAAAATTGTTAAGTAATTTTAAGCTAGCATTTAAGCATTTTTTGTTAGTATGTAAGAGTTAATGATTAAGTAAATAAAATGCATTTAAAACTAAAAACGAGAAAAACCAAATGCTTATAATTAACAGCCGTTTTAAACGTTTCCAGCCTCTAACATATACTGCTCTAGTGTCTAAACTGTGAGACCATGGGATTCTCGTTATGCCTCCTTTTAAAGGTACTTATTTGACGTCTAAAATGTCCTATAAACCTCGGGCAGATTTTGTTCACATTTCCGTGAAAACGAGATAAACCAAATGTTGATAATTAACAGCCGTTTTAAACGTTTCAAACTTCTAGCAGATACTGCTCTAGTGTCTAAACTGTGAGCCCATGGGAGCCACGTTATGCCTCCTTGGAAAAGTATGTATTTGACGTATAAAATGACCTATAAACCTCGGCCACATCTCTTTCACATTTCTGTGAAATCGAGAGAACCCAAATGCTGATAATTAACAGTCGTTTTAACAGTTTCAAGCGTCTAACAGAAACTGCTCTAGTGTCTAAACTCTGTGCACTTGGGAGGCTTGTAACGAATAGTTGCAAAGGCAATTAATAAACTAAATGTTGATAATTAACAGCCGTCTTAAACGTTTCAAGCCTCTAGCGGATACTGCTCTAGTGTCTAAACTATGAGCCCTTGGGAGGCTTTTTATGCCTCTTTAAAAAGGTATTTATTTGACGTCTAAAATGTCCTACAAATCTCGGGCACATCTCGTTCACATTTCTGTAAAAACGAGATAAACCAAGTGTTGAAAATTAGCAGTCGTTTTAAACGTTTCAAGCCTCTAGCAGATACTGTTCTAGTGTCTAAACTGTGAGCCCCTGGAAGGCTTGTTATGCCTCCTTGAAAAGGTATTTATTTGGCGTATAAAATGTCCTATAAACTTCGGCCACATGTCTTTCTCATTTCTGTGAAAACGAGAAAACCCAAATGCTGATATTTTACAGCCGTTTTAGCATTTTCAAGCCTCTAACAGAAACTGTTCTAGTGTCTAAACTGTGAGCCCCTGGAAGGCTTGTTATGCCTCCTTGAAAAGGTATTTATTTGGCGTATAAAATGTCCTATAAACTTCGGCCACATCTCTTTCACATTTCTGCGAAAACGAGAAAACCCAAATGCTGATAATTAACAGCCGTTTTAACAGTTTCAAGCCTCTAACAGAAACTGCTCTAGCGTCTAAACTGTGAGCCCTTGGAAGGCTCGTTATGCCTCCTTGCAAAGGCAATTATTTGGCGTCTAAAACGTCCTATAAAACTCGGCACATCTCGTTCACATTTCTGTGAAAACGAGAAAACACAAATGCTTAGAATTAACGGCCGTTTTAATCGTTTCAAGCCTCTAGCATATACTGCTCTAGTGT
The DNA here is from genome assembly GCA_949129095.1 of Volucella bombylans. Lineage (NCBI taxonomy): Eukaryota > Metazoa > Arthropoda > Insecta > Diptera > Syrphidae > Volucella > Volucella bombylans. Next base: position 6,115,319 of record OX422145.1, read on the forward strand.
CTAAGCTGTGAGCCCTTGGGGGGCTTGTAATGCCTAATTGAAAAGGCAATTAGTTTGCCCTTGGGGGGCTTGTTATCCTTCCTTCAGAAGGTAATTATTTGACGTCTAAAATGTCCTATAAACCTCGGTAACATCTCTTTCACATTTCTGTAAAAACGAGAAAATCCAAATGGTTATAATTAACAACCGTTTTAACAGTCTCAGGCCTCTAACAGAAGCAGGATGCATAACAAGCGTCCCAAGGGCTCACAGTTTAGACACTAGAGCAGTTCTAGTGTCTAAACTGTGAGCCCTTGGGACGCTTGTTATGCATCCTTAAAAAGGTAGTTGTTTGGCGCCTAAAATGTCCTATAAACCTCGGCACATCTCGTTCACATTTCCATGAAAACGAGATAAGCCAAATGTTGATAATTAACAGCCGTTTTAAACGTTTCAAGCCTCCAGCAGATACTGCTCTAGTGTCTAAACTGTGAGTCCTTGGGGGGCTTGTTATGTCTAATTGAAAAGGTTTTTATGTGGCGTATAAAATGTCCTATAAACTTCGGCCACATCTCTTTCACATTTCTGTGAAAACGAGAAAACCCAAATGCTGATAACTAACAGCCGTTTTAAACGTTTCAAGCCTCTAACATATACTGCTCTAGTGGCTAAACTAGGAGCCCTTGGGAGGCTTGTTATGCCTCCTTGAAAAGGTATTTATTTCGCGTCTAAAACTACCTGTAAAGCTTGGGCGCATCTCGTTCGCATTTCTATGAAAACGAGATAAACCAAATGTTGATAATTAACAGTCGTTTTAACATCTTCAAGCCTCTAACAGAAACTGCTCTAGTGTCTAAACTGTGAGCCCATGGGATTCTCGTTATGCCTCCTTTAAAAGGTACTTATTTGACGTCTAAAATGTCCTATAAACCTCGGGCAGATTTTTTTCACATTTCCGTGAAAACGAGATAAACCAAATGTTAATAATTAACAGCCGTTTTAAACGTTTCAAGCTTCTAGCAGATACTACTCTAGTGTCTAAACTGTGAGCCCATGGGAGGCTCGTTATGCCTCCTTGGAAGGGTATGCATTTGACGTATAAAATGACTTATAAACCTCGGCCACATCTCTTTCACATTTCTGTGAAAACGAGAGAACCCAAATGCTGATAATTAACAGCCGTTTTAACAGTTTCAAGCGTCTAACAGAAACTGCTCTAGTGTCTAAACTCTGAGCACTTGGGAGGCTTGTTACGAATAGTTGCAAAGGCAATTAATAAACCAAATGTTGATAATTAACAGCCGTTTTAAACGTGTCAAACCTCTAGCAGATACTGCTCTAGTGTCTAAACTGTGAGCCCATGGGAGGCACGTTATGCCTCCTTGGAAAAGTATGTATTTGACGTGTAAAATGACCTATAAAACTCGGCGCATCTCGTTCACATTTCCGTGAAAACGAGATAAACCAAATGTTGATAATTAACAGCCGTTTTAAACGTTTCAAGCCTCTAACATATACTGCTCTAGTGTCTAAACTGTGAGCCCTTGGGAAGCTTGTTATGCCTCCTTTAAAAGGTACTTATTTGACGTCTAAAATGTCCTATAAACCTCGGGCAGATTTTGTTCACATTTCCGTGAAAACGAGATAAACCAAATGTTGATAATTAACAGCTGTTTTAAACGTTTCAAACCTCTAGCAGATACTGCTCTAGTGTCTAAACTGTGAGCCCATGGGAGGCACGTTATGCCTCCTTGGAAAAGTATGTATTTGACGTATAAAATGACCTATAAACCTCGGCCACATCTCTTTCACATTTCTGTGAAAACGAGAGAACCCAAATGCTGATAATTAACAGCCGTTTTAACAGTTTCAAGCGTCTAACAGAAACTGCTCTAGTGTCTAAACTCTGTGCACTTGGGAGGCTTGTAACGAATAGTTGCAAAGGCAATTAATAAACCAAATGTTGATAATTAACAGCCGTTTTAAACGTTTCAAGCCTCTAGCGGATACTTCTCTAGTGTCTAAACTATGAGCCCTTGGGAGGCTTTTTATGCCTCTTTAAAAAGGTATTTATTTGACGTCTAAAATGTCCTATAAACCTCTTGCACATCTTGTTCGCATTTCCGTGAAAACGAGATAAACCAAATGTTGATAATTAACAGCCGTTTTAAAAGTTTCAAGCCTCCAGCAGATACTGCTCTAGTGTCTAAACTGTGGGCCTTTGGGAGGCTTGTTATGTCTCCTTAAAAAGGTAGTTGATAGGCGCCTAAAATGTCCTATAAACCTCGGCACATCTCGTTCACATTTCCATGAAAACGAGATAAGCCAAATGTTGATAATTAACAGCCGTTTTAAAAGTTTCAAGCCTCCAGCAGATACTGCTCTAGTCCCTAAACTGTGAGCCCTTGGGGGGCTTGTTATACCTCCTTGAAATAGTATTTATTTGGCCTATAAAATGTCCTATAAACTTCGGCCACATCTTTTTCACATTTCTGCGAAAACGAGAGAACCCAAATGCTGATAATTAACAACCGTTTTAACAGTTTCAAGCCTCTAACAGAAACTGCTCTAGCGTCTAAACTGTGAGCCTTTTGAAGGCTCGTTATGCCTCCTTGCAAAGGCAACTATTTGGCGTCTAAAATGTCCTATAAAACTCGGCACATCTCGTCCACATTTCTGTGAAAACGAGAAAACACAAATGCTTAGAATTAACGACCGTTTTAAACGTTTCAAGCCTCTACCAGATACTACTCTAGTGTCTAAACTGTGAGCCCTTGGGAGGCTTGTTTGTTGTGCCTCCTTGAAAAGGTATTTATTTGACGTCTAAAATGTCCTATAAACCTCGGGCACATCTTGTTCGCATTTCCGTGAAAACGAGATAAACCAAATGTTGATAATTAACAGCCGTTTTAAAAGTTTCAAGCCTCCAGCAGATACTGCTCTAGTGTCTAAACTGTGGGCCCTTGGGAGGCTTGTTATACCTCCTTAAAAAGGTAGTTGATAGGCGCCTAAAATGTCCTATAAACCTCGGCACATCTCGTTCACATTTCCATGAAAACGAGATAAGCCAAATGTTGATAATTAACAGCCGTTTTAAAAGTTTCAAGCCTCCAGCAGATACTGCTCTAGTGTCTAACCTGTGACCCCTTGGGAGGCTTGTTATGCCTCCTTAAAAAGGTAGCTAATAGGCGCCTAAAATGTCCTATAAACCTCGGCACATCTCGTTCACATTTAAATGAAAACGAGATAAGCCAAATGTTGATAATTAACAGCCGTTTTAAACGTTTCAAGCCTCTAGCAGATACTGCTCTAGTGTCTAAACTGTGAGCCCTTGGTAGGCTTGTTATGCCTCCTTGAAAAGGTATTTATCTGACGTCTAAAATATGCTATAAAGCTCGGGCACATCTTTTTCACATTTCTGTGAAAACGAGATAAACCAAATGTTGATAATTAACAGCCGTTTTAAAAGTTTCAAGCCTCCATCAGATACTGCTCTAGTGTCTAAACTGTGAGCCCTTCGGAGGCTTGTTATGCCTCCCTAAAAAGGTAGTTAATAGGCGCCTAAAATGTGCTATAAACCTCGGCACATCTCGTTCACATTTCCATGAAAACGAGATAAGCCAAATGTTGATAATTAACAGCCGTTTTAAACGTTTCAAGCCTCTAACAGATACTACTCTAGTGTCTAAACTGTGAGCCCTTGGGAAGCTTGCTGTGCCTCCTAGAAAAGGCAATTATTTGGCGTCTAAAATGTCTTATAAATCTCGAGCACATTTCGTTCACACCTCTGTGAAAACGAGAAAAACCAAATGCTTATATTAACAGCCGTTTTAAACGTTTCCAGCATCTAACATATACTGCTCTAGTGTCTAAACTGTGAGCCCTTGGGAGGCTTGTTATTCCTCCTGTAAAAGGTACTTATTTGACGTCTCAAATGTCCTATAAAACTCGGCACATCTCGTCCACATTTCTGTGAAAACGAGAAAACACAAATGCTTAGAATTAACGACCGTTTTAAACGTTTCAAGCCTCTACCAGATACTACTCTAGTGTCTAAACTGTGAGCCCTTGGGAGGCTTGTTTGTTGTGCCTCCTTGAAAAGGTATTTATTTGACGTCTAAAATGTCCTATAAACCTCGGGCACATCTTGTTCGCATTTCCGTGAAAACGAGATATACCAAATGTTGATAATTAACAGCCGTTTTAAAAGTTTCAAGCCTCCAGCAGATACTGCTCTAGTGTCTAAACTGTGGGCCCTTGGGAGGCTTGTTATACCTCCTTAAAAAGGTAGTTGATAGGCGCCTAAAATGTCCTATAAACCTCGGCACATCTCGTTCACATTTCCATGAAAACGAGATAAGCCAAATGTTGATAATTAACAGCCGTTTTAAAAGTTTCAAGCCTCCAGCAGATACTGCTCTAGTGTCTAACCTGTGACCCCTTGGGAGGCTTGTTATGCCTCCTTAAAAAGGTAGCTAATAGGCGCCTAAAATGTCCTATAAACCTCGGCACATCTCGTTCACATTTAAATGAAAACGAGATAAGCCAAATGTTGATAATTAACAGCCGTTTTAAACGTTTCAAGCCTCTAGCAGATACTGCTCTAGTGTCTAAACTGTGAGCCCTTGGTAGGCTTGTTATGCCTCCTTGAAAAGGTATTTATCTGACGTCTAAAATATGCTATAAAGCTCGGGCACATCTTTTTCACATTTCTGTGAAAACGAGATAAACCAAATGTTGATAATTAACAGCCGTTTTAAAAGTTTCAAGCCTCCATCAGATACTGCTCTAGTGTCTAAACTGTGAGCCCTTGGGAGGCTTGTTATGCCTCCCTAAAAAGGTAGTTAATAGGCGCCTAAAATGTCCTATAAACCTCGGCACATCTCGTTCACATTTCCATGAAAACGAGATAAGCCAAATGTTGATAATTAACAGCCGTTTTAAACGTTTCAAGCCTCTAACAGATACTACTCTAGTGTCTAAACTGTGAGCCCTTGGGAAGCTTGCTGTGCCTCCTAGAAAAGGCAATTATTTGGCGTCTAAAATGTCTTATAAATCTCGAGCACATTTCGTTCACACCTCTGTGAAAACGAGAAAAACCAAATGCTTATATTAACAGCCGTTTTAAACGTTTCCAGCATCTAACATATACTGCTCTAGTGTCTAAACTGTGAGCCCTTGGGAGGCTTGTTATTCCTCCTGTAAAAGGTACTTATTTGACGTCTAAAATGTCCTATAAACCTCGGGCAGATTTTGCTCACATTTCCGTGAAAACGAGATAAACCAAACGTTGATAATTAACAGCCGTTTTAAACGTTTCAAGCCTCTAGCAGATACTACTCTAGTGTCTAAACTGTGAGCCCATGGGAGGCTCGTTATGCCTCCTTGGAAAGGTATGTATTTGGCGTATAAAATGACTTATAAAAATCGGCCACATCTCTTTCACATTTCTGTGAAAACGAGAGAACCCAAATGCTGATAATTAACAGCCGTTTTAACAGTTTCAAGCGTCTAACAGAAACTGCTCTAGTGTCTAAACTATGAGCCCTTTGGAGGCTTCTTATGCCTCCTTGAAAATGCAATTATTTGACGTCTAAACTGTCCTATAAAGCTCGGCGCATCTCGTTCACATTTCCGTGAAAACGAGATAAACCAAATGTTGATAATTAACAGCCGTTTTAAACGTTTCAAGCCTCTAACATATACTGCTCTAGTGTCTAAACTGTGAGCCCTTGGGAAGCTTGTTATGCCTCCTTTAAAAGGTACTTATTTGACGTCTAAAATGTCCTATAAACCTCGGGCACATCTCGTCCACATTTCTGTGAAAACGAGAAAACACAAATGCTTAGAATTAACGACCGTTTTAAACGTTTCAAGCCTCTACCAGATACTACTCTAGTGTCTAAACTGTGAGCCCTTGGGAGGCTTGTTTGTTGTGCCTCCTTGAAAAGGTATTTATTTGACGTCTAAAATGTCCTATAAACCTCGGGCACATCTTGTTCGCATTTCCGTGAAAACGAGATATACCAAATGTTGATAATTAACAGCCGTTTTAAAAGTTTCAAGCCTCCAGCAGATACTGCTCTAGTGTCTAAACTGTGGGCCCTTGGGAGGCTTGTTATACCTCCTTAAAAAGGTAGTTGATAGGCGCCTAAAATGTCCTATAAACCTCGGCACATCTCGTTCACATTTCCATGAAAACGAGATAAGCCAAATGTTGATAATTAACAGCCGTTTTAAGAGTTTCAAGCCTCCAGCAGATACTGCTCTAGTGTCTAACCTGTGACCCCTTGGGAGGCTTGTTATGCCTCCTTAAAAAGGTAGCTAATAGGCGCCTAAAATGTCCTGTAAACCTCGGCACATCTCGTTCACATTTAAATGAAAACGAGATAAACCAAACGTTGATAATTAACAGCCGTTTTAAACGTTTCAAACCTCTAGCAGATACTGCTCTAGTGTCTAAACTGTGAGCCCATGGGAGGCACGTTATGCCTCCTTGGAAAAGTATGTATTTGACGTATAAAATGACCTATAAACCTCGGCCACATCTCTTTCACATTTCTGTGAAAACGAGAGAACCCAAATGCTGATAATTAACAGCCGTTTTAACAGCTTCAAGCGTCTAACAGAAACTGCTCTAGTGTCTAAACTGTGAGCCCTTTGGAGGCTTCTTATGCCTCCTTAAAAAGGCAGTTGATAGGCGCCTAAAATGTCCTATAAACCTCGGCACATCTCGTTCACATTTCCATGAAAACGAGATAAGCCAAATGTTGATAATTAACAGCCGTTTTAAAAGTTTCAAGCCTCCAGCAGATACTGCTCTAGTGTATAAACTGTGGGCCCTTGGGAGGCTTGTTATACCTCCCTAAAAAGGTAGTTGATAGGCGCCTAAAATGTCCTATAAACCTCGGCACATCTCGTTCACATTTCCATGAAAACGAGATAAGCCAAATGTTGATAATTAACAGCCGTTTTAAAAGTTTCAAGCCTCCAGCAGATACTGCTCTAGTGTCTAACCTGTGAGCCCTTGGGGGGCTTGTTATACCTCCTTGAAAAAGTATTTATTTGGCGTATAAAATGTCCTATAAAACTCGGGCACATCTTGTTCGCATTTCCGTGAAAACGAGATAAACCAAATGTTGATAATTAACAGCCGTTTTAAAAGTTTCAAGCCTCCAGCAGATACTGCTCTAGTGTCTAAACTGTGGGCCCTTGGGAGGCTTGTTATACCTCCTTAAAAAGGTAGTTGATAGGCGCCTAAAATGTCCTATAAACCTCGGCACATCTCGTTCACATTTCCATGAAAACGAGATAAGCCAAATGTTGATAATTAACAGCCGTTTTAAACGTTTCAAGGCTCTAGCAGATACTACTCTAGTGTCTAAACTGTGAGCCCTTGGGAGGCTTGTTTGTTGTGCCTCCTTGAAAAGGTATTTATTTGACGTCTTAAATGTCCTATAAACCTCGGGCACATCTCTTTCACATTTCTGTGAAAACGAGAGAACCCAAATGCTGATAATTAACAGCCGTTTTAACAGTTTCAAGCGTCTAACAGAAACTGCTCTAGTGTCTAAACTGTGAGCCCTTTGGAGGCTTCTAATGCCTCCTTAAAAAGGTAGTTGATAGGCGCCTAAAATGTCCTATAAACCTCGGCACATCTCGTTCACATTTCCATGAAAACGAGATAAGCCAAATGTTGATAATTAACAGCCGTTTTAAAAGTTTCAAGCTTCCAGCAGATACTGCTCTAGTGTCTAAACTGTGGGCCCTTGGGAGGCTTGTTATACCTCCTTAAAAAGGTAGTTGATAGGCGCCTAAAATGTCCTATAAACCTCGGCACATCTCTTTCACATTTCCATGAAAACGAGATAAGCCAAATGTTGATAATTAACAGCCGTTTTAAAAGTTTCAAGCCTCCAGCAGATACTGCTCTAGTGTCTAACCTGTGAGCCCTTGGGAGGCTTGTTATGAATCCTTAAAAAGGTAGCTAATAGGCGCCTAAAATGTCCTACAAATCTCGGGCACATCTCGTTCACATTTCTGTAAAAACGAGATAAACCAAGTGTTGAAAATTAACAGCCGTTTTAAACGTTTCAAGCCTCTAGCAGATACTGTTCTAGTGTCTAAACTGTGATCCCCTGGAAGGCTTGTTATGCCTCCTTGAAAAGGTATATATTTGGCGTATAAAATGTCCTATAAACTTCGGCCACATGTCTTTCTCATTTCTGTGAAAACGAGAAAACCCAAATGCTGATAATTTACAGCCGTTTTAGCATTTTCAAGCGTCTAACAGAAACTGCTCTATTGTCTAAACTGTGAGCCCTTGGGAGGCTTTTTATGCCTCCTTAAAAAGGTATTTATTTGGCGTCTAAAATGTCCTGTAAACCTCGAGCATATCTTGTTCGCTTTTCCGTGAAAATGAGATAAATCAAATGTTAGTAATTAACAGACGTTTTAAACGTTTCAAGACTCTAGCAGATACTGCTCTAGTGTCAAAACTGTGAGCCCTTGGAAGTCTTGTTATGCCTCCTTGAAAAGGTATTTATTTGACATATAATATGTCCAATAAACTTCGGCCACATCTCTTTCACATTTCTGTGAAAACGAGAAAATCCAAATGCTGATAATTAACAGCCGTTTTAACAGTTTTAAGCGTCTAGCAGAAACTGCTCTAGTGTCTAAACTGTGAGCCCTTGGGAGGCTTGTTATGTCTCCTTAAAAAGGTATTTATATGACGTCTAAAATGTCCTGTAAACCTCGAGCATATCTTGTTCGCTTTTCCGTGAAAACGAGATAAACCAAATGTTGATAATTAACAGCCGTTTTATACTTTCAAGCCTCCAGCAGATACTACTCTAGTGTCTAAACTGTGAGCCCTTGGGTGGCTTGTTATACCTCCTTGAAAAGGTATTTATTTGACGTCTAAAATGTCCTGTAAATCTCGGGCACATCTTTTTCACATTTCCGTGAAAACGAGATAAACCAAATGTTGATAATTAACAGCCGTTTTAAATGTTTCCAGCCTCTAACAGATACTGCTCTAGTGTCTAAACTGTGAGCCCTTGGGAGGCTTGTTATACCTCCTTGACAAGGTATTTATTTGACATATAATATGTCCAATAAACTTCGGCCACATCTCTTTCACAATTCTGTGAAAACGAGAAAATCCAAATGCTGATAATTAACAGCCGTTTTAACAGTTTTAAGCGTCTAGCAGAAACTGCTCTAGTGTCTAAACTGTGAGCCCTTGGGAGGCTTGTTATGTCTCCTTAAAAAGGTATTTATATGACGTCTAAAATGTCCTGTAAACCTCGAGCATATCTTGTTCGCTTTTCCGTGAAAATGAGATAAATCAAATGTTAGTAATTAACAGACGTTTTAAACGTTTCAAGACTCTAGCAGATACTGCTCTAGTGTAAAAACTGTGAGCCCTTGGAAGTCTTGTTATGCCTCCTTGAAAAGGTATTTATTTGACGTCTAAAATGTCCTGTAAACCTCGAGCATATCTTGTTCACTTTTACGTGAAAACGAGATAAAAAAAATGTTGATAATTAACAGCCGTTTTAAACGTTTCAAGCCTCCAGCAGATACTGCTCTAGTGTCTAAACTGTGAGCCCATGGGGGGCTTGTTATACCTCCTTAAAAAGGTATTCATTTGGCGTCTAAAATGTCCTATAAAGCTCGGGCACATCTTTTTCACATTTCCGTGAAAACGAGATAAACCAAATGTTGATAATTAACACCCGTTTTAAATGTTTCCAGCCTCTAACAGATACTACTCTAGTGTCTAAACTGTGAGCCCATGGGGGGCTTGTTATACCTCCTTAAAAAGGTATTCATTTGGCGTCTAAAATGTCCTATAAAGCTCGGGCACATCTTTTTCACATTTCCGTGAAAACGAGATAAACCAAATGTTGATAATTAACACCCGTTTTAAATGTTTCCAGCCTCTAACAGATACTACTCTAGTGTCTAAACTGTGAGCCCTGGGAGGCTTGTTATGTCTCCTTAAAAAGGTATTTATTTGACGTCTAAAATGTCCTGTAAACCTCGAGCATATCTTGTTCACTTTTACGTGAAAACGAGATAAACCAAATGTTGATAATTAACAGCCGTTTTAAACGTTTCAAGCCTCCAGCAGATACTGCTCTAGTGTCTAAACTGTGAGCCCATGGCGGGCTTGTTATACCTCCTTAAAAAGGTATTCATTTGGCGTCTAAAATGTCCTATAAAGCTCGGGCACATCTTTTTCACATTTCCGTGAAAACGAGATAAACCAAATGTTGATAATTAACAGCCGTTTTAAAAGTTTCAAGCCTCCAGCAGATACTGCTCTAGTGTCTAAACTGTGACCCCTTGGAAGGCTTGTTATGCCTCCTTGAAAAGGTATTTATTTGCCGTCTAAAATATGCTATAAAGCTCGGGCACATATTTTTCACATTTCCGTGAAAACGAAATAAACCAAATGTTGATAATTAACAGCCGTTTTAAAAGTTTCAAGCCTCCAGCAGATACTGCTCTAGTGTCTAAACTGTGAGCCCTTGGGAAGCTTGCTGTGCCTCCTAGAAAAGGCAATTATTTGGCGTCTAAAACGTCTTATAAATCTCGAGCACATTTCGTTCACACTTCTGTGAAAACGAGAAAAACCAAATGCTTATAATTAACAGCCGTTTTAAACGTTTCCAGCCTCTAACATATACTGCTCTAGTGTCTAAACTGTGAGCCCTTGGGAGGCTTGTTATGCCTCCTGTTAAAGGTACCTATTTGACGTCTAAAATGTCCTATAAATCTCGGGCAGATTTTGTTCACATTTCCGTGAAAACGAGATAAACCAAATGTTGATAATTAACAGCCGTTTTAAACGTTTCAAACCTCTAGCAGATACTACTCTAGTGTCTAAACTGTGAGCCCATGGGAGGCTCGTTATGCCTCCTTGGAAAGGTATGTATTTGACGTATAAAATGACCTATAAACCTCGGCCACATCTCTTTCACATTTCTGTGAAAACGAGAGAACCCAAATGCTGATAATTAACAGCCGTTTTAACAGTTTCAAGCGTCTAACAGAAACTGCTCTAGTGTCTAAACTCTGTGCACTTGGGAGGCTTGTAACGAATAGTTGCAAAGGCAATTAATAAACCAAATCTTGATAATTAACAGCCGTTTTAAACGTTTCAAGCCTCTAGCGGATACTGCTCTAGTGTCTAAACTATGAGCCCTTGGGAGGCTTTTTATGCCTCCTTAAAAAGGTATTTATTTGACGTCTGAAATGTCCTACAAATCTCGGGGACATCTCGTTCACATTTCTGTAAAAACGAGATAAAATACGAATAATATGATTAATATCAATTTCACTTGTAAGCTACAATTTCAGTATTCCTTTCTATATGTCACTATACACTTTTCACTATTCTGTTTGTGTTTGAGTCTCTTATTGAGAGGGCAATTTTCCGTTGGTACCATTACTGGGTGATATCGGCGGAAATCTATCCTTAGGCAATGGCTCAAATGATAACCTGCGCGTTCTTCTTAAAATCTTTTGTGAACAGCAAGAAGGCCTTAGGGTATGCCACATTAATGCACAAAGTTTATCGGGGAAAATTGACGAATTTAGATATCTGTTTGTTGGTTCTTGCGTTGATGTTGTGTGTGTATCTGAGACGTGGTTTGATCCGAGGGTAAGTGACGAGCCATACTCCATGTGCGGTTATAAGATCTTTCGCGCTGACAGGAAAATTAGAATCGGTGGTGGCGTTGCTATTTATGTTCGTGATAGTTTAACTGTAAATCCTCTGTTTGAGTCACCGCCCGATAGTGATTTTCAGTATTACTTTATAGAAATTGAAAAAAGGAAATGCCTGTTTGGTGTCGTTTATAGACCCTACAATAATATTGACCTGTCACCCCTCTTTGACTTATTAGAAAATTATTCGTCGTTATACTTGCGAACTATTGTGTGTGGTGATTTTAATTGTAATATACTTGAATATATGAGATCGTCACTTTTTATTGATTCCATTAAAATGATTGGTCTTGATGTTGTAAATTCGACTATTCCAACGCACTTTACTGGTTCCAATAGCACACTCTTGGACATCTTTATTACTAGTGATTGTCAAGAAGTGTTCTTTACCCAGGTTTCCGCACCTGTTTTTTCTAAACATGACCTCATCTTTGCCACTTTTAATTTAGTCACCAGTAACAAACAATCGATTTATACATTCAGGGACTTTAAAAATCTAAAAGTGGAGCAACTTGAACAAGACCTTATTTGCCTTGATTGGCATAACGTATTTTTTGAAACATCGGTCGATGCCCAAGTTGAATTTCTCCATCACGTAGTTTTACAGCTCTTCGATAAACATGTTCCTCTAAAAAGGAGAGCTGTCAAATATAATAACATCAAGTGGTTTACCTCTGAAATTGTTGAGCTAAGAAACAAGCGTGATGCTGAATTCAAAAAATGGAAACGATTTCGAATTCCCGAATACTATGACAGCTATCGGTTGTTACGTAACATAGTTAACTCGAAGATTAAAGAAGCCAAACGTCGTTATTATGCTAAGCACTTCGATCATAAACTTCCAACCAAAACACTTTGGACAAACTTACGTGAATTAGGTGTAGGTAGTAACTTGAAGTCCATGGTAGACCAGGTCGATCCTAACGAACTAAACAAAGAATTCGCTAAAGTTCAATCGAAATTACGCCCAAATGGAAACAATATTCAAACGCCACACGCTGGCTTATTCGAATTTGGCCGAGTAGAACAAATCGACGTTGCTAGAGCTGTGCTAAAAATTAAATCTAACGCTGTTGGTGTCGATAACATCCACCCAACTTTTATTAAATTAATATTACCCTATATACTTCCAGCTTTAACATATATTTTCAATAATATAATAACAAGATCCACTTTTCCGTGTGCTTGGAAGAAAGCTAAGATTATACCAATCCCAAAAAGGAAAGCAGTAGGCAACTCGTCAACTGAATATAGACCTATCGCTATACTTCCATATTTGTCAAAAGTATTTGAAAAAGTAATACACCATGAAATATCAAGTTTTCTTCAACAAGAACAAGTTCTTTGCGCCTACCAGTCTGGATTTCGGAAACACCACAGCTGCACATCAGCGCTTATAAAAGTATCCGACGACATAAGAGTTGCAATAGACAAAAAACAAATCACCCTTATCGCTCTCCTAGATTTTTCTAAGGCCTTTGACACCGTTGATCATGAACTACTTGTATCAAAATTGATGAACTTCTATAATTTCTCTGCATCAGCCGCTAATCTCATACGGTCCTATCTGGTTGAAAGAAAACAAGCAGTTCATGTAAGCAATGCTGTGTCAGATTACATTGCAATTTCAGTTGGTGTTCCACAAGGATCCATTTTGGGTCCCCTACTTTTCGCAATTTTTATCAACGACCTTCCTAAAAGCATTAAAAGTTCTAATTTTCACATGTTTGCTGACGATATCCAGCTCTATTTAAGCTTTGAGAATGATCATATTGATCATGCTGCTTTGAAATTTAATGATGACCTAAAACGTATCCATTGCTGGGCAGATGAAAACCTTCTGCAGCTTAACCCAAGAAAAACGAAGTGTCTTCTCATAAATAGAAACCCCTTATCTTTTATCAACGTTCCTTCAGTATACCTTGGTAATGAACCTATCGAATTTGTAAACAAAGCCAAAAATCTTGGTATTTGGTTCAATACAAAATTAACCTGGGACGACCACGTTTGCTCAGTTGTGGCAAAAATATACGGATGTCTTAGAAATCTCTCCCAAACTCAAAGCTTCACACCAATAAATACGAAGCTTATGTTGGTCAAGGCCGTGCTCATTCCTCTGATAACATATGGCTGCGAAGTTTTTTGTTGCACCGGCGCCTTTGCCAGACGTAAGCTCAACATTGCTTTTAACAATGTTGTGCGATACGTATACGGCCTAAATCGTTTTGCTCATGTGTCGGCTTATACCAAAAATATTCTTGGTTGCACACTTGACCGATATTTTGACTACTGCACAATCAAATATCTACACAGGATTATAATCAACCAACAGCCCCAATACTTATATGATAAACTAAGGTTTTCGCATTCAAGTAGATCTTTAAGTTTAATTGTACCTTGTGTTGCGTATCAAGTTACCGAACGACAGTTTTTCGTTCACGCCATTCGCCTTTGGAATTCACTCCCCCTTAATATAAGACGACTCTATAATACAAATAGCTTTAGTGAAACTCTCTTTCGACATATAGCAGACAACTAGCAGGAATACTGAACATAATTTCACATCATACAAATATTTTATTTAAATTGTTCAAGAAAGCTTATAAATTTATTTTTTTCTTCTTTTTTTTCTCTTTCTTTGTACTCAAATTTATTCCAATCAGTTGTTAATATTTTTAAGTTTACCTTATTGAGAAAGAATTATAATTTTAGTTTAATCTTAAATCACTTATTAATTGTATCACATTTATAGCTTAAAGATCTGAATGGTCTATTATAAATGTCGTTGTTATACTGTAATAAAAATACTGAAATACTGAAACCAAGTGTTGAAAATTAACAGCCATTTTAAACGTTTCAAGCCTCTAGCAGATACTATTCTAGTGTCTAAACTGTGAGCCCCTGGAAGGCTTGTTATGCCTCCTTGAAAAGGTATTTATTTGGCGTATAAAATGTCCTATAAACTTCGGCCACATGTCTTTCTCATTTCTGTGAAAACGAGAAAACCCAAATATTGATAATTTACAGCCGTTTAGCAGTTTCAAGCGTGTAACAGAAACTGCTCTAGTGTCTAAACTGTGAGCCCTTGGGAGACTTTTTATGCCTCCTTAAAAAGGTAAGTATTTGGCGCCTAAAATGTCCTATAAACCTTGGCACATCTCGTTCACATTTCCGTAAAAACGAGATAAACCAAGTGTTGAAAATCAACAGCCGTTTTAAACGTTACAAGCCTCTAGCAGATACTGTTCTACTGTCTAAACTGAGAGCCCCTGGAAGGCTTGTTATGCCTCCTTTAAAGGGTACTTATTTGACGTCTAAAATGTCCTATAAAACTCGGGCAGATTTTGTTCACATTTCCGTGAAAACGAGATAAACCAAATGTCGATAATTAACAGCCGTTTTAAACGTTTCAAGCCTCTAGCGGATACTGCTCTAGTGTCCAAACTGTGAGCCCATGGGAGGTTCGTTATGCCTCCTTTAAAAGGTACTTATTTGACGTCTAAAATGTCCTATAAACCTCGGGCAGATTTTGTTCACATTTCCGTGAAAACGAGATAAACCAAATGTTGATAATTAACAGTCGTTTTAAACGTTTCAAGCCTCTAGCAGATACTGCTCTAGTGTCTAAATGTGAGCCCGTGGAGGCTCGTTATACCTCCTTGGAAAGGTATGTATTTGACGTATAAAATGACCTATAAACCTCGGCCACATCTCTTTCACATTTCTGTGAAAACGAGAGAACCCAAATGCTGGTAATTAACAGCCGTTTTAACAGTTTCAAGCGTCTAAAAGAAACTGCTCTAGTGTCTAAACTCTGAGCACTTTGGAAGCTTGTCACGAATAGTTGCAAAGGCAATTAATAAACCAAATGTTGATAATTAAACGCCGTTTTAAACCTTTCAATCCTCTAGCAGATACTGCTCTAGTGTCTAAACTGTGAGCCCTTTGGAGAAAACCCGAATGCTGATAATTAACAGCCGTTTAAAATGTTTCAAGCCTCTAGCAGATACTGCTCTAGTGTCCAAACTGTGAGCCCTTGGAAGTCTTGTTATGCCTCCTTGAAAAGGTATTTATTTGGCGTCTAAAATGTCCTATAAACCTCGGGCACATCTTTTTCACATTTCCGTGAAAACGAGATAAACCAAATGTTGATAATTAACAGCCGTTTTAAATGTTTCCAACCTCTAACAGATACTGCTCTAGTGTCTACAATGTCCTATAAACCTCGAGCATATCTTGTTCACTTTTCCGTGAAAACGAGATAAACCAAATGTTGATAATTAACAGCCGTTTTAAACGTTTCAAGCCTCCAGCCGTGGGAGGCTCGTTATGCCTCCTTGGAAAGGTATTTATTTGGCGTATAAAATGACCTATAAACCTCGGCCACATCTCTTTCACATTTCTGTGAAAACGAGAGAACCAAATGCTGATAATTAACAGCCGTTTTAACAGTTTCAAGTGTCTAACAGAAACTGCTCTAGTGTCTAAACTCTGAGCACTTGTGAGGCTTGTTACGAATAGTTGCAAAGGCAATTAATAAACCAAATGTTGATAACTAAAAGCCGTTTTAAACCTTTCAAGCCTCTAGCAGATACTGCTCTAGTGTCTAAACTGTGAGCCCTTTGGAGAAAACCCGAATGCTGATAATTAGCAGCCGTTTAAAATGTCGGCACATCTCGTTCACATTTCCGTAAAAACGAGATAAACCAAGTGTTGAAAATTAACAGCCGTTTTAAACGTTTCAAGCCTCTAGCGGATACTGCTCTAGTGTCTAAACTGTGAGCCCATGGGAGGCTCGTTATGCCTCCTTTAAAAGGTACTTATTTGACGTCTAAAATGTCCTATAAAAATCGGGCAGATTTTGTTCACATTTCCGTGAAAACGAGATAAACCAAATTTTGATAATTAACAGCCGTTTTAAACGTTTCAAGCCTCTAGCAGATACTGATCTAGTGTCTAAACTGTGAGCCCTTGGGAGGCTTGTTATGCCTCATTGACAAGGTATTTATTTGACGTATAATATGTCCAATAAACTTCGGCCACATCTATTTCACATTTCTGTGAAAACGAGAAAATCCAAATGCTGATAATTAACAGCCGTTTTAACAGTTTCAAGCGTCTAACAGAAACTGCTCTAGTGTCTAAACTGTGAGCCCTGGGAGGCTTGTTATGTCTCCTTAAAAAGGTATTTATTTGACGTCTAAAATGTCCTGTAAACCTCGAGCATATCTTGTTCGCTTTTCCGTGAAAATGAGATAAATCAAATGTTAGTAATTAACAGACGTTTTAAACGTTTCAAGACTCTAGCAGATACTGCTCTAGTGTCAAAACTGTGAGCCCTTGGAAGTCTTGTTATGCCTCCTTGAAAAGGTATTTATTTGACATATAATATGTCCAATAAACTTCGGCCACATCTCTTTCACATTTCTGTGAAAACGAGAAAATCCAAATGCTGATAATTAACAGCCGTTTTAACAGTTTTAAGCGTCTAGCAAAAACTGCTCTAGTGTCTAAACTGTGAGCCCTTGGGAGGCTTGTTATGTCTCCTTAAAAAGGTATTTATATGACGTCTAAAATGTCCTGTAAACCTCGAGCATATCTTGTTCGCTTTTCCGTGAAAACGAGATAAACCAAATGTTGATAATTAACAGCCGTTTTAAACTTTCAAGCCTCCAGCAGATACTACTCTAGTGTCTAAACTGTGAGCCCTTGGGTGGCTTGTTATACCTCCTTGAAAAGGTATTTATTTGACGTCTAAAATGTCCTGTAAATCTCTGGCACATCTTTTTCACATTTCCGTGAAAACGAGATAAACCAAATGTTGATAATTAACAGCCGTTTTAAATGTTTCCAGCCTCTAACAGATACTGCTCTAGTGTCTAAACTGTGAGCCCTTGGGAGGCTTGTTATACCTCCTTGACAAGGTATTTATTTGACATATAATATGTCCAATAAACTTCGGCCACATCTCTTTCACATTTCTGTGAAAACGAGAAAATCCAAATGCTGATAATTAACAGCCGTTTTAACAGTTTTAAGCGTCTAGCAGAAACTGCTCTAGTGTCTAAACTGTGAGCCCTTGGGAGGCTTGTTATGTCTCCTTAAAAAGGTATTTATATGACGTCTAAAATGTCCTGTAAACCTCGAGCATATCTTGTTCGGTTTTCCGTGAAAATGAGATAAATCAAATGTTAGTAATTAACAGACGTTTTAAACGTTTCAAGACTCTAGCAGATACTGCTCTAGTGTCAAAACTGTGAGACCTTGGAAGTCTTGTTATGCCTCCTTGAAAAGGTATTTATTTGACGTCTAAAATGTCCTGTAAACCTCGAGCATATCTTGTTCACTTTTACGTGAAAACGAGATAAACCAAATGTTGATAATTAACAGCCGTTTTAAACGTTTCAAGCCTCCAGCAGATACTGCTCTAGTGTCTAAACTGTGAGCCCATGGGGGGCTTGTTATACCTCCTTAAAAAGGTATTCACTTGGCGTCTAAAATGTCCTATAAAGCTCGGGCACATCTTTTTCACATTTCCGTGAAAACGAGATAAACCAAATGTTGATAATTAACACCCGTTTTAAATGTTTCCAGCCTCTAACAGATACTACTCTAGTGTCTAAACTGTGAGCCCTTGGGAGGCTTGTTATACCTCCTTGACAAGGTATTTAATTGGCGTATAATATGTCTAATAAACTTCGGCCACATCTGTTTCACATTTCTGTGAAAACGAGAAAATCCAAATGCTGATAATTAACAGCCGTTTTAACAGTTTCAAGCGTCTAACAGAAACTGCTCTAGTCTCTAAACTGTGACCCCTGTGGAGGCTTCTTATGACTCCTTGAAAATGTATTTATTTGGCGTATAAAATGTCCTATAAACTTCTGCCACATCTCTTTCACATTTCTGTGAAAACGAGAAAACCCGAATGCTGATAATTAACAGCCGTTCTAACAGTTTCAAGCCTTTAACAGAAACTGGTCTAGTGTCTAAACTGTGAGCCCTTGGTAGGCTTGTAATGCCTCCTTAAAAAGGCAGTTATTTGGCGCCTAAAATGTCGTATAAACCTCGACACATCTCGTTCACATTTCCGTGAAAACGAGATAAACCAAATGTTGATAATTAACAGCCGTTTTAACAGTTTCAAGCGTCTAACAGAAGCTGGTCTAGTGTCTAAACAGTGAGCCCTTGGGAGGCTTGTTATGCCTCCTTGCAAAAGCAATTATTTAGCGTTTAATATGTCCTATAAAACTCGGCACAACTCGTTCACATTTCCGTGAAAACGAGATAAACCAAATGTTGATAGTTAACAGCCGTTTTAAATGTTTCCAGCCTCTAACATATACTGCTCTAGTGTCTAAACTGTGAGCCCTTGGGAGGCTTGTTATGCCTCCTTGACAAGGTATTTATTTGGCGTATAATATGTCCAAAAAACTTCGGCCACATCTCTTTCACATTTCCGTGAAAACGAGATAAACCAAATGTTTATAATTAACAGCCGTTTTGAAAGTTTCAAGCCTAAAGCAGATTCTGCTCTAGTGTCTAAACTGTGAGCCCTTGGGAGGCTTGTTATGCCTCCTTAAAAATGTAGTTGATAGGCGCCTAAAATGTCCTATAAACCTCGGCACATCTCTTTCACATTTCCCTGAAAACGAGATAAAGCAAATGTTGATAATTAACAGCCGTTTTAAACGTTTCAAGCCTCTAGCAGATACTACTCTAGTGTCTAAAATGTGAGCCCATGGGAGGCTCGTTATGCCTCCTTTAAAAGGTACTTATTTGACGTCTCAAATGTCCTATAAACCTCGGGCAGATTTTGTTCACATTTCCGTGAAAACGAGATAAACCAAATGTTGATAATTAAAAACCGTTTTAAACGTTTGAAGCCTCTAGCAGATACTGCTCTAGTGTCTAAACTGTGAGCCCTTGGGAGGCTTGTTATGCCTCCTTAAAAATGTAGTTGATAGTTGCCTAAAATGTCCTATAAACCTCGGCACATCTCTTTCACATTTCCGTGAAAACGAGATAAAGCAAATGTTGATAATTAACAGCCGTTTTAAACGTTTCAAGCCTCTAGCAGATACTACTCTAGTGTCTAAAATGTGAGCCCATGGGAGGCTCGTTATGCCTCCTTTAAAAGGTACTTATTTGACGTCTAAAATGTTCTATAAACCTCGGCACATCTCTTTCACATTTCTGTGAAAACGAGAGAACCCAAATGCTGATAATTAACAGCCGTTTTAACAGTTTCAAGCGTCTAACAGAAACTGCTCTAGTGTCTAAACTCTGAGCACTTGGGAGGCTTGTTACGAATAGTTGCAAAGGCAATTAATAAACCAAATGTTGATAATTAACAGCCGTTTTAAACCTTTCAAGCCTCTAGCAGATACTGCTCTAGTGTCTAAACTGTGAGCCCTTTGGAGAAAACCCGAATGCTGATAATTAACAGCCGTTTAAAATGTTTCAAGCCTCTAGCTGATACTGCTCTAGTGTCTAAACTGTGAGCCCTTGGAAGTCTTGTTATGCCTCCTTGAAAAGGTATTTATTTGGCATCTAAAATGTACTATAAAGCTCGGGCACATCTTTTTCACATTTCCGTGAAAATGAGATAAACCAAATGTTGATAATTAACAGCCGTTTTAAATGTTTCCAGCCTCTAACAGATACTGCTCTAGTGTCTAAACTGTGAGCCCTTGGGAGGCTTGTTATACCTCCTTGACAAGGTATTTATTTGACGTATAATATGTCCAATAAACTTCGGCCACATCTCTTTCACATTTCTGTGAAAACGAGAAAATCCAAATGCTGATAATTAACAGCCGTTTTAACAGTTTCAACCGTCTAACAGAAACTGCTGTAGTGTCTAAACTGTGAGCCCTTGGGAGGCTTGTTATGCCTCCTTAAAAAGGTATTTATTTGGCGTCTAAAATGTCCTGTAAACCGCGAGCATATCTTGTTCACTTTTACGTGAAAACGAGATAAACCAAATGTTGATAATTAACAGCCGTTTTAAATGTTTCCAGCCTCTAACAGACATTGCTCTAGTGTCTAAACTGTGAGCCCTTTTGAGGCTTGTTATACCTCTTTGACAAGGTATTTATTTGACGTATTATATGTCCAATAAACTTCGGCCACATCTCTTTGACATTTCTGTGAAAACGAGAAAATCCAAATGCTGATAATTAACAGCCGTTTTAATAGTTTCAAGCGTCTAACAGAAACTGCTCTAGTGTCTAAGCTGTGAGCCCTTGGGAGACTTGTTATGTCTCCTTAAAAATGTATTTATTTGGCGTCTAAAATGTCCTGTAAAACTCTAGCATATCTTGTTCACCTTTCCGTGAAAACGAGATAAAGCAAATGTTGATAATTAACAGCCGTTTTAAATGTTTCCAGCCTCTAACAGATACTGCTCTAGTGTCTAAACTGTGAGCCCTTTTGAGGCTTGTTATACCTCCTTGACAAGGTATTTATTTGACGTATAATACGTCCAATAAACTTCGGATACACCTCTTTCAGATTTCTGTGAAAACGAGAAAAATCCAAATGCTGATAATTAACAGCCGTTTTAAAAGTTTCAAGCGTCTAACAGAAACTGCTCTAGTGCCTAAAATGTTAGCCCTTGGGAGGCTTGTTATATCTCATTAAAAAGGTATTCATTTGACGTCTAAAATGTCCTATAAATCTCGGGCACACCTTTTTCACATTTCCGTGAAAACGAGATTAACGAAATGTTGATAATTAACAGCCGTTTTAAATTTTTCCAGCCTCTAACAGATACTGCACTACTGTCTAAACTGTGAGCCCTTGGGAGGCTTGTTATACCTCCTTGACAAGGTATTTATTTGACGTATAATATGTCCAATAAACTTCGGCCACATCTCTTTGACATTTCTGTGAAAACGAGAAAATCCAAATGCTGATAATTAACAGCCGTTTTAATAGTTTCAAGCGTCTAACAGATACTGCTCTAGTGTCTAAACTGTGAGCCCCTTGGGAGGCTTGTTATAAATCCTTGACAAGGGTATTTATTTGGCGTATAATATGTCCAATAAACTTCGGCCACATCTCCTTTCACATTTCTGTGAAAACGAGAGAATCCAAATACTGATAATTAACAGCCGTTTTAACAGTTTCAAGTATCTAACAGAAACTGCTCTAGTGTCTAAACTGTGAGCCCTTGGGAGGCTTGTTATGTCTCCTTAAAAATGTATTTATTTGACGTCTAAAATGTCCTGTAAGCCTCGGGCATATCTTGTTCACTTTTCCGTGAAGATGAGATAAATCAAATGTTAGTAATTAACAGACGTTTTAAACGTTTCAAGACTCTTGCAGATACTGCTCTAGTGTCTAAACTGTGAGCCCTTGGAAGTCTTGTTATGCCTCCTTGAAAAGGTACTTATTTGGCGTCTAAAATGTCCTACAAATCTCGGGCACACCTTTTTCACATTTCCGTGAAAACGAGATTAACGAAATGTTGATAATTAACAGCCGTTTTAAATGTTTCCAGCCTCTAACAGATACTGCTCTAGTGTCTAAACTGTGAGCCCTTTTGAGGCTTGTTATACCTCCTTGACAAGGTATTTATTTGACGTATAATACGTCCAATAAACTTCGGCCACATCTCTTTCACATTTCTGTGAAAACGAGAAAATCCAAATGCTGATAATTAACAGCCGTTTTAACAGTTTCAAGCGTCTAACAGAAACTGCTGTAGTGTCTAAACTGTGAGCCCTTGGGAGGCTTTTTATGCCTCCTTAAAAAGGTATTTATTTGGCGTCTAAAATGTCCTGTAAACCTCGAGCATATCTTGTTCACATTTCCGTGAAAACGAGATAAACCAAATGTTGATAATTAACAGCCGTTTTAAATGTTTCCAGCCTCTAACAGATACTGCTCTAGTGTCTAAACTGTGAGCCCTTGTGAGTCTTGTTACACCTGCTTGACAAAGTATTTATTTGACGTATAATGTGTCCAATAAACTTCGGCCACATCTCTTTCACATTTCTGTGAAAATGAGAAAATCCAAATGCTGATAATTAACAGCCGTTTTAACAGTTTCAAGCGTCTAACAGAAACTGCTCTATTGTCTAAACTGTGAGCCCTCGGGAGGCTTGTTATGTCTCCTTAAAAAGGTATTTATTTAACGTCTAAAATGTCCTGTAAACCTCGAGAATATCTTGTTCACTTTTCCGTGAAAACGAGATAAACCAAATGTTGATAATTAACACCCGTTTTAAGCGTTTCAAGCCTCCAGCAGATACTACTCTAGTGTCTAAACTGTGAGCCCTTGGGGGGCTTGTTATACCTCCTTGAAAAGGTATTTATTTGACGTCTGAAATGTTCTATAAATCTCGGGCACATCTTTTTCACATTTCCGTGAAAACGAGATAAACCAAATGTTGATAATTAACAGCCGTTTTAAATGTTTCCAGCCTCTAACAGATACTGCTCTAGTGTCTAAACTGTGAGCCCTTGGGAGGCTTGTTATAAATACTTGACAAGGTATTTATTTGACGTATAATATGTCCAATAAATTTCGGCCACATCTCTTTCACATTTCTGTGAAAACGAGAGAATCCAAAAGCTGATAATTAACAGCCGTTTTAACAGTTTCAAGCGTCTAACAGAAACTGCTCTAGTGTCTAAACTGTGAGCCCTTGGGAGGCTTGTTATGTCTGCTTAAAAAGGTATTTATTCGACGTCTAAAATGTCCTGTAAACCTCGAGCATATCTTGTTCACTTTTCCGTGAAAATGAGATAAATCAAATTTTAGTAATTAACAGACGTTTTAAACGTTTCAAGACTCTTGGAGATACTGCTCTAGTGTCTAAACTGTGAGCCCGTGGGACGCTTGTTATGACTCCTTGAAAAGGTATTTATTTGACGTTTAAAATGTCCTATAAAGCTCGGGCATATCTTTTTCACATTTCCGTGAAAACGAGATAAACCAAATGTTCATAATTAACAGCCGTTTTAAAAGTTTCAAACCTCCAGAAGATACTGCTTTAGTGTCTAAACTGTGAGCCCTTGGGAGGCTTGTTATAAATCCTTGACAAGGTATTTATTTGACGTATAATATGTCCAATAAACTTCGGCCACATCTCTTTCACATTTCTGTGAAAACGAGAAAATCCAAATGCTGATAATTAACAGCCGTTTTAAAAGTTTCAAGCGTCTAACATAAACTGCTATAGTGCCCAAACTGTGAGCCCTTGGGAGGCTTGTTATATCTCCTTAAAAAGGTATTTATTTGACGTCTAGAATGTCCTATAAAGCTCGCGCACATCTTTTTCACATTTCTGTGAAAACGAGAAAATCCAAATGCTGATTAACAGCCGTTTTAATAGTTTCAAGCGTCTAACAGAAATTGCTCTAGTGTCTAAACTGTGAGCCCTTGGGAGGCTTGTTATGTCTCCTTAAAAATGTACTTATTTGACGTCTAAAATGTCCTGTAAACCTCGAGCATATCTTGTTTACTTTTCCGTGAAAACGAGATAAACCAAATGTTGATAATTAACAGCCGTTTTAAACGTTTCAAGCCTCCAGCAGATACTACTCTAGTGTCTAAACTGTGAGCCCTTGGGGGGCTTGTTATACCTCCTTGAAAAGGTATTTATTTGACGTATAAAATGTCCTGTAAATCTCGGGAACATCTTTTTCACATTTCCGTGAAAACGAGATAAACCCAAATGTTAATAATTTACAGCCGTTTTAAATGTTTCCAGCCTTTAACAGATACTGCTCTAGTGTCTAAACTGTGAGCCCTTGGGAGGCTTGTTATAAATCCTTGACAAGGTATTTATTTGACGTATAATATGTCCAATAAACTTCGGCCACATCTCTTTCACATTTCTGTGAAAACGAGAAAATCCAAATGCTGATAATTAACAGCCGTTTTAAAAGTTTCAAGCGTCTAACATAAACTGCTATAGTGCCTAAACTGTGAGCCCTTGGGAGGCTTGTTATATCTCCTTGAAAAGGTATTTATTTGACGTCTAAAATGTCCTATAAACCTCGAGCATATCTTGTTCACTTTTCCGTGAAAACGAGATAAACCCCCTCTTGCAGCGTGACTTCGATAAGATAAGACGATTTTGCGATGACTGGAAGTTGAAAATCAACTTTCAGAAGTCGGAAACCATTCTCTTTAGGACGCCGTTGTCTAGAGCCTCTAGGGATACCAGAAAAAATTGGCGAAAGTTCTCAATCATTGGACAACGCGGACAGCCTCTTGCCTGTCGAAATGTAGTCAGATACCTTGGAATCTGGCTAGATCAGTTTCTGTATTTTGGCAAAAATGTAGATGCTGCTCTGGCTAGAGCCAAAGGTGCGTTTGCCCTTACAAAGAGACTGTTTTATAGCAGCCAACTCGATGCGAGGGTAAAGGTAATCTGCTACGTGGCCCTTATCAGGCCCATGCTGGTATTTGGTTGTCCCGTGTGGTTCAATGTACGAGCAAGCTTAATGGAAAAGATTCGGGTGTTTGAGAGGGCTTGCCTTAGGGCTTGTCTTCGCTTGTACAGAACACCAGAATCGGAGTACAAGAAATTTTATCCTAATGAGGTCCTTTACAACAGGGCGAACCTAATACGAGTGGACAACTTCGTAATTAAGCTGACTCGAAGGCACATTGCAAGAGCAATGACCTCGACGAATAACCTGATATCTGGGGCTTACTACCCCAATTACCTTTACCACGAGAGTGTGCGCTCTGACGGCTTCGTTCCACCGGAAGCATTCCTCTACCTTGATCAGATAGGGTTGATCCAGGATAGATCAGCGGTCCCGTTAATCTTCCATGTCGCTCGGACAGCTGGGGACAGGCGACTCAACTACAACAGAGACGTCGCACACGGCAGTGTGGATCGCCTCAGGTTCAGTAGGGCGGTGGGGAATCGCGATAAGAGGGATGTCGTTCGGCAGCACCAGCATTTCTGGTGGTTGAATGATGGAGAAGATGTTTCGTCGTCGTTTCCGTCAATTACAGACCAGCCTCACTAATGAGGCAGAGCTGACCAATTTATTTGCTCAGTAAATAGCGATGGCCAGCTTACATAAGTTTAGGTTAGCATTTAAGAAATATATATATATCAGTGTATATACACCTTTGTATACACTGTTATATGTATATGATTGTGTATAATGTCTATGTGTGTTTATGTGTGTATTGTACATTTAGGTTAGGTAGGCTAAGGTTTATTTTAAGTTAGATATTAAGTTTTTATAAAAAATTAAAAAATGTCCATATGCTAAGTTTTTGTAAATAAATTTTTTTTCTTAGCCTTAAGTATAGAAAATAAGTATATTTTAAATAAAATGTAAATGAAGTCGAAAGACATAGTTATAAGAATTTAGAGTAGCTTAGAGCGCCTGTGTGGGGCCAGTAAGTTAGTATAAGATTGTTAAGTAATTGTAAGCTAGCATTTAAGCATTTTTTGTTAGTATGTAAGAGTTAGTGATTAAGAAAATAAAAATGCATTTAAAACTAAAACTAAAAACGAGATAAACCAAATGTTGATAATTAACAGCCGTTTTAAAAGTTTCAAGCCTCCAGAGAATACTGCTCTAGTGTCTACACTGTGAGCCCTTGGGAGGCTTGTTATGCCCCCTGAAAAAGGTACTTATTTGACGTCTAAAATGTCCTATAAACCCGGGCAGATTTTGTTTACATTTCCGTGAAAACGAGATAAACCAAATTTTGATAATTAACAGCCGTTTTAAACGTTTCAAGCCTCTAGAAGATACTGATCTAGTGTCTAAACTGTGAGCCCTTGGGAGGCTTGTTATGCCTCCTTGACAAGGTATTTATTTGACGTATAATATGTCCAATAAACTTCGGCCACATCTCTTTCACATTACAGTGAAAACGAGAAAATCCAAATGCTGATAATTAACAGCCGTTTTAACAGTTTCAAGCGTCTAACAAAAACTGCTCTAGTGTCTAAACTGTGAGCCCTTGGGAGGCTTGTTGTGTCTCCTTAAAAAGGTATTTATTTGACGTCTAAAATGTCCTGTAAACCTCGAGCATATCTTGTTCACTTTTCCGTGAAAATGAGATAAATCAAATGTTGATAATTAACAGCCGTTTTAAACGTTTCAAGCATCCAGCAGATACTACTCTAGTGTCTAAACTGTGAGCCCTTGGGGGGCTTGTTATACCTCCTTGAAAAGGTATTTATTTGGCGTATAAAATGACCTATAAACCTCGGCTACATCTCTTTCACATTTCTGTGAAAACGAGAGAACCCAAATGCTGATAATTAACAGCCGTTTTAACAGTTTCAAGTATCTAACAGAAACTGCTCTAGTGTCTAAACTCTGAGCACTTGGGAGGCTTGTTATGCCTCCTTGCAAAGGCAATTATTTGGCGTTTAAAAAGCCCTATAAAACTCGGCACAACTCGTTCGAATTTCCGTGAAAACGAGGTAAACCAAATGTTGATAATTAACAGCCGTTTTAAATGTTTCCAGCCTCTAACATATACTGCTCTAGTGTCTAAACTGTGCGCCCTTTTGAGGCTTGCTATGTCTCCTTAAAAATGCATTTATTTGACGTCAAAAATGTCCTATTAACCTCGAGCATATCTTGTTCACTTTTCCGTGAAAATGATATAAACCAAATGTTGGTAATTAACAGCCGTTTTAAACGTTTCAAGCCTCTAGCAGATACTGCTCTAGTTTTTAAACCGTGAGCCCTTGGGAGGCTTGTTATGCCTCCTTGAAAAAGTATTTATTTGTCGTCTAGAATGTCCTGTAAACCTCGAGCATATCTTGTTCACTTTTCCGTGAAAATGAGATAAACCAAATGTTGGTAATTAACAGCCGTTTTCAACGTTTCAAGCCTCTAGCAGATACTGCTCTAGTGTTTAAGCCGTGAGCCCCTGGGAGGCTTGTTATGCCTCCTTCAAAAAGTATTTATTTGACGTATAAAATGTCCTATAAACTTCGGCCGCACCTCGTTCACATTTCTGTGAAAACGACAAAACCCAAATACTGATAATTAACAGCCGTTTTAAACGTTTCCAGCCACTAACAGATACTGCTCTAGTGTCTAAACTGTGAGCCCCTGGGAGGTTTGATATGCCTCCTTGCAAAGGCAATTATTTGGCGTCTAAAATGTCCTATAAAACTCGGCACATCTCGTTCACATTTCCGTGAAAACGAGATAAACCAAATGTTGATAATTAACAGCCATTTTAAATGTTTCCAGCCTCTAACATATACTGCTGTAGTGTCTAAACTGTGAGCCCTTGGGAGGCTTGTTATCCCTCCTTGAAAAGGTATATATTTAACGTATAACATGTCTAATGAACTTCGTCCACATCTCTTTCACATTTCTGTGAAAACGAGAAAACCCAAATGCTGATTATTAACAGCCGTTTTAACAGTCTCAAGCGTCTAACAGAAACTGCTCTAGTGTCGAAACTGTGAGCCCTTGGGAGGCTTCTATAAACCTCGGCACAGCTCGTTCACATTTCTGTCAAAATGAGAAAAACCAAATGCTAATAATTAGCAGCCATTTTATACGTTTCCAGCCTATAACATATACTGCTCTAGTGTCTAAACTGTGAGCTCTTGGGAGGCTTATTATGCCTCCTTAAAAAGGTATTTATTTGACGCCTATAATGTCCTATAAACCTCGGGCATATCTTGTTCACATTTCCGTGAAAACGAGATAAACCAAATGTTGGTAATTAACAGCCGTTTTAAGCGTTTCAAGCCTCTACCAGATACTGCTCTAGTGTCTAAACTGTGAGCCCTTGGCGGACCTGTTATGCCTCCTTAAAAAGGCATTTATTTGGCGTAAAAAACGTCCAATAAACTTCGGCCACATCTCTTCCACATTTCTGTGAAAACGATAAAACCCAAATGCTTATAATTAGCAGCCGTTTTAAGCGTTTCAAGCATCTAACATATACTGCTCTAGTGTCTAAACTCTGAGCCCTTGGGAGGCTTGTTATGCCTCCTTGCAAAGGCAATTATTTGGCGTCTAAAATGTCCTATAAAGCTCGGCACATCTCGTTCACATTTCTGTGAAAACGACAAAACCCCCATACTGATAATTAACAGCCGTTTTAAGCATTTCAAGCCACTAGCACATACTGCTCGAGTGTCTAAACTATGAGCCCTTGGGAGGCTTGTTATGCCTCCTTGCAAGGGCAATTATTTGGCGTCTAAAATGTGCTATAAAACTCGGCACATCTCGTTCACATTTCTGTAAAAATGAGAAAAACCTAATGCTAATAATTAACAGCCGTTTTAAACGTTTCCAGCCACTAACATATACTGCTCTAGTGTCTAAACTGTGAGCCCCTGGGAATTTTGATATGTCTCCTTGCAAAGGCAGTTGAGTTTTCAATGCATTTTATTTTCTTACTAATTAACTCTTACATACTAACAAAAAATGCTTAAATGCTAGCTTACAATTACTTAGCAATCTTATACTAACTTACTGGCCCCACACAGGCACTCTAAGCTACTCTAAATTCTTATATCTATGTCTTTCGACTTTATTAACATTTCATTTAGAATTATTTATACTGTATACTTAAGGCTAAGAAAAAAAATCGTTAACAAAAAACTTAGCATATGGACATTTTGTTTTTTATTTTCTATAAAACTTAATATCTAACTTAAAATAAACCTTAGCCTACCTAACCTAAATGCACAATACACACATACACACACATAGACATTATACACAATTATATACATATATTAGTATATACCTCTGTATATACTAGTACATGTATATATTTCTTAAATGCCAACCTAAACCTATGCAAGCTGGCCATCGCTATTCACAGAGAAAACAGATTGGTCAGCTCTGCCTCATTAGTGAGGCTGTTCCGTAATTGACGGAAACGACGACGAAACATCTTCTCCGTCATTCAACCACCAGAAATGCTGGTGCTGCCGAACGTCTCTGCTGTAGTTGAGTCGCCTGTTCCCAGCTGTCCGAGCGACATGGAAGATTAACGGCACCGCTGATCTATCCTGGAGCAACCCTATCTGATCTAGGTAGAGGAATGCTTCTGGTGGAACGAAACCGTCAGAGCGCGCACTCTCGTGGTAAAGGTAATTGGGGTAGTAAGCCCCTGATATCAGGTTATTCGTCGAGGTCATTGCTCTTGCAATGTGCCTTCGAGTCAGCTTAATTACGAAGTTGTCCACTCGTATTAGGTTCGCCCTATTGTAAAGTACCTCATTAGGATAAAATTTCTTGTACTCCGACTCTGGTGTTCTGTACAGGCGAAGACAAGCCCTAAGGCAAGCCCTCTCAAACACCCGAATCTTTTCCATTAAGCTTGCTCGTACATTGAACCACACGGGACAACCAAATTCCAGCATGGGCCTGATAAGAGCCATGTAGCAGATTACCTTTACCCTCGCATCGAGTTGGATGCTATAAAACAGTCTCTTTGTAAGGGCAAAAGCACCTTTGGCTCTGGCCAGAGCAGCATCTACATTTTTGCCAAAATACAGAAACTGATCTAGCCAGATTCCAAGGTATCTGACTACATTTCGGCAGGCAAGAGGTTGTCCGTGTTGTCCAATGATAGAGAACTTTCGCCAATTTTTTCTGGTATTCCTAGAGGCTCCAGAAATCGGCGTCCTAAAGGGAATGGTTTCCGACTTCTGAAAGTTGATTTTCAAATTCCAGTCATCGCAAAATCGTCTTATCTTATCGAAGTCACGCTACAAGAGAGTGTTAATGACCTCGATTTTTGGACCTGTTCTGTACGCTACCAAATCGTCTGCGCACGCAATAGTATGGGGAAGTGAACCTATCAAGTCGCTTGTAAAAATGTTGAATAGGATCGGCGAATTGACCGCGCCTTGCTGAAGACCATTTTTAATTTGAAATATTCCAACAGAAGTCACATCACCATTCTTCACGATGAACTGTCTGTTGTGTATCATATTATAAAGAATGTACAAGAGTGGTTTACTGATCCCCAGCCTAGTCAGCTTATAGAAAAGACCTTCTAACCATACGGTGTCGAAGGCCTTCTCCAAGTCAACAAGGCAGTCACCAGTACATTGTTTTTTGCCTTTATTCCATTGGATATCGGACACCAGTTTAGACGCGGCATGTGAGATATCATGTCCCGCCTTAAAACCGAATTGATTATCCGGAACTATATGTTTGTCCTCAACCCACCTAGACAGAGCTCTATTGATTTTTTTTTTTTTTTTTTTTTTATAATGAGCGCGCGCTCAAGGGGTTTGAGTACCCTTAAGGTGATTGTACACAGCGCGGGCAAGGAAAATTTAGGGAGGAAGAAAAGAGAGGTACCGATGTACATTGTTTTTAAATGTTTGCAAGTTATAACGACCAGGAAATACAGAGATCGGCAGGGCATTCCATAAGCGAGATGTACGGCTTAGGAACGAATCACGATATTTTAGAGTACGTCCGAAAATGGGCTTGAGGGTATACTGATGAGCATTCATAGCGAGACGGGTGTTACGGTTGAAAGTTTGAATGGGCGGAATGCTACTGGCGATTTCAGTGGAGCACTGGTGGTGGAAGTAGCGATAAAACAAAGTGAGACACGAGACATTTCGTCGGTGTTCGAGGGTGTCCATTGATTGACTGATATTAGTATCGTCAATAAGTTTTATCGCACGGTTTTGAATCCTATCTAGCAGGTGCAGAGATGTTTTAGGAGCACCTGACCAGATGTGGGAGTTGTACTCCAATTTTGGGCGGATGAATGCCTTATATATTGAGGCCAGATCAGAGGGGGTAAAATATTTCTTCATCGCTTGAGGAAACCTAGACATTTCGCAGCATTTTTGGCGACATCAAATATGTGGTCATTCCAACGTAAGTTGTCATTAACACACATACCGAGAATGGAAAGTTTTTCGGTTTCGACGATGCAAGTGCCATTCATAGATAATGGCTGGGTGTTTAAATTTCGCTTTAAAGACAGCAGACAGCATTGTGTTTTGGAAGCATTAAATTCCACTCTATTGATAGTTCCCCAATTGGTTATGCTGTTGATATCGGAATTTAAAGAGCTTAGCATTGCCGTTCTCGTACTACAGCCGAAGAGCAGGGCCGTGAGTCCGGGAACGAATATGAAAAGCAGAGAGTACTGTCATCAGCAAAGGAATATATTGGATTAGAAGTAGCAGACAAGAGATCGTTAATGAAAATTAAAAAGAGTGTCGGTGACAGAACAGAGCCCTGGGGCACACCAGCATTTATTTTGTGAATATCAGACTTGAAACCGTCCAAGACAACTTGAATTGAACGTTCCGAAAGGTAATTTCTAATCCATTGAAGAAGAGAGTCGTCGATCCCAAATGCACGCATTTTCGACAAAAGAGCCTGATGCCAAACTCTGTCAAATGCCTTAGAAATATCAAGTGCAACTATCTTGCTTTCGCCAGATTGATGTACGCTTTGGTTCCACTTTTCGGTGAGACATGCCATCAAATCACCAGTGGACCTGTTGCTACGAAAACCGTACTGCCGGTCATTGAGAAGTTTTCGTATTTCGAGATATTTCATGAGCTGACGATTTATCAGTGTTTCCATGACCTTGGAAAGAAGGGACGTAAGTGCAATGGGTCTGTAGGAGGAGAGAGAAGATGATTCGCCTTTTTTAGGGACGGGCTGGACAAATGCTGTTTTCCATCTGCTCGGGAAGAGTCCTAAAGTGTAGGATTGATGAAAAAGCTTACGCAGTGGTTTTGCCAGCGAGGAAGAACACCTCTTCAGAAGAAGGGGAGATATACCATCTGGACCAGCGGATTTATGTATGTTGAGATTCTTAAGTACTCTTGCTACTACACGAGTGCGAAAGTAGATTCGTCCCATTGAAGATTCGACGCACTCAAGTGTAGGCGGAGACAAAGCACAATCTGGGAGTGTTGAGCTGGCCGCAAAGTGTGCAGCAAGCAGATTGGCCTTATCCAAAGAGCTGACAGCTGGAATGTCATTGTAAATGAGGGTTGGGATGGAGGATGAGGCGGAATTTCTAATGTTTTTGACGAACGACCAAAAATTTTTACTGCCTTTGGGACATTGCAGTATTTTTTGCCTCAGTTTTTGGTCGTATAGGAATTTCACACGCTTAAGAAAGGCGTTGCAGTCATTTCAGGCTCGTTTGAACTTTTTTCGGTTTTCCTCTGTCGGGTTGGTCTTGTAGGACCGAAAAAACATTTCTCTAACCCTGACGGCCTCTTTACAGCTCGAGTCGTACCATGCCTTTTCTTTTGGCTTGATACTCTTCATCCGATGAGGAATAAAGGATCTCATTCCAGAGAGAATGGTGTCTGTAATCATATCAGCAGCGGCATCCACGTCGTTATCAAGGAAGCATAACGACCAGTTAAAATTCCTAAAGAAGCTGTTAAGACCGCTCCAGTTGGCTTTCTCGTATTGCCATACGGTTTTTTTAGGAATTTTTTCTCTAACTGTGTGGTCGGTGTACGAGAAATTAGCTGATATGACACAATGGTCCGACGAGCCTAGAGGGGAGAGCACATCAATGGTGTACTTATCAGGGTGAGAAGTTAAAAACAAGTCCAGTGTGTTGGCGGTATGACTATCAACGTCTGGTATTCGCGTGGGCTCATTTACAAGCTGCGTTAGGTTGTTTTCCGCAGCGAAGATCTCAACACACCGTCCTTCGGGTGTTGTCTGTCCAGAATGTCGAAGCCACCCAGAATTGTGTATATTGAAGTCGCCCGTAATAACGATTTCAGTATGAGGATACAGGGATACAATTCTTTGAATGGAGTCAGACAGCACATCAAACTCGTTAAAGGTTGAATTGCTGTCCAGTTTGGGGCTTCTATAAATAAAGCAGTAGTGTATAATTTGCTTACGGAGACGGAATTTTAACCACATGAAGTTGAATTCCGGATTGGAACATGGATCACATTGTGGTGGAGTTTGGTAAGCTACATCACTACGCACATAAATGGCGAGACCGCGGTGAGAGAAGAATAATGGCACTAGTTCGTAGCCAGGTAGCTTCAGATCAGAATGATCTGAGAGGTGTGGGCGGGGATCTACCTGTGTTTCACTAAGTGCCAAAACAGCTGGTCTGTACTTACAGACGTGGACGTACGCAGAAAAGTGATTACTTTTTAGCACGCGTATATTGGCTACGTCTACCCTGAATTCCCTAGTCATAATCACAGACAAACACAGAAAACACAAACACCGACGATACTAAGCAAGGCTGCGAAGTGGAAATTCTGACGTTGGTTTACCGAATCAAATTGTTGTAGGTGTTATGCCCTTACAACAATATGAAACAGTGCACCAACAAAATTTTCACTCACAACCCCGCTATCCATCAGTTGTTACATACACTCAGCCACTGCCCGTACCGTATGGTGAATACAGTAACGGCAGTGACTGAGTGCAAGCAACAGTACTTCGACAAGGAGCGGGTGAGGTGGGATACCCGCACTGTGTGATATTCACTGTCACTGCACTTTTTTTTTGCACGCGCGCGCTTTTGTTCTCTTTTTTTTTTTTTTTTTTTCTTTTTTTTTGCTGCACAGCACACAACAATATTGCGAGTGCACTGGTGGAGCTGTGCACTCGACGGTGGTCGACTCGGTACTGATTACTCTCTCAAAAACCTTACTGATATTCCGAAGGAGACTTATCGACCGGAGATTCGCCGGATTGGATATATCCTTTCCCTTTTTGGGGATAGGTTGAACCACCACCGTTTTCCAATGCGCTGGATAATGTGCATTTTTCATTGCATTATTAAACAGGGTGGTGTAAATGTCCACCGCTTCTAGAGGAAGATGTCGAAGCACGATGTTCGGAATACCATCGGTCCCCACTGATTTCTTAGCCCTGATTGTGTCGAAGATCTCATGGAGTTCTTCTCTCGAAATGAGTAGGGGTAGGTCACCCTCTCTGGCCATGACATTATTGGCCATATTTTCGTCACTAAACCGGGTGAAACCAGAGCCCTTGGATCGCCAGTTCCCCATTTCATTTCGAATGCAGAAGTCGTGCACCAAGACGCGATTGTCCAGGTCGTAATTAGGGCCAATGGTATCAGTGGCCTTGTATACTTCCTGGAAAGTCGCCCCTATAGCCTCAACCTTCTCGTGTGGATCCTCGATCACAAAAAAGTCATCATCATCAGCGGCCTCATTTGGATCAATACCTGCTATTGTCAGTAACCGTTCGTTGTCTGTCGTCCGGGCTATTTTAAGACACTGAAGGTCGTTTTGATTTTTTCTCCGAAATAGTTTATTTATTTGCGGAAACATATTCGGGTTGCAGGTGTTTACAGCCCGAACCTTGTTGGTCCAATACAAACTTACAGAAATTCTGTAATTCTCTTTTATTAGCGTTTGAATATTTTTAATCGACGACTTCAGTGTCCTAATCTCCGGGTCTTGTCGGTCAGTTAACTCTCTGTACAAGTTTTTGAGTCTTGTCAGAAGTCTACTTTTCTGTCGGTGCAGTGCGTCAATAGTAGGATTGCGGAACAGATCTTCGTTAGTCGTTCGTCGATACCGCGGTATTGTACTGTCCATAGTTTGTTTAATTGTATCGTCCATTTGTTTTAGGTAATTGTCGATCTCCTCGTTTGACAATTTCCTATTGGACGGTGGGTGGAGCGTGTTCGAGGAGAGCGCTCTTGTCAAGGTTGCGGAGAAGCGTGTCCATCGAGTCTTACTGTAGTTGAAAGAATATCTTTGAACAAACTCGTCCAATTCCGCAATTTCGTTGGGAACTGTAATTTCGGTGCTAAAACCGCAATGGTCGCTGTCATATACAAATGTTCGCAGACAGTTCAATGTTTCTAAATTCGTACCTGTCAGTCGTATACGTTCGTCGTACAGCAGTAGATCTAAATAAGACCCGCATCTGGGAAACGACGGGTTATCCGTCGCTTTAAGACCGAGTCTGTACATGACATCGTGCTGACCCCACCAATCGAGTAGTAGGTTCCCTCTAGTATTTGGCAAATTATTTCCCCAATCTCTGTGTCTAGCGTTGAAATCCCCGCCGATTATAAAGTAATTCTCCCCCGATTCCAGCCTCAGAAGTCGAAAAAGTGTGTCGAGCTCTGTAATGAATAGAGTGGATTGTGAAGCTTCAGGTGCATAAACAGAGGCCAAGTACAGCCGCTTTCCACTGCGGAGCGGGATGTAAACGACGACTGCCTCCAACTCCCGGAACCTGCGCAACACTCCTTTGTACACTCTGTGAAATTTTATACCTTCTTTAATGAAGATCGCGACACCGCCTCTACGTTTGTATCTGGGCCGATTTTTTCTTATAACAATATAATTATTGTACTCCAGTTTGTGCTTATCGGTTAGCTTGGTTTCGTTAGCGAAAAGCACATCAGGAGTTTGGTCTTGTAGCAATTTAACATCGCGGCTCTTCGTTCGATCCTAATCAGTGAATTATCATTCACCGCAAGGACCTTCAAAGTTTGCTCCACCATGTGCGTACCCATTACGACATGTGTTGCGTTAGGCCCGGCAGCAGCGTGTAGATCTGGTCCACCCGCTTGGCCTGTTCTTGCACCTGCTTTTGCAGCTGAGCCATCTGCCTTGGATTGCGAGCAAGATGGCTAGCATGTTAAGTGCAGCTTCCGTTGTTCTCGGCGTTGGCGCCGGAGAAGCAACAGTTGCTTGCTGTACCGTAGCCCCCCTACCTGATGCCATTTGGGCGTAGGAAATTTGAGACGTGACGGCTGGTGTTTGAAATCTGACAGGTGAACGTTTGACCTCCACCTTCTGCTGCCGAGCCAGTTTTGCTTTCTTAATGTCAGCGAACTTAGGACAACCCCGATAGTTTGCGGTGTGTCCCACGTTTCCACATAACACGCACGAGAGCTGCGTCCTATCGGATGCTCCGTCAACACCCAGAGGACACTGCTCGGAACTGTGGTTCTTAGCGCACTTCACGCATCGAGGCTGCATTTGGCAGTTCGACGCGGCGTGCCCGAACCTCTGACAGCGAACGCATTGTATAACGCCTTCGCTCCTTTTTAATTGGTACTCCTTAGACTATCCAGACGGCTTTCGGGACTGAGCTGCACCAAGAAGAACGGCAGACTCCGTTTCTCCCGCCTAGCTCTGGCTGTGGTAAATGGCTTTACCCCCACAAACTTGAGTCCTTCGCACTCCTTCTCTTTGAGCAGTGCTAGGATCTCCTCAGGATCAGAAGACGGTTCCAACCCCTTCAGCAGCATCAATTGCAGCTTTTCACACTTCGGTGTGTATGAGTAGTGCTCCGTCGTCGTTTCCTCTAGAAGCTCTTTCACTTTCGCGTAGCCCTCCACTGTATTACAGTGGATGGCATGGCGATCGTTCCCCAATCGCTTAATATTAAAGTTATTACCAATGACCAGCCTACACAGGTCCTTGGTTGCACTCACCTCTAGTTTATAGGTGTTTATAGGAGGCACCTTCTCCTTCTTCTTGTTCTGCTGCAGTTGCTGTTGTTGTTGCTGCTGCTGCTGTTTTTTCAGCTGTTGTTGTTTTTGATGCTGTTGCTGTTTCTGCTGCTGCTGTTGTTTCTGCTGCTGCTGTTTTGTCTGCTGCAGTGGTTGTTTCTGCTGCTGCTGTTTTGTTTGCTGCATTTGTTGTTTCTGCTGCTGCTGGTTTTGTTGTTGCTGCAGTTTTTGGTTCTGCTCTTGTTTTTGGGAGCTTTCCAGTAGGCTCCCTCTGCCTACGTGCAGTTTGCCTTTGTTTAATAGCAAGCACTTTTTCCTCCAGCTTTTGTATGCTGCTATTAATATCCTTTATTAGCTCATCCTCGTCTTCCGACTCAGATGTCGCTAGAGAGGAAAAGGTATTATTACCCCCCTCATACTGGACCTCATCTTCATCTTCATCAGCTCTTAACACTGCAATTATTTTTTTTTTGTCAAATTAGGAGGGGTTTTTACCCTCTTCCTCCTTTTGATGGCTTTCGCCACGGCACCGCCAACAGTAATGTTGATTTTTGCTCCCGTTATGGGAAGAGCGGAACGCTCTCCACCATCCATCACGTGATTTTATTGTTTTTGTAGTGAAGTACTATATTTGTTTCACAATTTTAGCAAAAGAAAGAAAAAAAGAAAAAAAGAAGTTCAAAGTTTGGCCCGGGATCGAACTCGAGTCAATGATTTGTTAACCGACGCCGCTAACCGTATTGCTACCGAGTCAACTGAGAAAATTGCGACCAATTATTTTTATGAAGAAAAACTTTTTCACTCTTTCACTTTAAGAAAAGCCGAGACACATCTATACTCCTCGGAGATCTGCGAACGACTGCAAAGGCAGTTGATAGGTGCCTAAAATGCCTTATAAATCTCGAGCACATTTCGTTCACACCTCTGTGAAAACGAGAAAAACCAAATGCTTATAATTAACAGCCGTTTTAAACGTTTCCAGCCTCTAACATATACTGCTCTAGTGTCTAAATTGTGACCCCTTGGGAGGCTTGCTATGCCTCCTTGAAAAGGTACTTATTTGATGTCTAAAATGTCTTATAAACCCCGGGCAGATTTTGTTCACATTTCCTTGAAAACGATATAAACCAAATGTTGATAATTAACAGCCGTTTTAAACGTTTCAAGCCTCTAGCAGATACTGCTCTAGTATCTAAACTGTGAGCCCATGGGAGGCTCGTTATGCCTCCTTGGAAAGGTATTTATTTGACGTATAAAATGACCTATAAACTTCGGCCACATCTCTTTCACATTTCTGTGAAAACGAGAGAACCCAAATGCTGATAATTAACAGTCGTTTTAACAGTTTCAAGCGTCTAACAGAAACTGCTCTAGTGTCTGAACTCTGAGCACTTGGGAGGCTTGTTATGAATAGTTGCAAAGACAATTATTTGGCGTCTAAAATGTCGTACAAAACTTGCCAAATCTCGTTCACATTTCTGTGAAAACGAGAAAACCCAAATACTGATAATTAACAGCCGTTTTAAGCGTTTCAAGCCACTAACAGGTACTGCTCTAGTGTCTAAACTGTGAGCCGCTGGGAGGCTTGTGATGCCTCCTTAAAAAGGTATTTATTTGACGTATAATACGCCTAATGAACTTCGGCCACATCTCTTTCACATTTTTGTGAAAACGAGAAAACTCAAATGCTGATAATTAACAGCCGTTTTAAGCGTTTCAAGCCACTAACAGGTACTGCGCTTGTGTCTAAACTGTGAGCCCCTGGGAGGCTTGTGACGCCTCCTTGAAAAGGTATTTATTTGGCGTATAATACGTCTAAAAAACTTCGGCCACAACTCGTTCACATTTCCGTGAAAACGAGATAAACCAAATGTTGATAATTGACAGCCGTTTTAAAGGTTTCCAGCCTCTAACATATACTGCTCTAGTGTCTAAACTGTGAGCCCTTGGGAGGCTTGTTATGCCTCCTTGCAAAGGCAATTATTTGGCGTTTAAAATGTCCTATAAAACTTGGCACAACTCGTTCACATTTCCGTGAAAACGAGATAAACCAAGTGTTGATAATTAACAGCCGTTTTAACAGTTTTAAGCGTCTAACAGAAGCTGCTCTATTGTCTAAACTGTGAGCCCTTGGGAGGCTTGTTATGCCTCCTTGCAAAGGCAATTATTTGGCGTTTAAAATGTCCTATAAAACTTGGCACAACTCGTTCACATTTCCGTGAAAACGAGATAAAACAAATGTTGATAATTAACAGCCGTTTTAAAGGTTTCCAGCCTTTAACATATACTGCTCTAGTGTCTAAACTGTGAGCCCTTGGGAGGCTTGTTATGCCTCCTTGACAAGGTACTTATTTGGCGCTTAAAATGTCCTATAAACCTCGACAGATCTCGTTCACATTTCCGTGAAAACGAGATAAACCAAATGTTGATAATTAACAGCCGTTTTAACAGTTTTAAGCGTCTAACAGAAGCTGCTCTAGTGTCTAAACTGTGAGCCCTTGGGAGGCTTGTTATGCCTCCTTGCAAAGGCAATTATTTGGCGTTTAAAATGTCCTATAAAACTTGGCACAACTCGTTCACATTTCCGTGAAAACGAGATAAACCAAGTGTTGATAATTAACAGCCGTTTTAACAGTTTTAAGCGTCTAACAGAAGCTGCTCTATTGTCTAAACTGTGAGCCCTTGGGAGGCTTGTTATGCCTCCTTGCAAAGGCAATTATTTGGCGTTTAAAATGTCCTATAAAACTTGGCACAACTCGTTCACATTTCCGTGAAAACGAGATAAACCAAATGTTGATAATTAACAGCCGTTTTAAAGGTTTCCAGCCTCTAACATATACTGATCTAGTGTCGAAACTGTGAGCCCTTGGGAGGCTTGTTATGCCTCCTTGACAAGGTATTTATTTGACGTCTAAAACATCCTATAAAGCTCGTGCACATCTTTTTCACATTTCCGTGAAAACGAGATAAACCAAATGTTGGTAATTAACAGCCGTTTTAAATGTTTCAAGCCTCTAGCAGATACTGCTCTAGTGTCTAAACTGTGAGCCCTTGGGAGGCTAGTTATGCCTCGTTGCAAAGGCAATTATTTGGCGTTTACAATGTCCTATAAAACTCGGCACAACTCGTTCACATTTCCGTGAAAACGAGATAAACCAAATTTTGATAATTTACAGCCGTTTTAAATGTTTCCAGCCTCTAACATATACTGCTCTAGTGTCTAAACTGTGAGCCCTTGGGAGGCTTGTTATGCCTCCTTGCAAAGACAATTATTTGGCGTCTAAAATGTGCTATAAAACTCGGCACATCTCGTTCACATTTCCGTGAAAACGAGATAAACCAAATGTTGATAATTAACAGCCTTTTAAATGTTTCCAGCCTCTAACATATACTGCTTTAGTGTCTAAACTGTGTGCCCTTGGGAGGCTTGTTATGCCTCCTTGAAAAGGTATTTATTTGACGTATAATATGTCCAATAAACTTCGGCCACATCTCTTTCACATTTCTGCGAAAACGAGAAAATCCAAATGCTGATAATTAACAGCGGTTTTAACAGTTTCAAGCGTCTAACAAAAACTGCTCTAGTGTCTAAACTGTGAGCCCTTGGGAGGCTTGTTATGCCTCCTTGCAAAGGCAATTATTTGGCGTCTAAAATGTCCTATAAAGCTCGGCACATCTCGTTCACATTTCCGTGAAATCGAGATAAACCAAATGTTGGTAATTAACAGCCGTTTTAAATGTTTCAAGCCTCTAGCAGATACTGCTCTAGTGTCTAAACTGTGAGCCCTTGGGAGGCTAGTTATGCCTCGTTGCAAAGGCAATTATTTGGCGTTTAAAATGTCCTATAAATCTCGGCACAACTCGTTCACATTTCCGTGAAAACGAGATAAACCAAATGTTGATAATTAACAGCCGTTTTAAATGTTTCCAGCCTCTAACATATACTGCTCTAGTGTCTAAACTGTGAGCCCTTGGCAGGCTTGTTATGCCTCCTTGCAAAGGCAATTATTTGGCGTCTAAAATGTGCTATAAAACTCGGCACATCTCGTTCACATTTCCGTGAAAACGAGATAAACCAAATGTTGATAATTAACCGCCTTTTAAATGTTTCCAGCCTCTAACATATACTGCTCTAGTGTCTAAACTGTGAGCCCTTGGGAGGCTTGTTATGACTCCTTGAAAAGGTATTTATTTGACGTATAATACGCCTAATGAACTTCGGTCACATCTCTTTCACATTTTTGTGAAAACGAGAAAATTCAAATGCTGATAATTAACAGCCGTTTTAAGCGTTTCAAGCCACTAACAGGTACTGCGCTTGTGTCTAAACTGTGAGCTCCTGTGAGGCTTGTGATGCCTCCTTGAAAAGGTATTTATTTGACGTATAATACGTCTAAAAAACTTCGGCCACAACTCGTTCACATTTCCGTGAAAACGAGATAAACCAAATGTTGATAATTGACAGCCGTTTTAAATGTTTCCAGCCTCTAACATATACTGCTCTAGTGTCTAAACTGTGAGCACTTGGGAGGCTTGTGATGCCTCCTTGAAAAGGTATTTATTTGACGTTTAGTTTAGTTTTATATGCATTTTATTTTCTTAACACTAACTCTTACATTCTAACAAAAAATGCTTAAATGCTAGCTTACAATTACTTAATAATCTTACACTAACTTACTGGCCCCACACAGGCACTCTAAGCTACTATAAATTCTTATAACTATGTCTTTCGACTTCATTTACATTTTCTTAAAACTATTTATTTTGTATACTTAAAGCTAAGAAAAAAATTTGTTAACAAAACTTAGCATATGGACATAATTTTTTATTTTTAATAAAAACTTAGTATCTAACTTAAAAATAAACCTTAGCCTACCTAAACTAACTGTACAATACACACATAAACACACATAGACGTTATACACAATCATATACATATATCAGTATACACCTTTGTATACACTGATATATGTATATGTTTCTTAAATGCTAACCTAAACCTATGTAAGCTGGCCATCGCTGTTTACAGAGAAAACAGATTGGTCAGCTCTGCCTCATTAGTGAGGCTGGTCCGTAATTGACGGAAACGACGACGAATCATCTTCTCCATCGTTCAACCACCAGAAATGCTGGTGCTGCCGAACGACATCCCTCTTATCGCGATTCCCCACCGCCCTACTGAACCTGAGGCGATCCACACTGCCGTGTGCGACGTCTCTGTCGTAGTTGAGTCGCCTGTCCCCAGCTGTCCGAGCGACGTGGAAGATTAACGGCACCGCTGATCTATCCTGGATCAACCCTTTCTGATCTAGGTAGAGGAATGCTTCCGGTGGAACGAAGCCGTCAAAGCGCACACTCTCGTGGTAAAGGTAATTGGGGTAGTAAGCCCCAGATATCAGGTTATTCGTCGACGTCATTGCTCTTGCAATGTGCCTTCGAGTCAGCTTAATTACGAAGTTGTCCACTCGTATTAGGTTCGCCCTGTTGTAAAGGACCTCATTAGGATAAAATTTTTTGTACTCCGACTCTGGTG
Organism: Volucella bombylans; assembly: GCA_949129095.1. Classification (NCBI taxonomy): domain Eukaryota; kingdom Metazoa; phylum Arthropoda; class Insecta; order Diptera; family Syrphidae; genus Volucella; species Volucella bombylans. The sequence continues at coordinate 6,157,987 of OX422145.1, forward strand.
TTCTATACAAGCGAAGACAGGCCCTAAGGCAAGCCCTCTCAAACACCCGAATCTTTTCCATTAAGCTTGCTCGTACATTGAACCACACGGGATAACCAAATACCAGCATGGGCCTGATAAGGGCCATGTAGCAGATTACCTTTACCCCCGCATCGAGTTGGCTGCTATAAAACAGTCTCTTTGTAAGGGCAAAGGCACCTTTAGCTCTGGCCAGAGCAGCATCCACATTTTTGCCAAAATATAGAAACTGATCTAGCCAGATGCCAAGGTATCTGACTACATTTCGACAGGCAAGAGGCTGTCCGTGTTGTCCAATAATCGAGAACTTTCTCCAATTTTTTCTGGTATCCCTTGAGGCCCTAGACAACGGCGTCCTAAAGAGAATTGTTTCCGACTTCTGAAAGTTGATTTTCAACTTCCAGTCATCGCAAAATCGTCTTATCTTATCGAAGTCACGCTGCAAGAGAGTATTAATGACCTCGATTTTTGGACCTGTTCTGTACGCTACCAAATCGTCTGCGTACGCAATAGTATGGGAAAGTGAACCTATCAAGTCGCTTGTAAAAATGTTGAAAAGGATCGGCGAATTGACCGCGCCTTGCTGAAGACCATTTTTAATTTGAAATATTCCAACAGAAGTCACAGCGCCATTTTTCACGATGAACTGTCTGTTGGTTAGCATATTATAAAGAATGTACAAGAGTGGTTTACTGATCCCCAACCGAGTCAGCTTATAGAAAAGACCCTCTAACCATACGGTGTCGAAGGCCTTCTCCAAGTCAACAAGGCAGGCACCAGTGCATTGTTTTTTGCCTTTATTCCATTGGATATCGGACACCAGTTTAGACGCGGCATGTGAGATATCATGTCCCGCCTTAAAACCGAATTGATTATCCGGAATTATATGTTTGTCCTCAACCCACCTACACAGAGCTCTATTGATTACCTTTTCAAAAACCTTACTGATATTCGGAAGGAGACTTATCGATCGGAGATTCGCCGGATTGGATATATTCTTCCCCTTTTTGGGGATAGGTTGGACCACCGCCGTTTTCCAATGCGCTGGATAATGTGCATTATTCATTGCATTATTAAACAGGGTGGTGTAAATGTCCACCGCTTCTAGAGGAAGATGTCGAAGCACGATGTTCGGAATACCATCGGTCCCCACTGATTTCTTAGCCCTGATTGTGTCGAAGATCTCATGGAGTTCTTCCTTCGAAATGAATGGGGGTAGGTCACCCTCTCTGGCAATGACATTATTGGCCATATTTTCGTCGTTGAACTGGGTGAAACCAGAGCCTTCGGATCGCCAGTTCCCCATTTCATTTCGAATGTAGAAGTCGTGCACCAAGACGCGATTGTCCAGGTCATAATTAGGACCAATGATATCATGGCCTTGTATACTTCCTGGAAAGTCGACCCTATGGTCTCAACTTTCTCCTGTGGATCCTCGATCACAAAGAAGTCGTCATCATCAGCGGCCTCATTTGGATCAATACCTGCTATTGTCAGTAATCGTTCGTTGTCTGTTGTCCGGGCTATTTTAAGACACTGAAGGTCGTTTTGATTTTTTCTCCGAAATAGTTTATTTATTTGCGGAAACATATTCGGGTTGCTGGTGTTTACAGCCCGAACCTTGTTGTTCCAATACAAACTTACAGAAATTCTGTAATTCTCTTTTATTAGCGTTTGAATATTTTTAATCGACGACTTCAGTGTCCTAATCTCCGGGTCTTGTCGGTCAGTTAACTGTCTATACAAGTTTTTGAGTCTTGTCAGAAGTCTGCTTTTCTGTCGGTGCAGTGCGTCAATAGTAGGATTGCGGAACAGGTCTTCGTTAGTCGTACGTCGATACCGCGGTATTGTAGTGTCCATAGTTTGTTTAATTGTCTCGTCCATTTGTTTTAAGTAATTGTCGATCTCCTCGTTTGACAAATTCCTATTGGACGGTGGGTGGAGCGTGTTCGAGGAGAGCGCTCTTGTCAAAGTTGCGGAGAAGCGTGTCCATCGAGTCTTACTGTAGTTGTAAGAATATCTTTGGACAAACTCCTCCAATTCCGCAATTTCGTTGGGAACTGTAATTTCGGTGCTAAAACCGCAATGGTCGCTGTCATACACGAATGTGCGCAGACAGTTTAGCGTTTGTAAATTCGTACCTGTCAGTCGTATACGTTCGTCGTACAGCAGTAGATCCAAATAAGACCCGCCTCTGGGAAACGACGGGTTATCCGTCGCTTTAAGACCGAGTCTGTACATGACATCGTGCTGACCCCACCAATTGAGTAGTAGGTTCCCTCTAGTATTTGGCAAATTATTTCCCCAATCTCTATGTCTAGCGTTGAAATCCCCGCCGATTATAAAATAATTCTCCCCCGATTCCAGCCTCAGAAGTCGAAAAAGCGTGTCGAGCTCTGTAATGAATAGGGTGGATTGTGAAGCCTCAGGTGCATAAACAGAGGCCAAGTACAGCCGCTTTCCACTGCGGAGCGGGATGTAAACGACGACTGCCTCCAACACCCGGAACCTGCGCAACACCCCCTTGTACACTCTGTGAAATTTTATACCCTCTTTAATGAAGATCGCGACACCGCCTCCACGTTTGGATCTGGGCCGTTTCTTCTTCTAACAATATAATTATTGTACTCCAGTTTGTGCTTATCCGTTAGCTTGGTTTCGCTAGCGAAAAGCACATCAGGAGTTCGGTCTTGTAGCAATTTAAACATCGCGGCTCTTCGTTCGATCCCAATCAATGAATGCACATTCACCGCAAGGACCTTCAAAGTTTGCTCCACCATGTGATTATTTATTTGACGTATAATACGTCTAATGAACTTCGGCCACATCTCTTTCACATTTCTGTGAAAACGAGAAAACTCAAATGCTGATAATTAACAGCCGTTTTAAGCGTTTCAAGCCACTAACAGGTACTGCGCTTGTGTCTAAACTGTGAGCCCCTGGGAGGCTTCTGATGCCTCCTTGAAAAGGTATTTATTTGGCGTATAATACGTCTAAAAAACTTCGGCCACAACTCTTTCACATTTCCGTGAAAACGAGATAAACCAAATGTTGATAATTAACCGCCTTTTAAATGTTTCCAGCCTCTAACATATACTGCTCTAGTGTCTAAACTGTGAGCCCTTGGGAGGCTTGTTATGACTCCTTGAAAAGGTATTTATTTGACGTATAATACGCCTAATGAACTTCGGCCACATCTCTTTCACATTTTTGTGAAAACGAGAAAACTCAAATGCTGATAATTAACAGCCGTTTTAAGCGTTTCAAGCCACTAACAGGTACTGCGCTTGTGTCTAAACTGTGAGCTCCTGGGAGGCTTGTGATGCCTCCTTGAAAAGGTATTTATTTGACGTAGAATACGTCTAATGAACTTCGGCCACATCTCTTTCACATTTCTGTGAAAACGAGAAAACTCAAATGCTGATAATTAACAGCCGTTTTAAGCGTTTCAAGCCACTAACAGGTACTGCGCTTGTGTCTAAACTGTGAGCCCCTGGGAGGCTTGTGATGCCTCCTTGAAAAGGTATTTATTTGACGTATAATACGTCTAATGAACTTCGGCCACATCTCTTTCACATTTCTGTGAAAACGAGAAAACTCAAATGCTGATAATTAACAGCCGTTTTAAGCGTTTCAAGCCACTAACAGGTACTGCGCTTGTGTCTAAACTGTGAGCTCCTGGGAGGCTTGTGATGCCTCCTTGAAAAGGTATTTATTTGACGTATAATACGTCTAATGAACTTCGGCCACATCTCTTTCACATTTCTGTGAAAACGAGAAAACTCAAATGCTGATAATTAACAGCCGTTTTAAGCGTTTCAAGCCACTAACAGGTACTGCTCTAGTGTCTAAACTGTGAGTCCTTGGGAGGCTTGTTATACCTCCTTGACAAGGTATTTACTTAACGTATAATATGTCCGATAAACTTCGGCCACATCTCTTTCACATTTCTGCGAAAACGAGAAAATCCAAATGCTGATAATTAACAGCCGTTTTAACAGTTACAAGCGTCTAACAAAAACTGCTCTAGTGTATAAACTGTGAGCCCTTGGGAGGCTTGTTATGCCTCCTTGCAAAGACAATTATTTGGCATCTAAAATGTGCTATAAAACTCGCCAAATCTCGTTCACATTTCTGTGAAAACGAGAAATCCCGAATGCTGATAATTAACAGCCGTTTGAACATTTTCAACCCACTAACAGAAACTGCTCTAGTGTCTAAACTGTGAGCCCTTGGGAGGCTTGTTATGCCTCCTTGACAAGGTATTTATTTGACGTCTAAAATATCCTATAAAGCTCGTGCACATCTTTTTCACATTTCCGTGAAAACGAGATAAACCAAATGTTGGTAATTAACAGCCGTTTTAAATGTTTCAAGCCTCTAGCAGATACTGCTCTAGCGTCTAAACTGTGAGCCGTTGGGAGGCTAGTTATGCCTCGTTGCAAAGGCAATTATTTGGCGTTTAAAATGTCCTATAAAACTCGGCACAACTCGTTCACATTTCCGTGAAAACGAGATAAACCAAATGTTGATAATTAACAGCCGTTTTAAATGTTTCCAGCCTCTAACATATACTGCTCTAGTGTCTAAACTGTGAGCCCTTGGGAGGCTTGTTATGCCTCCTTGCAAAGAAAATTATTTGGCGTCTAAAATGTCTTGTAAACCTCGAGCATATCTTGTTCACTTTTCCGTGAAAATGAGATAAACCAAATGTTGGTAATTAACAGCCGTTTTAAACGTTTCAAGCCTCTAGCAGATACTGCTCTAGTGTTTAAGCTGTGAGCAATTGGGAAGCTTGTTATACCTCTTTGAAAAGGTATTTATTTGACGTATAAAATGTCCTATAAACTTCGGCCGCACCTCTTTCACATTTCTGTGAAAACGACAAAACCCAAATGCTGATAATTAGCAGCCGTTTTAGCAGTTTTAAGCGTCTAACAGCAACTGCTCTAGTGTCTAAACTGTGAGCCGTTGGGAGGCATGTTATGCCTCCTTGCAAAGGCAATTATTTGCCGTCTAAAATGTGCTATAAAGCATCGCACATCTCGTTCACATTTCTGTGAAAACGAGAAAACTCAAATACTGATAATTAACAGCCGTTTTAAGCGTTTCAAGCCACTAACACATACTGCTCGAGTGTCTAAACTATGAGCCCTTGGGAGGCTTGTTATGGGTCCTTGCAAAGGCAATTATTTGGCGTCTAAAATGTGCTATAAAACTCGGCACATCTCGTTCACATTTCTGTGAAAACGAGAAAACCCCAAATGCTGATAATTAGCAGCCGTTTTAGCAGTTTTAAGCGTCTAACACAAACTGCTCTAGTGTCTAAACTGTGAGCCCATGGGAGGCTCGTTATGCCTCCTTGAAAAGGTATTTATTTGACGTATAAAATAACGTATAAACCTCGGCCACATCTCTTTCACATTTCTGTGAAAACGAGAAAACCCAAATGCTGATAATTAGCAGCCGTTTTAGCAGTTTTAAGCGTCTAACAGAAACTGCTCTAGTGTCTAAACTGTGAGCCCATGGGAGGCTCGTTATGCCTCCTTGAAAAGGTATTTATTTGACGTATAAAATAACCTATAAACCTCGGCCACATCTCTTTCACATTTCTGTGAAAACGAGAGAACCCAAATGCTGATAATTAACAGCAGTTTTAACAGTTTCAAGCGTCTAACTCTGAGCACTTGGGAGGCTTCTTATGAATAGTTGCAAAAGCAATTATTTGTTGTCTAAAAACGTCCTATAAAGCTCGGCACATCTCGTTCACATTTCTGTGAAAACGAGAAAACCCAAATGCTGATAATTAGCAGCCGTTTTAGCAGTTTTAAGCGTCTAACAGAAACTGCTCTAGTGTCTAAACTGTGAGCCGTTGGGAGGCATGTTATGCCTCCTTGCAAAGGCAATTATTTGGCGTCTAAAATGCCCTATAAAGCTCGGCACATCTCGTTCACATTTCTGTGAAAACGAGAAAACCCAAATACTGATAATTAACAGCCGTTTTAAGCGTTTCAAGCAACTAACACATACTGCACGAGTGTCTAAACTATGAGCCCTTGGTAGGCTTGTTATGCCTCCTTGAAAAGGTACTTATTTGGCGTCTAAAATGTCCTTATAAACCCTGTGCAGATTTTGTTCACATTTCCGTGAAAACGAGATAAACCAAATTTTGATAAATAACAGCCGTTTTAACAGTTTCAAGCGTCTAACAGAAACTGCTCTGGTGTCTAAACTGTGAGCCCTTGGGAGGCTTGTTATGCCTCCTTGCAAAGGCAATTATTTGGCGTCTAAAATGTCCTATAAAACTCGGCACATCTCGTTCACATTTCTGTGAAAACGAGACAAACCAAATGCTAATAATTAACAGCCGTTTTGTACGTTTCAAGTCACTAACAGATACTACTCTAGTGTCCGAGCTGTGAGCCCTTGGAAGGCTTGTTATCCCTCCTTCAAAAGGTAATTATTTGAGGTCTAAAATGTCCTATAAAGCTCGGCAGCATCTCTTTCACATTTCTGTGAAAACGAGAAAATCCAAATGCTGATAATTAACAACGGTTTTAACAGTTTCAAGGCTCTAACAGAAACTGCTCTAGCGTCTAAACTGTGAGCCCTTGGGAGGCTTGTTGTGCCTCCTTAAAAAGGTAGTTGTTTGGCGCCTAAAATGTCCTGTACACCTCGACACATCTCGTTCACATATCCGTGAATACGAGATAAACCAAATGTTGATAATTAACAGCCTCTAGCAGATACTGCTCTAGTGTCTAAACTGTGTGCCCTTGGGAGGCTTGTTTGTTGTGCCTCCTTGAAAAGGTATTTATTTGACGTCTAAAATATGCTATAAAGCTCGGGCACATCTTTTTCACATTCCGTGAAAACGAGATAAACCAAATGTTGATAATTAACAGCCGTTCTCAAGTTTCAAGCCTCCAGCAGATACTGCTCTAGTGTCTAAACTGTGAGCCCTTGGGAGGCTTGTTATGCCTCCTTAAAAAGGTAGTTGATAGGCGCCTAAAATGTCCTATAAACCTCGGCACATCTCGTTCACCTTTCCATGAAAACCAGAAAAGCCAAATGTTGATAATTAACAGCCGTTTTAACGTTTCAAGCCTCTAGCAGATACTGCTCTAGTGTCTAAACTGTGAGCCCATGGGAAGCTTGTTATGCCTCCTAGAAAAAGCAATTATTTGGCGTCTAAAATGTCCTATAAATCTCGATCACATTTCGTTCACACCTCTGTGAAAACGAGAAAAACCAAATGCTTATAATTAACAACCGTTTTAAACGTTTCTGAAAAGGCGCCTAAAATGTCCTATAAACCTCGGCACATCTCTTTCACATTTCCGTGAAAACGACATAAACCAAATGTTGATAATTAATAGCCGTTTTAAACGTTTCAAGCCTCTAGCAGATAGTGTCTAAATTGTGACCACTGGGAAGCTTGTTATGCCTCCTAGAAAAGGCAATTACTTGGCGTCTAAAATGTCTTATAAATCTCGAGCACATTTCGTTCACACCTCTGTGGAAAACGAGAAAAACCAAATGCTTATAATTAACAGCCGTTTTAAACGTTTCCAGCCTCTAACATATACTGCTCTAATGTCTAAACTGTGAGCCCTTGGTAGGCTTGTTATGCCTCCTTGAAAAGGTACTTATTTGGCGTCTAAAATGTCCTATAAACCCTGTGCAGATTTTGTTGACATTTCCGTGAAAACGAGATAAACCAAATGTTGATAATTAACAGCCGTTTTAAACGTTTTCAAGCCTCTAGCAGATACTGCTCTAGTGTCTAAACTGTGAGCCCCGTTGGAGGCCCGTTATGCCTCCTTGGAAGGTACTTATTTGGCGTATAAAATGACCTATAAACCTCGGCCACATCTCTTTCACATTTCTGTGAAAACAAGAGAACCCAAATGCTGATAATTAACAGCCGTTTTAACAGTTTCAAGCGTCTAACAGAAACTGCTCTAGTGTCTAAACTCTGAGCACATGGGAGGCTCGTTATGAACAGTTGCAAAGACAATTATTTGGCGTATAAAACGTCCTATAAAACTCGGCACATCTCGTTCACATTTCTGCGAAAACGAGAAAAACCAAATGCTAATAACTAACAGCCGTTTTAAACGGTTCAAGCCTCTAACATATACTACATTAGTGTCTAAACTGTGAGCCCTTTGGAGGTTACTATGTCTCCTTAAAAAGGTATTTATTTGACGTCTAAAACGTTCTGTAAACCTCGAGCATATCTTGTTCACTTTTCCGTGAAAATGAGATAAACCAAATGTTGGTAATTAACAGCCGTTTTAAACGTTTCAAGCCTCTAGCAGATACTGCTCTAGTTTTTAAGTCGTGAGCCCCTGGGAGGCTTGTTATGCCTCTTGAAAAGGTATTTATTTGATGTATAAAATGTCCTATAAACTTCGGCCGCACCTCTTTCACATTTCTGTGAAAACGAGACAAACCAAATGCTAATAATTAACAGCCGTTTTGTACGTTTCAAGTCACTAACAGATACTACTCTAGTGTCCGAGCTGTGAGCCCTTGGAAGGCTTGTTATCCCTCCTTCAAAAGGTAATTATTTGAGGTCTAAAATGTCCTATAAAGCTCGGCAGCATCTCTTTCACATTTCTGTGAAAACGAGAAAATCCAAATGCTGATAATTGACAACGGTTTTAACAGTTTCAAGGCTCTAACAGAAACTGCTCTAGTGTCTAAACTCTGAGCACTTGGGAGGCTTGTTATGAATAGTTGCAAAGACAATTATTTGGCGTCTAAAATGTCCTACAAAACTTGCCAAATCTCGTTCACATTTCTGTGAAAACGAGAAAACCCAAATACTGATAATTAACAGCCGTTTTAAGCGTTTCAAGCCACTAACAGGTACTGCGCTTGTGTCTAAACTGTGAGCTCCTGGGAGGCTTGTGATGCCTCCTTGAAAAGGTATTTATTTGACGTATAATACGTCTAATGAACTTCGGCCACATCTCTTTCACATTTCTGTGATAACGAGAAAACTCAAATACTGATAATTAACAGCCGTTTTAAGCGTTTCAAGCCACTAACAGGTACTGCGCTTGTGTCTAAACTGTGAGCCCCTGGGAGGCTTGTGATGCCTCCTTGAAAAGGTATTTATTTGACGTATAATACGTCTAAAAAACTTCGGCCACAACTCGTTCACATTTCCGTGAAAACGAGATAAACCAAATGTTGATAATTAACCCCCTTTTAAATGTTTCCAGCCTCTAACATATACTGCTCTAGTGTCTAAACTGTGAGCCCTTGGGAGGCTTGTTATGACTCCTTGAAAAGGTATTTATTTGGCGTATAATACGCCTAATGAACTTCGGCCACATCTCTTTCACATTTTTGTGAAAACGAGAAAACTCAAATGCTGATAATTAACAGCCGTTTTAAGCGTTTCAAGCCACTAACAGGTACTGCGCTTGTGTCTAAACTGTGAGCTCCTGGGAGGCTTGTGATGCCTCCTTGAAAAGGTATTTATTTGACGTATAGTACGTCTAATGAACTTCGGCCACATCGCTTTCACATTTCTGTGATAACGAGAAAACTCAAATGCTGATAATTAAAAGCCGTTTTAAGCGTTTCAAGCCACTAACAGGTACTGCGCTTGTGTCTAAACTGTGAGCCCCTGGGAGGCTTGTGATGCCTCCCTTAAAAGGTATTTATTTGGCGTATAATACGTCTAAAAAACTTCGGCCACAACTCGTTCACATTTCCGTGAAAACGAGATAAACCAAATGTTGATAATTGACAGCCGTTTTAAATGTTTCCAGCCTCTAACATATACTGCTCTAGTGTCTAAACTGTGAGCCCTTGGGAGGCTTGTTATGCCTAATTGCAAAGACAATTATTTGGCGTCTAAAATGTGCTATAAAACTCGGCACATCTCGTTCACATTTCCGTGAAATCGAGATAAACCAAATGTTGGTAATTAACAGCCGTTTTAAACGTTTCAAGCCTCTAGCAGATACTGCTCTGGTGTCTAAACTGTGAGCCCTTGGGAGGCTACTTATGCCTCATTAAAAAGGTAATTATTTGGCGCCTAAAATGTCCTATAAACCTCGACAGACCTCGTTCACATTTCCGGTAAAACGAGATAAACCAAATGTTGATAATTAACAGCCGTTTTAAATGTTTCCAGCCTCTAACATATACTGCTCTAGTGTCTAAACTGTGAGCCCTTGGGAGGCTTGTTATACCTCCTTGACAAGGTATTTACCTAACGTATAATATGTCCAATAAACTTCGGCCACATCTCTTTCACATTTCTGCGAAAACGAGGAAAACCAAATGCTAATAACTAACAGCCGTTTTAAACGGTTCAAGCCTCTAACATATACTACATTAGTGTCTAAACTGTGAGCCCTTTGGAGGTTTACTATGTCTCCTTAAAACGGTATTTATTTGACGTCTAAAACGTTCTGTAAACCTCGAGCATATCTTGTTCACTTTTCCGTGAAAATGAGATAAACCAAATGTTGGTAATTAACAGCCGTTTTAAACGTTTCAAGCCTCTAGCAGATACTGCTCTAGTTTTTAAGCCGTGAGCCCTTGGGAGGCTTATTATGCCTCTTGAAAAGGTATTTATTTGATGTATAAAATGTCCTGTAAACTTCGGCCGCACCTCTTTCACATTTCTGTGAAAACGAGACAAACCAAATGCTAATAATTAACAGCCGTTTTGTACGTTTCAAGTCACTAACATATACTACTCTAGTGTCCGAGCTGTGAGCCCTTGGAAGGCTTGTTATCCCTCCTTCAAAAGGTAATTATTTGAGGTCTAAAATGTCCTATAAAGCTCGGCAGCATCTCTTTCACATTTCTGTGAAAACGAGAAAATCCAAATGCTGATAATTAACAACGGTTTTAACAGTTTCAAGGCTCTAACAGAAACTGCTCTAGTGTCTAAACTCTGAGCACTTGGGAGGCTTGTTATGAATAGTTGCAAAGACAATTATTTGGCGTCTAAAATGTCCTACAAAACTTGCCAAATCTCGTTCACATTTCTGTGAAAACGAGAAAACCCAAATACTGATAATTAACAGCCGTTTTAAGCGTTTCAAGCCACTAACAGGTACTGCTCTAGTGTCTAAACTGTGAGCCCCTGGGAGGCTTGTGATGCCTCCTTAAAAAGGTAGTTATTTGGCGCCTAAAATGTCCTATAAACCTCGACAGATCTCGTTCACATTTCCGTGAAAACGAGATAAACCAAATGTTGATAATTAACAGCCGTTTTAACAGTTTTAAGCGTCTAACAGAAGCTGCTCTAGTGTCTAAACTGTGAGCCCTTGGGAGGCTTGTTATGCCTCCTTGCAAAGGCAATTATTTGGCGTTTAAAATGTCCTGTAAAACTTGGCACAACTCGTTCACATTTCCGTGAAAACGAGATAAACCAAATGTTGATAATTAACAGCCGTTTTAAAGGTTTCCAGCCTCTAACATATACTGCTCTAGTGTCTAAACTGTGAGCCCTTGGGAGGCTATTTATGCCTCCTTGACAAGGTACTTATTTGACGTCTAAAATATCCTATAAAGCTCGTGCACATCTTTTTCACATTTCCGTGAAAACGAGATAAACCAAATTTTGGTAATTAACAGCCGTTTTAAATGTTTCAAGCCTCTAGCAGATACTGCTCTAGTGTCTAAACTGTGAGCCCTTGGGAGGCTAGTTATGCCTCTTTGCAAAGGCAATTATTTGGCGTTTAAAATGTCCTATAAAACTCGGCACAACTCGTTCACATTTCCGTGAAAACGAGATAAACCAAATTTTGATAATTAACAGCCGTTTTAAATGTTTCCAGCCTCTAACATATACTGCTCTAGTGTCTAAACTGTGAGCCCTTGGGAGGCTTGTTATGCCTCCTTGCAAAGACAATTATTTGGCGTCTAAAATGTGCTATAAAACTCGGCACATCTCGTTCACATTTCCGTGAAAACGAGATAAACCAAATGTTGATAATTAACAGCCTTTTAAATGTTTCCTGCCTCTAACATATACTGCTTTAGTGTCTAAACTGTGAGCCCTTGGGAGGCTTGTTATGCCTCCTTGAAAAGGTATTTATTTGACGTATAATATGTCCAATAAACTTCGGCCACATCTCTTTCACATTTCTGCGAAAACGAGAAAATCCAAATGCTGATAATTAACAGCGGTTTTAACAGTTTCAAGCGTCTAACAAAAACTGCTCTAGTGTCTAAACTGTGAGCCCTTGGGAGGCTTGTTATGCCTCCTTGCAAAGGCAATTATCTGGCGTCTAAAATGTCCTATAAAGCTCGGCACATCTCGTTCACATTTCCGTGAAATCGAGATAAACCAAATGTTGGTAATTAACAGCCGTTTTAAATGTTTCAAGCCTCTAGCAGATACTGCTCTAGTGTCTAAACTGTGAGCCCTTGGGAGGATAGTTATGCCTCGTTGCAAAGGCAATTATTTGGCGTTTAAAATGTCCTATAAAACTCGGCACAACTCGTTCACATTTCCGTGAAAACGAGATAAACCAAATGTTGATAATTAACCGACTTTTAAATGTTTCCAGCCTCTAACATATACTGCTCTAGTGTCTAAACTGTGAGCCCTTGGGAGGCTTGTGATGCCTCCTTGAAAAGGTATTTATTTGACGTATAATACGTCTAAAAAACTTCGGCCACAACTCGTTCACATTTCCGTGAAAACGAGATAAACCAAATGTTGATAATTGACAGACGTTTTAAATGTTTCCAGCCTCTAGCAGATACTGCTCTAGTGTCTAAACTGTGAGCCCTTGGGAGGATAGTTATGCCTCGTTGCAAAGGCAATTATTTGGCGTTTAAAATGTCCTATAAAACTCGGCACAACTCGTTCACATTTCCGTGAAAACGAGATAAACCAAATGTTGATAATTAACCGCCTTTTAAATGTTTCCAGCCTCTAACATATACTGCTCTAGTGTCTAAACTGTGAGCCCTTGGGAGGCTTGTTATGCCTCCTTGAAAAGGTATTTATTTGACGTATAATATGTCCAATAAACTTCGGCCACATCTCTTTCACATTTCTGCGAAAACGAGAAAATCCAAATGCTGATAATTAACAGCGGTTTTAACAGTTTCAAGCGTCTAACAAAAACTGCTCTAGTGTCTAAACTGTGAGCCCTTGGGAGGCTCGTTATGCCTCCTTGCAAAGGCAATTATTTGGCGTCTAAAATGTGCTATAAAACTCGGCACATCTCGTTCACATTTCCGTGAAAACGAGATAAACCAAATGTTGATAATTAACCGCCTTTTAAATGTTTCCAGCCTCTAACATATACTGCTCTAGTGTCTAAACTGTGAGCCCTTGGGAGGCTTGTTATGCCTCCTTGAAAAGGTATTTATTTGACGTATAATATGTCCAATAAACTTCGGCCACATCTCTTTCACATTTCTGCGAAAACGAGAAAATCCAAATGCTGATAATTAACAGCGGTTTTAACAGTTTCAAGCGTCTAACAAAAACTGCTCTAGTGTCTAAACTGTGAGCCCTTGGGAGGCTTGTTATGCCTCCTTGCAAAGGCAATTATTTGGCGTCTAAAATGTGCTATAAAACTCGGCACATCTCGTTCACATTTCCGTGAAAACGAGATAAACCAAATGTTGATAATTAACCGCCTTTTAAATGTTTCCAGCCTCTAACATATACTGCTCTAGTGTCTAAACTGTGAGCCCTTGGGAGGCTTGTTATGCCTCCTTGAAAAGGTATTTATTTGACGTATAATATGTCCAATAAACTTCGGCCACATCTCTTTCACATTTCTGCGAAATCGAGATAAACCAAATGTTGGTAATTAACAGCCGTTTTAAATGTTTCAAGCCTCTAGCAGATACTGCTCTAGTGTCTAAACTGTGAGCCCTTGGGAGGATAGTTATGCCTCGTTGCAAAGGCAATTATTTGGCGTTTAAAATGTCCTATAAAACTCGGCACAACTCGTTCACATTTCCGTGAAAACGAGATAAACCAAATGTTGATAATTAACCGCCTTTTAAATGTTTCCAGCCTCTAACATATACTGCTCTAGTGTCTAAACTGTGAGCCCTTGGGAGGCTTGTTATGCCTCCTTGAAAAGGTATTTATTTGACGTATAATATGTCCAATAAACTTCGGCCACATCTCTTTCACATTTCTGCGAAAACGAGAAAATCCAAATGCTGATAATTAACAGCGGTTTTAACAGTTTCAAGCGTCTAACAAAAACTGCTCTAGTGTCTAAACTGTGAGCCCTTGGGAGGCTTGTTATGCCTCCTTGCAAAGGCAATTATTTGGCGTCTAAAATGTGCTATAAAACTCGGCACATCTCGTTCACATTTCCGTGAAAACGAGATAAACCAAATGTTGATAATTAACCGCCTTTTAAATGTTTCCAGCCTCTAACATATACTGCTCTAGTGTCTAAACTGTGAGCCCTTGGGAGGCTTGTTATGACTCCTTGAAAAGGTATTTATTTGACGTATAATACGCCTAATGAACTTCGGCCACATCTCTTTCACATTTTTGTGAAAACGAGAAAACTCAAATGCTGATAATTAACAGCCGTTTTAAGCGTTTCAAGCCACTAACAGGTACTGCGCTTGTGTCTAAACTGTGAGCTCCTGGGAGGCTTGTGATGCCTCCTTGAAAAGGTATTTATTTGACGTATAGTACGTCTAATGAACTTCGGCCACATCTCTTTCACATTTCTGTGATAACGAGAAAACTCAAATGCTGATAATTAACAGCCGTTTTAAGCGTTTCAAGCCACTAACAGGTACTGCGCTTGTGTCTAAACTGTGAGCCCCTGGGAGGCTTGTGATGCCTCCTTGAAAAGGTATTTATTTGACGTATAATACGTCTAAAAAACTTCGGCCACAACTCGTTCACATTTCCGTGAAAACGAGATAAACCAAATGTTGATAATTGACAGACGTTTTAAATGTTTCCAGCCTCTAACATATACTGCTCTAGTGTCTAAACTGTGAGCCCTTGGGAGGCTTGTTATGCCTAATTGCAAAGACAATTATTTGGCGTCTAAAATGTGCTATAAAACTCGGCACATCTCGTTCACATTTCCGTGAAATCGAGATAAACCAAATGTTGGTAATTAACAGCCGTTTTAAACGTTTCAAGCCTCTAGCAGATACTGCTCTGGTGTCTAAACTGTGAGCCCTTGGGAGGCTAGTTATGCCTCCTTAAAAAGGTAATTATTTGGCGCCTAAAATGTCCTATAAACCTCGACAGACCTCGTTCACATTTCCGGTAAAACGAGATAAACCAAATGTTGATAATTAACAGCCGTTTTAAATGTTTCCAGCCTCTAACATATACTGCTCTAGTGTCTAAACTGTGAGCCCTTGGGAGGCTTGTTATACCTCCTTGACAAGGTATTTACTTAACGTATAATATGTCCAATAAACTTCGGCCACATCTCTTTCACATTTCTGCGAAAACGAGAAAATCCAAATGCTGATAATTAACAGCCGTTTTAACAGTTTCAAGGGTCTAACAAAAACTGCTCTAGTGTCTAAACTGTGAGAACTTGGGAGGCTTTTTATGCCTCCTTGCAAAGACAATTATTTGGCATCTAAAATGTGCTATAAAACTCGCCAAATCTCATTCACATTTCTGTGAAAACGAGAAATCCCGAATGCTGATAATTAACAGCCGTTTGAACATTTTCAACCCACTAACATAAACTGCTATAGTGTCTAAACTGTGAGCCCTTGGGAGGCTTGTTATGCCTCCTTGACAAGGTATTTATTTGACGTCTAAAATATCCTATAAAGCTCGTGCACATCTTTTTCACATTTCCGTGAAAACGAGATAAACCAAATGTTGGTAATTAACAGCCGTTTTAAATGTTTCAAGCCTCTAGCAGATACTGTTCTAGTGTCTAAACTGTGAGCCGTTGGGAGGCTAGTTATGCCTCGTTGCAAAGGCAATTATTTGGCGTTTAAAATGTCCTATAAAACTCGGCACAACTCGTTCACATTTCCGTGAAAACGAGATAAACCAAATGTTGATAATTAACAGCCGTTTTAAATGTTTCCAGCCTCTAACATATACTGCTCTAGTGTCTAAACTGTGAGCCCTTGGGAGGCTTGTTATGCCTCCTTGCAAAGACAATTATTTGGCGTCTAAAATGTCTTGTAAACCTCGAGCATATCTTGTTCACTTTTCCGTGAAAATGAGATAAACCAAATGTTGGTAATTAACAGCCGTTTTAAACATTTCAAGCCTCTAGCAGATACTGCTCTAGTGTTTAAGCTGTGAGCCCTTGGGAAGCTTGTTATACCTCCTTGAAAAGGTATTTATTTGACGTATAAAATGTCCTATAAACTTCGGCCGCACCTCTTTCACATTTCTGTGAAAACGAGAAAACCCAAATGCTGATAATTAGCAGCCGTTTTAGCAGTTTTAAGCGTCTAACAGCAACTGCTCTAGTGTCTAAACTGTGAGCCGTTGGGAGGCATGTTATGCCTCCTTGCAAAGGCAATTATTTGGCGTCTAAAATGTGCTATAAAGCATCGCACATCTGGTTCACATTTCTGTGAAAACGAGAAAACCCAAATACTGATAATTAACAGCCGTTTTAAGCGTTTCAAGCCACTAACACATACTGCTCGAGTGTCTAAACTATGAGCCCTTGGGAGGCTTGTTATGCCTCCTTGCAAAGGCAATTATTTGGCGTCTAAAATGTGCTATAAAACTCGGCACATCTCGTTCACATTTCTGTGAAAACGAGAAAACCCAAATGCTGATAATTAGCAGCCGTTTTAGCAGTTTTAAGCGTCTAACAGAAACTGCTCTAGTGTCTAAACTGTGAGCCCATGGGAGGCTCGTTATGCCTCCTTGAAAAGGTATTTATTTGACGTATAAAATAACCTATAAACCTCGGCCACATCTCTTTCACATTTCTGTGAAAACGAGAAAACCCAAATGCTGATAATTAGCAGCCGTTTTAGCAGTTTTAAGCGTCTAACAGAAACTGCTCTAGTGTCTAAACTGTGAGCCCATGGGAGGCTCGTTATGCCTCCTTGAAAAGGTATTTATTTGACGTATAAAATAACCTATAAACCTCGGCCACATCTCTTTCACATTTCTGTGAAAACGAGAGAACCCAAATGCTGATAATTAACAGCAGTTTTAACAGTTTCAAGCGTCTAACTCTGAGCACTTGGGAGGCTTCTTATGAATAGTTGCAAAAGCAATTATTTGATGTCTAAAACGTCCTATAAAGCTCGGCACATCTCGTTCATATTTCTGTGAAAACGAGAAAACCCAAATGCTGATAATTAGCAGCCGTTTTAGCAGTTTTAAGCGTCTAACAGAAACTGCTCTAGTGTCTAAACTGTGAGCCGTTGGGAGGCATGTTATGCCTCCTTGCAAAGGCAATTATTTGGCGTCTAAAATGTCCTATAAAGCTCGGCACATCTCGTTCACATTTCTGTGAAAACGAGAAAACCCAAATGCTGATAATTAGCAGCCGTTTTAGCAGTTTTAAGCGTCTAACAGAAACTGCTCTAGTGTCTAAACTTTGAGCCGTTGGGAGGCTTGTTATGCCTCCTTGAAAAGGTACTTATTTGGCGTCTAAAATGTCCTATAAACCCTGTGCAGATTTTGTTCACATTTCCGTGAAAACGAGATAAACCAAATTTTGATATTAACAGCCGTTTTAACAGTTTCAAGCGTCTAACAGAAACTGCTCTGGTGTCTAAACTGTGAGCCCTTGGGAGGCTTGTTATGCCTCCTTGCAAAGGCAATTATTTGGCGTCTAAAATGTCCTATAAAACTCGGCACATCTCGTTCACATTTCTGTGAAAACGAGACAAACCAAATGCTAATAATTAACAGCCGTTTTGTACGTTTCAAGTCACTAACAGATACTACTCTAGTGTCCGAGCTGTGAGCCCTTGGAAGGCTTGTTATCCCTCCTTCAAAAGGTAATTATTTGAGGTCTAAAATGTCCTATAAAGCTCGGCAGCATCTCTTTCACATTTCTGTGAAAACGAGAAAATCCAAATGCTGATAATTAACAACGGTTTTAAAAGTTTCAAGGCTCTAACAGAAACTGCTCTAGCGTCTAAACTGTGAGCCCTTGGGAGGCTTGTTGTGCCTCCTTAAAAAGGTAGTTGTTTGGCGCCTAAAATGTCCTGTACACATCGGCACATCTCGTTCACATATCCGTGAATACGAGATAAACCAAATGTTGATAATTAACAGCCTCTAGCAGATACTGCTCTAGTGTCTAAACTGTGTGCCCTTGGGAGGCTTGTTTCTTGTGCCTCCTTGAAAAGGTATTTATTTGACGTCTAAAATATGCTAGAAAGCTCGGGCACATCTTTTTCACATTTCCGTGAAAACGAGATAAACCAAATGTTGATAATTAACAGCCGTTTTAAAAGTTTCAAGCCTCCAGCAAATACTGCTCTAGTGTCTAAACTGTGAGCCCTTGGGAGGCTTGTTATGCCTCCTTAAAAAGGTAGTTGATAGGCGCCTAAAATGTCCTATAAACCTCGGCACATCTCGTTCACATTTCCATGAAAACCAGATAAGCCAAATGTTGATAATTAACAGCCGTTTTAAACGTTTCAAGCCTCTAGCAGATACTGCTCTAGTGTCTAAACTGTGAGCCCATGGGAAGCTTGTTATGCCTCCTAGAAAAAGCAATTATTTGGCGTCTAAAATGTCCTATAAATCTCGATCACATTTCGTTCACACCTCTGTGAAAACGAGAAAAACCAAATGCTTATAATTAACAGCCGTTTTAAACGTTTCTGAAAAGGCGCCTAAAATGTCCTATAAACCTCGGCACATCTCTTTCACATTTCCGTGAAAACGACATAAACCAAATGTTGATAATTAATAGCCGTTTTAAACGTTTCAAGCCTCTAGCAGATAGTGTCTAAACTGTGACCCCTTGGGAAGCTTGTTAGGCCTCCTAGAAAAGGCAATTACTTGGCGTCTAAAATGTCTTATAAATCTCGAGCACATTTCGTTCACACCTCTGTGAAAACGAGAAAAACCAAATGCTTATAATTAACAGCCGTTTTAAACGTTTCCAGCCTCTAACATATACTGCTCTAATATCTAAACTGTGAGCCCTTGGGAGGCTTGTTATGCCTCCTTGAAAAGGTATTTATTTGACGTCTAAAATGTCCTATAAACACCAGGCAGATTTTGTTCACATTTCCGTGAAAACGAGATAAACCAAATGTTGATAATTAACAGCCGTTTTAAACGTTTCAAGCCTCTAGCAGATACTGCTCTAGTGTCTAAACTGTGAGCCCGTTGGAGGCCCGTTATGCCTCCTTGGAAAGGTACTTATTTGGCGTATAAAATGACCTATAAACCTCGGCCACATCTCTTTCACATTTCTGTGAAAACAAGAGAACCCAA
Source organism: Volucella bombylans (assembly GCA_949129095.1). NCBI lineage: Eukaryota > Metazoa > Arthropoda > Insecta > Diptera > Syrphidae > Volucella > Volucella bombylans. Next base: position 6,177,407 of record OX422145.1, read on the forward strand.
ATGCTGATAATTAACAGCCGTTTTAACAGTTTCAAGCGTCTAACAGAAACTGCTCTAGTGTCTAAACTCTGAGCACTTGGGAGGCTCGTTATGAACAGTTGCAAAGACTATAATTTGGCGTATAAAACGTCCTATAAAACTCGGCACATCTCGTTCACATTTCTGCGAAAACGAGAAAAACCAAATGCTAATAACTAACAGCCGTTTTAAACGGTTCAAGCCTCTAACATATACTACATTAGTGTCTAAACTGTGAGCCCTTTGGAGGTTTACTATGTCTCCTTAAAAAGGTATTTATTTGACGTCTAAAACGTTCTGTAAACCTCGAGCATATCTTGTTCACTTTTCCGTGAAAATGAGATAAACCAAATGTTGGTAATTAACAGCCGTTTTAAACGTTTCCAGCCTCTAGCAGATACTGCTCTAGTTTTTAAGCCGTGAGCCCTTGGGAGGCTTGTTATGCCTCTTGAAAAGGTATATATTTGATGTATAAAATGTCCTATAAACTTCTGCCGCACCTCTTTCACATTTCTGTGAAAACGAGAAAACCCAAATGCTGATAATTAACAGCCGTTTTAACAGTTTTAAGCGTCTAACAGAAACTGCTCTAGTGTCTAAACTGTGAGCCGTTGGGAGGCACGTTATGCCTAATTGCAAAGGCAATTATTTGGCGTCTAAAATGTCCTATAAAGCTCGGCACATCTCGTTCACATTTCTGTGAAAACGAGAAAACCCAAATACTGATAATTAACAGCCGTTTTAAGCGTTTCAAGCCACTAACACATACTGCACGAGTGTCTAAACTATGAGCCCTTGGGAGGCTTGTTATGCCTCCTAGAAAGGTACTTATTTGACGTCTAAAATGTCCTATAAACCCCGTCCAGATTTTGTTCACATTTCCGTGAAAACGAGATAAACCAAATTTTGATAATTAACAGCCGTTTTAACAGTTTCAAGCGTCTAACAGAAACTGCTCTGGTGTCTAAACTGTGAGCCCTTGGGCGGCTTGTTATGCCTCCTTGCAAAGGCAATTATTTGGCGTCTAAAATGTCCTATAAAACTCGGCACATCTCGTTTACATTTCTGTGAAAACGGGACAAACCAAATGCTAATAATTAACAGCCGTTTTGTACCTTTCAAGTCACTAACAGATACTACTCTAGTGTCCGAACTGTGAGCCCTTGGAAGGCTTGTTATCCCTCCTTCAAAAGGTAATTATTTGAGGTCTAAAATGTCCTATAAAGCTCGGCAACATCTCTTTCACATTTCTGTGAAAACGAGAAAATCCAAATGCTGATAATTAACAACGGTTTTAACAGTTTCAAGGCTCTAACAGAAACTGCTCTAGCGTCTGAACTGTGAGCCCTTGGGAGGCTTGTTGTGCCTCCTTAAAAAGGTAGTTGTTTGGCGCCTAAAATGTCCTGTACACCTCGACACATCTCGTTCACATATCCGTGAATACGAGATAAACCAAATGTTGATAATTAACAGTCTCTAGCAGATACTGCTCTAGTGTCTAAACTGTGTGCCCTTGGGAGGCTTGTTTGTTGTGCCTCCTTGAAAAGGTATTTATTTGACGTCTAAAATATGCTATAAAGCTTGGGCACATCTTTTTCACATTTCCGTGAAAACGAGATAAACCAAATGTTGATAATTAACAGCCGTTTTAAAAGTTTCAAGCCTCCAGCAGATACTGCTCTAGTGTCTAAACTGTGAGCCCTTGGGAGGCTTGTTATGCCTCCTTAAAAAGGTAGTTGATAGGCGCCTAAAATGTCCTATAAACCTCGGCACATCTCGTTCACATTTCCATGAAAACCAGATAAGCCAAATGTTGATAATTAACGGCCTTTTAAATGTTTCCAGCCTCTAACATATACTGCTCTAGTGTCTAAACTGTGAGCCCTTGGGAGGCTTGTTATGCCTCCTTGCAAAGACAATTATTTGGCGTCTAAAATGTCCTATAAAACTCGGCACATCTCGTTTACATTTCTGTGAAAACGGGACAAACCAAATGCTAATAATTAACAGCCGTTTTGTACCTTTCAAGTCACTAACAGATACTACTCTAGTGTCCGAACTGTGAGCCCTTGGAAGGCTTGTTATCCCTCCTTCAAAAGGTAATTATTTGAGGTCTAAAATGTCCTATAAAGCTCGGCAACATCTCTTTCACATTTCTGTGAAAACGAGAAAATCCAAATGCTGATAATTAACAACGGTTTTAACAGTTTCAAGGCTCTAACAGAAACTGCTCTAGCGTCTGAACTGTGAGCCCTTGGGAGGCTTGTTGTGCCTCCTTAAAAAGGTAGTTGTTTGGCGCCTAAAATGTCCTGTACACCTCGACACATCTCGTTCACATATCCGTGAATACGAGATAAACCAAATGTTGATAATTAACAGTCTCTAGCAGATACTGCTCTAGTGTCTAAACTGTGTGCCCTTGGGAGGCTTGTTTGTTGTGCCTCCTTGAAAAGGTATTTATTTGACGTCTAAAATATGCTATAAAGCTTGGGCACATCTTTTTCACATTTCCGTGAAAACGAGATAAACCAAATGTTGATAATTAACAGCCGTTTTAAAAGTTTCAAGCCTCCAGCAGATACTGCTCTAGTGTCTAAACTGTGAGCCCTTGGGAGGCTTGTTATGCCTCCTTAAAAAGGTAGTTGATAGGCGCCTAAAATGTCCTATAAACCTCGGCACATCTCGTTCACATTTCCATGAAAACCAGATAAGCCAAATGTTGATAATTAACAGCCGTTTTAAACGTTTCAAGCCTCTAGCAGATACTGCTCTAGTGTCTAAACTGTGAGCCCATGGGAAGCTTGTTATGCCTCCTAGAAAAAGCAATTATTTGGCGTCTAAAATATCCTATAAATCTCGATCACATTTCGTTCACACCTCTGTGAAAACGAGAAAATCCAAATGCTTATAATTAACAGCCGTTTTAAACGTTTCCAGCCTCTAAAATATACTGCTCTAGTGTCTAAACTGTGAGCCCTTGGGAAGCTTGTTATGCCTCCTAGAAAAGGCAATTATATGGCGTCTAAAATGTCTTATAAATCTCGAGCACATTTCGTTCACACCTCTGTGAAAACGAGAAAAACCAAATGCTTATAATTAACAGCCGTTTTCAACGTTTCCAGCCTCTAACATATACTGCTCTAGTGTCTAAACTGTGAGCCCTTGGGAGGTTTGTTATGCCTCCTTTAAAAGGTACTTCTTTGTCGTCTAAAATGTCCTATAAACCTCGAGCAGATTTTGTTCACATTTCCGTGAAAACGAGATAAACCAAATGTTGATAATTAACAGCCGTTTTAAACGTTTCAAGCCTCTAGCAGATACTGCTCTAGTGTCTAAACTGTGAGCCCATGGGAGGCTCGTTATGCCTCCTTGGAAAGGTATTTATTTGACGTATAAAATGAACTATAAACCTCGGCCACATCTGTTTTAAATTTCTGTGAAAACGAGAGAACCCAAATGCTGATAATTAACAGCCGTTTTAACAGTTTCAAGCTTCTAAGAGAAACTGCTCTAGTGTCTAAACTCTGAGCACTTGGGAGGCTTGTTACGAATAGTTGCAAAGGCAATTAATAAACCAAATGTTGATAATTAACAGCCGTTTTAAACGTTTCAAGCCTCTAGCCGATACTGCTCTAGTGTCTAAACTGTGAGACCTTTGGAGGCTTCTTATGCCCTCTTATGTATTTATTTGGCGTATAAAATGTCCTATAAACTTCTGCCTCATCTCTTTCACATTTCTGTGAAAACGAGAAAACCCGAATGCTGATAATTAACAGCGGTTTTAACAGTTTCAAGCGTCTAACAAAAACTGCTCTAGTGTCTAAACTGTGAGCCCTTGGGAGGCTTGTTATGCCTCCTTGCAAAGGCAATTATTTGGCGTCTAAAATGTGCTATAAAACTCGGCACATCTCGTTCACATTTCCGTGAAAACGACAAAACCCAAATACTGATAATTAACAGCCGTTTTAGGCGTTTCAAGAAACTAGCACATACTGCTCGAGTGTCTAAACTATGAGCCCTTGGGAGGCTTGTTATGCCTACTTGCATGGGCAATTATTTGGCGTCTAAAATGTCCTATAAAGTTCGGCACATCTCGTTCACATTTCTGTGAAAACGACAAAACCCAAATACTGATAATTAACAGCCGTTTTAGGCGTTTCAAGAAACTAGCACATACTGCTCGAGTGTCTAAACTATGAGCCCTTGGGAGGCTTGTTATGCCTACTTGCATGGGCAATTATTTGGCGTCTAAAATGTGCTACAAAACTCGGCACATCTCGTTCACATTTCTATAAAAACGAGAAAAACCTAATGCTAATAATTAACAGCCGTTTTAAACGTTTCCAGCCATTAACAGATACTGCTCTAGTGTCTAAACTGTGAGCCCCTGGGAGGTTTGATATGCCTCCTTGCAAAGGCAATTATTTGGCGTCTAAAATGTCCTATAAAACTCGGCACATCTCGTTCACATTTCCGTGAAATCGAGATAAACCAAATGTTGGTAATTAACAGCCGTTTTAAACGTTTGAAGCCTTCAAGCAGATACTGCTCTAGTGTCTAAACTGTGAGCCCTTGGGAGGCTAGTTATGCCTCCTTAAAAAGGTAATTATTTGGCGCCTAAAATGTCCTATAAACCGACCTCGTTCACATTTCCGTGAAAACGAGATAAACCAAATGTTGATAATTAACAGCCGTTTTAAATGTTTCCAGCCTCTAACATAAACTGCTCTAGTGTCTAAACTGTGAGCCCTTGGGAGGTTTGTTATACCTCCTTGACAAGGTATTTACTTGACGTCTAAAATGTCCTGTAAACCTCGAGCATATCTTGTTTACTTTTCCGTGAAAATGAGATAAACCAAATGTTGATAATTAACAGCCGTTTTAAAAGTTTCAAGCCTCCAGCAGATACTGCTCTAGTGTCTAAACTGTGAACCCTTGGGAGGCTTGTTATGCCTCCTTAAAAAGGTAGTTGAAAGCCGCCTAAAATGTCCTATAAACCTCGGCACATCTCTTTCACATTTCTGTGAAAACGAGATAAACCAAATGTTGATAATTAACAGCCGTTTTAAACGTTTCAAGCCTCTAGCAGATTCTACTCTAGTCTCTATGCCTCCTTGAAAAGGTATTTATTTGACGTATAATATGTCTAATGAACTTCGGCCACATCTCTTTCACATTTCTGTGAAAACGAGAAAACCCAAATGCTGATAATTAACAGGCGTTTTAACAGTCTCAAGCGTCTAACAGAAACTGCTCTAGTGTCGAAACTTTGAGCCCTTGGGAAGCTTGTTGTGCCTCCTTGCAAAGGCAATTATTTGGAGTCTAAAATGTCCTATAAAACTCGCCACATATCTTGCACATTTCTGTGAAAACGAGAAAACCCAAATGCTTATAATTAACAGCCGTTTTAAACGTTTCAAACCTCCAGCAGATACTGCTCTAGTGTCTAAACTGTGAGCCCTTGGGGGGCTTGTTATGCCTCCTTAAAAAGGTATTTGCTTGACGTAAAAAATGTCCTATAAACTTCGGCCACATCTCTTTCACGTTTCTGTGAAAACGAGATAAACCAAATGTTGATAATTAACAGTCGTTTTAACAGTTTCAAGCGTCTAACAGAAACTGCTCTAGTGTTTAAACTTTGAGCACTTGGGAGGCTCGTTATGAACAGTTGCAAAGACAATTATTTGGCGTCTAAAATGTCTTATAAATCTCGAGCACATTTCGTTCACACCTCTGTGAAAACGAGAAAAACCAAATGCTTATAATTAACAGCCGTTTTAAGCGTTTCCAGCCTCTAACATATACTGCTCTAGTGTCTAAACTGTGATCCCTTGGGAGGTTTGTTGTGCCTCCTTGAAAATCTACTTATTTGGCGTCTAAAATGTCCTACAAACCTCGGCCGCACCTCTTTCACATTTCTGCGAAAACGAGAAAAGCCAAATGCTGATAATTAACAGCCGTTTTAACAGTTTTAAGCGTCTAACAGAAACTGCTCTAGTGTCTAAACTGTGAGCCCTTGGGAGGCTTGTTATGCCTCCTTGCAAAGGCAATTATTTGGCGTCTAAAATGTCCTATAAAGTTCGGCACATCTCGTTCACATTTCTGTGAAAACGACAAAACCCAAATACTGATAATTAACAGCCGTTTTAGGCGTTTCAAGAAACTAGCACATACTGCTCGAGTGTCTAAACTATGAGCCCTTGGGAGGCTTGTTATGCCTACTTGCATGGGCAATTATTTGGCGTCTAAAATGTGCTACAAAACTCGGCACATCTCGTTCACATTTCTATAAAAACGAGAAAAACCTAATGCTAATAATTAACAGCCGTTTTAAACGTTTCCAGCCATTAACAGATACTGCTCTAGTGTCTAAACTGTGAGCCCCTGGGAGGTTTGATATGCCTCCTTGCAAAGGCAATTATTTGGCGTCTAAAATGTCCTATAAAACTCGGCACATCTCGTTCACATTTCCGTGAAAACGAGATAAACCAAATGTTGATAATTAACAGCCGTTTTAAATGATTCCAGCCTCAAAACATATACTGCTGTAGTGTCTAAACTGTGAGCACTTGGGAGGCTTGTTATGCCTCCTTGAAAAGGTATACATTTGACGTATAACATGTCTAATGAACTTCGTCCACATCTCTTTCACATTTCTGTGAAAACGAGAAAACCCAAATGCTGATAATTAACAGCCGTTTTAACAGTCTCAAGCGTCTAACAGAAACTGCTCTAGTTTCGAAACTGTGAGCCCTTGGGAGGCTTGTTGTGCCTCCTTGCAAAGGCAATTATTTGGAGTCAAAAATGTCCTATAACCCTCGGCACAGCTCGTTCACATTTCTGTCAAAATGAGAAAAACCAAATGCTAATAATTAGCAGTCATTTTATACGTTTCCAGCCTCTAACATATACTGCTCTAGTGTCTAAACTGTGAGCTCTTGGGAGGCTTATTATGCCTCCTTAAAAAGGTATTTATTTGACGCCTATAATGTCCTATAAACCTCGGGCATATCTTGTTCACATTTCCGTGAAAACGAGATAAACCAAATGTTGGTAATTAACAGCCGTTTTAAGCGTTTCAAGCCTCTAGCAGATACTGCTCTTACTGCTCTTACCCTTAAAAAGGTATTTATTTGGCGTAAAAAACGTCCAGTAAACTTCGGCCACATCTCTTCCACATTTCTGTGAAAACGATAAAACGCAAATGCTTATAATTAGCAGCCGTTTTAAACGTTTCAAGCATCTAACATATACTGCTCTAGTGTCTAAACTCTGAGCCCTTGGGAGGCTTGTTATGCCTCCTTGCAAAGGCAATTATTTGGCGTCTAAAATGTCCTATAAAGCTTGGCACATCTCGTTCACATTTCTGTAAAAACGAGAAAAACCTAATGCTAATAATTAACAGCCGTTTTAAACGTTTCCAGCCACTACCATATACTGCTCTAGTGTCTAAACTGTGAGCCCCTGGGAATTTTGATATGCCTCCTTGCAAAGGCAGTTGAGTTTTCAATGCATTTTATTTTCTTACTAATTAACTCTTACATACTAACAAAAAATGCTTAAATGCTAGCTTACAATTACTTAACAATCTTATACTAACTTACTGGCCCCACACAGGCACTCTAAGCTACTCTAAATTCTTATATCTATTCCTTTCGACTTTATTAACATTTCATTTAGAATTATTTATACTGTATACTTAAGGCTAAGAAAAAAAATCGTTAACAAAAAACTTAGCATATGGACATTTTGTTTTTTATTTTCTATAAAACTTAATATCTAACTTAAAAGAAACCTTAGCCTACCTAACCTAAATGCACAATACACACATACACACACATAGACATTATACACAATTATATACATATATTAGTATATACCTCTGTATATACTAGTACATGTATATATTTCTTAAATGCTAACCTAAACCTATGCAAGCTGGCCATCGCTATTCACAGAGAAAACAGATTGGTCAGCTCTGCCTCATTAGTGAGGCTGTTCCGTAATTGACGGAAACGACGACGAAACATCTTCTCCTTCATTCAACCACCAGAAATGCTGGTGCTGCCGAACGACATCCCCCTTATCGCGATTCCCCACCGCCCTACTGAACCTGTGGCGATCCACACTGCCGTGTGCGACGTCTCTGCTGTAGTTGAGTCGCCTGTTCCCAGCTGTCCGAGCGACATGGAAGATTAACGGCACCGCTGATCTATCCTGGAGCAACCCTATCTGATCTAGGTAGAGGAATGCTTCTGGTGGAACGAAACCGTCAGAGCGCGCACTCTCGTGGTAAAGGTAATTGGAGTAGTAAGCCCCTGATATCAGGTTATTCGTCGAGGTCATTGCTCTTGCAATGTGCCTTCGAGTCAGCTTAATTACGAAGTTGTCCACTCGTATTAGGTTCGCCCTGTTGTAAAGTACCTCATTAGGATAAAATTTCTTGTACTCCGACTCTGGTGTTCTGTACAGGCGAAGACAAGCCCTAAGGCAAGCCCTCTCAAACACCCGAATCTTTTCCATTAAGCTTGCTCGTACATTGAACCACACGGGACAACCAAATTCCAGCATGGGCCTGATAAGAGCCATGTAGCAGATTACCTTTACCCTCGCATCGAGTTGGATGCTATAAAACAGTCTCTTTGTAAGGGCAAAAGCACCTTTGGCTCTGGCCAGAGCAGCATCTACATTTTTGCCAAAATACAGAAACTGATCTAGCCAGATTCCAAGGTATATGACTACATTTCGGCAGGCAAGAGGTTGTCCGTGTTGTCCAATGATAGAGAACTTTCGCCAATTTTTTCTGGTATTCCTAGAGGCTCCAGAAATCGGCGTCCTAAAGGGAATGGTTTCCGACTTCTGAAAGTTGATTTTCAACTTCCAGTCATCGCAAAATCGTCTTATCTTATCGAAGTCACGCTACAAGAGAGTGTTAATGACCTCGATTTTTGGACCTGTTCTGTACGCTACCAAATCGTCTGCGTACGCAATAGTATGGGGAAGTGAACCTATCAAGTCGCTTGTAAAAATGTTGAATAGGATCGGCGAATTGACCGCGCCTTGCTGAAGACCATTTTTAATTTGAAATATTCCAACAGAAGTCACATCACCATTCTTCACGATGAACTGTCTGTTGTGTAGCATATTATAAAGAATGTACAAGGGTGGTTTACTGATCCCCAGCCTAGTCAGCTTATAGAAAAGACCTTCTAACCATACGGTGTCGAAGGCCTTCTCCAAGTCAACAAGGCAGTCACCAGTACATTGTTTTTTGCCTTTATTCCATTGGATATCGGACACCAGTTTAGACGCGGCATGTGAGATATCATGTCCCGCCTTAAAACCGAATTGATTATCCGGAACTATATGTTTGTCCTCAACCCACCTAGACAGAGCTCTATTGATTACTCTTTCAAAAACCTTACTGATATTCCGAAGGAGACTTATCGACCGGAGATTCGCCGGATTGGATATATCCTTTCCCTTTTTATGGATAGGTTGAACCACCGCCGTTTTCCAATGCGCTGGATAATGTGCATTATTCATTGCATTATTAAACAGGGTGGTGTAAATGTCCACCGCTTCTAGAGGAAGATGTCGAAGCACGATGTTCGGAATACCATCGGTCCCCACTGATTTCTTAGCCCTGATTGTGTCGAAGATCTCATGGAGTTCTTCCCTCGAAATGAGTAGGGGTAGGTCACCCTCTCTGGGCATGACATTATTGGCCATATTTTCGTCACTAAACCGGGTGAAACCAGAGCCCTTGGATCGCCAGTTCCCCATTTCATTTCGAATGCAGAAGTCGTGCACCAAGACGCGATTGTCCAGGTCGTAATTAGGGCCAATGGTATCAGTGGCCTTGTATACTTCCTGGAAAGTCGCCCCTGTAGCCTCAACCTTCTCGTGTGGATCCTCGATCACAAAAAAGTCATCATCATCAGCGGCCTCATTTGGATCAATACCTGCTATTGTCAGTAACCGTTCGTTGTCTGTTGCCCGGGCTATTTTAAGACACTGAAGGTCGTTTTGATCTTTCCTCCGAAATAGTTTATTTATTTGCGGAAACATATTCGGGTTGCTGGTGTTTACAGCCCGAACCTTGTTGTTCCAATACAAACTTACAGAAATTCTGTAATTCTCTTTTATTAGCGTTTGAATATTTTTAATCGACGACTTCAGTGTCCTAATCTCCGGGTCTTGTCGGTCAGTTAACTGTCTGTACAAGTTTTTGAGTCTTGTCAGAAGTCTACTTTTCTGTCGGTGCAGTGCGTCAATAGTAGGATTGCGGAACAGGTCTTCGTTAGTCGTTCGTCGATACCACGGTATTGTACTGTCCATAGTTTGTTTAATTGTCTCGTCCATTTGTTTTAGGTAATTGTCGATCTCCTCGTTTGACAATTTCCTATTGGACGGTGGGTTGAGCGTGTTCGAGGAGAGCGCTCTTGTCAAGGTTGCGGAGAAGCGTGTCCATCGAGTCTTACTGTAGTTGAAAGAATATCTTTGAACAAACTCGTCCAATTCCGCAATTTCGTTGGGAACTGTAATTTCGGTGCTAAAACCGCAATGGTCGCTGTCATATACAAATGTTCGCAAACAGTTCAATGTTTCTAAATTCGTACCTGTCAGTCGTATACGTTCGTCGTACAGCAGTAGATCTAAATAAGACCCGCATCTGGGAAACGACGGGTTATCCGTCGCTTTAAGACCGAGTCTGTACATGACATCGTGCTGACCCCACCAATCGAGTAGTAGGTTCCCTCTAGTATTTGGCAAATTATTTCCCCAATCTCTGTGTCTAGCGTTGAAATCCCCGCCGATTATAAAGTAATTCTCCCCCGATTCCAGCCTCAGAAGTCGAAAAAGTGTGTCGAGCTCTGTAATGAATAGAGTGGATTGTGAAGCTTCAGGTGCATAAACAGAGGCCAAGTACAGCCGCTTTCCACTGCGGAGCGGGATGTAAACGACGACTGCCTCCAACTCCCGGAACCTGCGCAACACTCCTTTGTACACTCTGTGAAATTTTATACCTTCTTTAATGAAGATCGCGACACCGCCTCTACGTTTGTATCTGGGCCGATTTTTTCTTATAACAATATAATTATTGTACTCCAGTTTGTGCTTATCGGTTAGCTTGGTTTCGTTAGCGAAAAGCACATCAGGAGTTTGGTCTTGTAGCAATTTAACATCGCGGCTCTTCGTTCGATCCTAATCAGTGAATTATCATTCACCGCAAGGACCTTCAAAGTTTGCTCCACCATGTGCGTACCCATTACGACATGTGTTGCGTTAGGCCCGGCAGCAGCGTGTAGATCTGGTCCACCCGCTTGGCCTGTTCTTGCACCTGCTTTTGCAGCTGAGCCATCTGCCCTTGGATTGCGAGCAAGATGGCTAGCATGTTAAGTGCAGCTTCCGTTGTTCTCGGCGTTGGCGCCGGAGAAGCAACAGTCGCTTGCTGTACCGTAGCCCCCCTACCTGACGCCATTTGGGCGTAGGAAATTTGAGACGTGACGGCTGGTGTTTGAAATCTGGCAGGTGAACGTTTGACCTCCACCTTCTGCTGCCGAGCCAGTTTTGCTTTCTTAATGTCAGCGAACTTAGGACAACCCCGATAGTTTGCGGTGTGTCCCACGTTTCCACATAACACGCACGAGAGCTGCGTTCTATCGGATGCTCCGTCAACACCCAGAGGACACTGCTCGGAACTGTGGTTCTTAGCGCACTTCACGCATCGAGGCTGCATTTGGCAGTTCGACGCGGCGTGCCCGAACCTCTGGCAGCGAACGCATTGTATAACGCCTTCGCTCCTTTTTAATTTTTCCCAGTGAACCACCTGGTAGTCTAGGACATTGATACTCCTTAGACTATCCAGACGGCTTTCGGGACTGAGCTGCACCAAGAAGAACGGCAGACTCCGTTTCTCCCGCCTAGCTCTGGCTGTGGTAAATGGCTTTACCCCCACAAACTTGAGTCCTTCGCACTCCTTCTCTTTGAGCAGTGCTAGGATCTCCTCAGGATCAGAAGACGGTTCCAACCCCTTCAGCAGCATCGATTGCCGCTTTTCACACTTCGGTGTGTATGAGTAGTGCTCCGTCGTCGTTTCCTTTACAAGCTCTTTCACTTTCGCGTAGCCCTCCACTGTATTACAGTGGATGGCATGGCGATCGTTCCCCAATCGCTTAATATTAAAGTTATTACCAATGACCAGCCTACACAGGTCCTTGGTTGCACTCACCTCTAGTTTATAGGTGTTTATAGGAGGCACCTTCTCCTTCTTCTTGTTCTGCTGCAGTTGCTGTTGTTGTTGCTGCTGCTGCTGTTTTTTCAGCTGTTGTTGTTTTTGAGGCTGTTGCTGTTTCTGCTGCTGCTGTTGTTTCTGCTGCTGCTGTTTTGTCTGCTGCAGTGGTTGTTTCTGCTGCTGCTGTTTTGTTTGCTGCATTTGTTGTTTCTGCTGCTGCTGGTTTTGTTGTTGCTGCAGTTTTTGGTTCTGCTCTTGTTTTTGGGAGCTCTCCAGTTGTAATTGCTCCCTCTGCCTACGTGCAGTTTGCCTTTGTTTAATAGCAAGCACTTTTTCCTCCAGCTTTTGTATGCTGCTATTAATATCCTTTATTAGCTCATCCTCGTCTTCCGACTCAGATGTCGCTAGAGAGGAAAAGGTATTATTACCCCCCTCATACTGGACCTCATCTTCATCTTCATCAGCTCTTAACACTGCAATTATTTTTTTTTTTGTTAAATTAGGAGGGGTTTTTACCCTCTTCCTCCTTTTGATGGCTTTCGCCACGGCACCGCCAACAGTAATGTTGCCTTTTGCTCCCGTTATGGGAAGAGCGGAACGCTCTCCACCATCCATCACGTGATTTTATTGTTTTTGTAGTGAAGCACTATATTTGTTTCACAATTTTAGCAAAAGAAAGAAAAAAAGAAAAAAAGAAGTTCAAAGTTTGGCCCGGGATCGAACTCGCGTCCCACGATTTTTTAACCGACGCCGCTAACCGTATGGCTACCGACTCAACTGAGAAAATTGCGACCAATTATTTTTATGAAGAAAAACTTTTTCACTCTTTCACTTTAAGAAAAGCCGAGACACATCTATACTCCTCGGAGATCTGCGAACGACTGCAAAGGCAGTTGATAGGTGCCTAAAATGTCTTATAAATCTCGAGCACATTTCGTTCACGCCTCTGTGAAAACGAGAAAAACCAAATGCTTATAATTAACAGCCGTTTTAAACGTTTCCAGCCTCTAACATATACTGCTCTAGTGTCTAAATTGTGACCCCTTGGGAGGCTTGCTATGCCTCCTTGAAAAGGTACTTATTTGACGTCTAAAATGTCTTATAAACCCCGGGCAGATTTTGTTCACGTTTCCTTGAAAACGAGATAAACCAAATGTTGATAATTAACAGCCGTTTTAAACGTTTCAAGCCTCTAGCAGATACTGCTCTAGTATCTAAACTGTGAGCCCATGGGAGGCTCGTTATGCCTCCTTGGAAAGGTATTTATTTGACGTATAAAATGACCTATAAACTTCGGCCACATCTCTTACACATTTCTGTGAAAACGAGAGAAACCAAATGCTGATAATTAACAGTCGTTTTAACAGTTTCAAGCGTCTAACAGAAACTGCTCTAGTGACTAAACTCTGAGCACTTGGGAGGCTTGTTATGAATAGTTGCAAAGACAATTATTTGGCGTCTAAATTGTCCTACAAAACTTGCCAAATCTCGTTCACATTTCTGTGAAAACGAGAAAACCCAAATACTGATAATTAACAGCCGTTTTAAGCGTTTCAAGCCACTAACAGGTACTGCTCTTGTGTCTAAACTGTGAGCCCTTGGGAGGCTTGTGATGCCTCCTTGCAAAGGCAATTATTTGGCGTTTAAAATGTCCTATAAAACTTGGCACAACTCGTTCACATTTCCGTGAAAATGAGATAAACCAAATGTTGATAATTAACAGCCGTTTAAAGGTTTCCAGCCTCTAACATATACTGCTCTAGTGTCTAAATTGTGAACCCTTGGGAGGCTTGTTATGCCTCCTTGACAAGGTATTTGTTTGACGTATAATATGTCCAATAAACTTCGGCCACATCTCTTTCACATTTCTGCGAAAACAAGAAAATCCAAATGTTGATAATTAACAGCCGTTTTAAAGGTTTCCAGCCTCTAACATATACTGCTCTAGTGTCTAAACTGTGAGCCCTTGGGAGGCTTGTTATGCCTCCTTGCAAAGGCAATTATTTGGCGTCTAAAATGTCCTATAAAACTCGGCACATCTCGCTCACATTTACGCGAAATCGAGATAAACTAAATGTTGGTAATTAACAGCCGTTTTAAATGTTTCAAGCCTCTAGCAGATACTGCTCTAGTGTCTAAACTGTGAGCCCTTGGGAGGCTAGTTATGCCTCGGTGCAAAGACAATTATTTGGTGTCTAAAATGTGCTATAAAACTCGGCACATCTCGTTCACATTTCCGTGAAAACGAGATAAACCAAATGTTGATAATTAACGGCCTTTTAAATGTTTCCAGCCTCTAACATATACTGCTCTAGTGTCTAAACTGTGAGCCCTTGGGAGGCTTGTTATGCCTCCTTGCAAAGACAATTATTTGGTGTCTAAAATGTGCTATAAAACTCGGCACATCTCGTTCACATTTCCGTGAAAACGAGATAAACCAAATGTTGATAATTAACGGCCTTTTAAATGTTTCCAGCCTCTAACATATACTGCTCTAGTGTCTAAACTGTGAGCCCTTGGGAGGCTTGTTATGCCTCCCTGAAAAGGTATTTATTTGACGTATAATATGTCTAATGAACTTAGGCCACATCTCTTTCACATTTCTGTGAAAACGAGAAAACCCAAATGCTGATAATTAACAGCCGTTTTAACAGTCTCAAGCGTCTAACAGAAACTGCTCTAGTGTGGAAACTGTGAGCCCTTGGGAGGCTTGTTGTGCCTCCTTGCAAAGGCGATTATTTGGAGTCTAAAATGTCCTTTAAAACTCGGCACAGCTCGTTCACATTTCTGTGAATACGAGAAAACCCCAATACTGATAATTAACAGCCGTTTTAAGCGTTTCAAGCCACTAACAGGTACTGCTCTTGTGTCTAAACTGTGAGCCCTTGGGAGGCTTGTGCCTCCTTGCAAAGGCAATTATTTGGCGTTTAAAATGTCCTATAAAACTCGGCACAACTCGTTCACATTTCCGTGAAAACGAGATAAACTAAATGTTGATAATTAACAGCCGTTTTAAATGTTTCCAACCTCTAACATATACTGCTCTAGTGTCTAAACTGTGAGCCCTTGGGAGGCTTGTTATGCCTCCTTGACAAGGTATTTATTTGGCGTATAATATGTCCAATAAACTTCGGCCACATCTCTTTCACATTTCTGCGAAAACGAGAAAATCAAAATGCTGTTAATTAACAGCGGTTTTAACAGTTTCAAGCGTCTAACAAAAACTGCTCTAGTGTCTACACTGTGAGCCCTTGGGAGGCTTGTTATGCCTCCTTGCAAAGGCAATTATTTGGCGTCTAAAATGTCCTATTAAACTCGGCACATCTCGTTCACATTTCCGTGAAATCGAGATAAACCAAATGTTGGTAATTAACAGCCGTTTTAAACGTTTGAAGCCTTCAAGCAGATACTGCTCTAGTGTCTAAACTGTGAGCCCTTGGGAGGCTAGTTATGCCTCCTTAAAAAGGTAATTATTTGGCGCCTAAAATGTCCTATAAACCGACCTCGTTCACATTTCCGTGAAAACGAGATAAACCAAATGTTGATAATTAACAGCCGTTTTAAATGTTTCCAGCCTCTAACATAAACTGCTCTAGTGTCTAAACTGTGAGCCCTTGGGAGGTTTGTTATACCTCCTTGACAAGGTATTTATTTAACGTATAATATGTCCAATAAACTTCGGCCACATCTCTTTCACGTTTCTGCGAAAACGAAAAAATCCAAATGCTGATAATTAACAGCCGTTTTAACAGTTTCAAGCGTCTAACAAAAACTGCTCTAGTGTCTAAACTGTGAGCCCTTGGGATGCTTGTTATGCCTCCTTGCAAATACAATTATTTGGCATCTAAAATGTGCTATAAAACTCGTCAAATCTCGTTCACATTGCTGTGAAAACGAGAAATCCCCAATGCTGATAATTAACAGCCGTTTGAACATTTTCAACCCACTAACAGAAACTGCTCTAGTGTCTAAACTGTGAGCCCTTGGGAGGCTTTTTATGCCTCCTTGCAAAGACAATTATTGGTCGTCTAAAATGTCCTACAAAACTCGCCAAATCTCGTTCACATTTCTGTGAAAACGAGAAAACCCAAATACTGATAACTAACAGCCGTTTTAAGCGTTTCAAGCCACTAACAGGTACTGCTCTTCTGTCTAAACTGTGAGCCCCTGGGAGGCTTGTGATGCCTCCTTGCAAAGGCAATTATTTGGCGTCAAAAAGTTCCTATAAAACTCGGCACATCTCTTTCACATTTCCGTGAAATCGAGATAAACCAAATGTTGATAATTAACAGCCGTTTTAAACGTTTCAAGCCTCTAGCAGATACTGCTCTAGTGTCTAAACTGTGAGCCCTTTGGAGGCTTCTTATGCCTCCTTGAAAATGTATTTATTTGGCGTAAAAAATGTCCTATAAATTTCTGCCACATTTCTTTCACATTTCTGTGAAAACGAGAAAACCCGAATGCTGATAATTAACAGCCGTTTTAACAGTTTCAAGCCTCTAACAGAAACTGCTCTAGTGTCTAAACTGTGAGCCCTTGGGAGGCTTGTTATGCCTCCTTAAAAAGGTAGTTATTTGGCGCCTAAAATGTCCTATAAACCTCGACAGATCTCGTTCACATTTCCGTGAAAACGAGATAAACCCAATGTTGATAATTAACAGCCGTTTTAAATGTTTCAAGAGTCTAGCAGATACTGCTCTAGTGTCTAAACTGTGAGCCCTTGGGAGGCTTGTTATGCCTCCTTGCAAGTACAATTATTTGGCGTCTAAAATGTGCTATAAAACTCGGCACATCTCGTTCACATTTCCGTGAAATCGAGATAAACCAAATGTTGGTAATTAACAGCCGTTTTAAACGTTTCAAGAGTCTAGCAGATACTGCTCTAGTGTCTAAACTGTGAGCCCTTGGGAGGCTTGTTATGCCTCCTTGCAAAGGCAATTATTTGGCGTTTAAAATGTCCTATAAAACTCGGCACAACTCGTTCACATTTCCGTGAAAACGAGATAAACCCAATGTTGATAATTAACAGCCGTTTTAAATGTTTCCAGCCTCTAACATATACTGCTCTAGTGTCTAAACTGTGAGCCTTTGGGAGGCTTATTATGCCTCCTTGACAAGGTATTTATTTGACGTATAATATGTCCAATTAACTTCGGCCACATATCTTTCACGTTTCTGCGAAAACGAGAAAATCCAAATGCTGATAATTAACAGCCGTTTTAGCAGTTTCAAGCGTCTAACAAAAACTGCTCTAGTGCCTAAACTGTGAGCCCTTGGGAGGCTTGTTATGCCTCCTTGCAAAGACAATTATTTGGCGTCTAAAATGTGCTATAAAACTCGGCACATCTAGTTCACATTTCCGTGAAATCGAGATAAACCAAATGTTGGTAATTAACAGCCGTTTTAAACGTTTCAAGAGTCTAGCAGATACTGCTCTAGTGTCTAAACTGTGAGCCCTTGGGAGGCTTGTTATGCCTCCTTGCAAAGGCAATTATTTGGCGTTTAAAATGTCCTATAAAACTCGGCACAACTCTTTCACATTTCCGTCAAAACGAGATAAACCCAATGTTGATAATTAACAGCCGCTTTAAATGTTTCCAGCCTCTAACATATACTGCTCTAGTGTCTAAACTGTGAGCCTTTGGGAGGCTTGTTATGCCTCCTTGACAAGGTATTTATTCGACGCATAACATGTCCAATTAACTTCGGCCACATATCTTTCACGTTTCTGCGAAAACGAGAAAATCCAAATGCTGATAATTAACAGCCGTTTTAAGCGTTTCAAGCCACTAATAGGTACTGCTCTTGTGTCTAAACTGTGAGCCCCTGGGAGGCTTGTGATGCCTCCTTGCAAATGCAATTATTTGGCGTCAAAAAGGTCCTATAAAACTCGACAGATCTCGTTTACATTTCCGTGAAAACGAGAAAAACCAAATGTTGATAATTAACAGCCGTTTTAAATGTTTCCAGCCTATAACATATACTGCTCTACTGTCTAAACTGTGAGCCCTTGGGAGGCTTGTTATGCCTAATTGACAACATATTTATTTAACGTATAAAATGACCTATAAAACTCGGCCATATCTCTTTCACATTTCTGTGAAAACGAGAGAACCCAAAAGCTGATAATTAACAGCCGTTTTAACAGTTTCAAGCGTCTAACAGAAACTGCTCTAGTCTCTAAACTCTGAGCACTTGGGAGGCTTGTTATGAATAGTTGCAAAGACAATTATTTGGCGTCTAAAATGTCCTACAAAACTCGCCACATCTCGTTCACATTTCTGTGAAAACGAGAAAACCCAAATACTGATAATTAACAGCCATTTTAAGCGTTTCAAGCCACTAACAGGTACTGCTCCTGTGTCTAAACTGTGAGCCACTGGGAGGCTTGTGATGCCTTCTTGCAAAGGCAATTATTTGGCGTCTAAAATGTCCTATAAAACTCGGCACACCTCGTTCACATTTCCGTGAAATCGAGATAAACCAAATGTTGATAATTAACAGCCGTTTTAAATGTTTCCAGCCTCTAACATATACTGCTCTAGTGTCTAAACTGTGAGCCGTTGGGAGGCTTGTTATGCCTCCTTGACAAGGAAGGGTGGCAGTGGTGTAGTGGTAGTAGCAAACGCTTCTCACTCGGAGGGTCCAGGTTCGAATCCTGCTCATGGCAAATCAGTTTTTCATTGTGTAATTGGAACTCAGACGAAAAAATTCTGCGTGTGAAGGCATAACACTGACACGTAGATTTGGCTGTTATAAGAGTTTCAAGCAATGAAAATAATACTGGGAATTATATCCCGAATCACTCTGAGCGAAGAAAAACTCTCCGTCCTATTCGGACTCCCACCCCTGGAGAGCAAACATAGAAACCAAACACACCTGAGTTTTCAAACCACTACAAAAACAATTTTCCTTTCTCCTCCTTCTAACTTTCCGCCCGCGCCCTGGCAAACAGTAAACGAGTACCTAACCCCTTAGGCGCGCGTAAATTATAAAAAAAAAAAGGTATTTATTTGACGCATAATATGTCCAATAAACTTCGGCCACATCTCTTTCACATTTCTGCGAAAACGAGAAAATCCAAATGCTGATAATTAACAGCCTTTTTAACAGTTTCAAGCGTCTAACAAAAACTGCTCTAGTGTCTAAACTGTGAGCCCTTGGGAGGCTTGTTATGCCTCCTTGCAAAGACAATTATTTGGCGTCTAAAATGTGCTATAAAACTCGGCACATCTCGTTCACATTTCCGTGAAATCGAGATAAGCCAAATGTTGGTAATTAACAGCCGTTTTAAACGTTTCAAGAGTCTAGCAGATACTGCTCTAGTGTCTAAACTGTGAGCCCTTGGGAGGCTTGTTATGCCTCCTTGCAAAGGCAATTATTTGGCGTTTAAAATGTCCTATAAAACTCGGCACAACTCGTTCACATTTCCGTGAAAACGAGATAAACCCAATGTTGATAATTAACAGCCGTTTTAAATGTTTCCAGCCTCTAACATATACTGCTCTAGTGTCTAAACTGTGAGCCTTTGGGAGGCTTGTTATGCCTCCTTGACAAGGTATTTATTTGACGTATAATATGTCCAATTAACTTCGGCCACATATCTTTCACGTTTCTGCGAAAACGAGAAAATCCAAATGCTGATAATTAACAGCCGTTTTAGCAGTTTCAAGCGTCTAACAAAAACTGCTCTAGTGTCTAAACTGTGAGCCCTTGGGAGGCTTGTTATGCCTCCTCGCAAAGACAATTGTTTGGCGTCTAAAATGTCCTACAAAACCTGCCAAATCTCGTTCGCATTTCTGTGAAAACAAGAAAACCAAAATACTGATAATTAACAGCCGTTTTAAGCGTTTCAAGCCACTAATAGGTACTGCTCTTGTGTCTAAACTGTGAGCCCCTGGGAGGCTTGTGATGCCTCCTTGCAAATGCAATTATTTGGCGTCAAAAAGGTCCTATAAAACTCGGCACATCTCGTTCACATTTCCGTGAAATCGAGATAAACCAAATGTTGATAATTAACTGCCGTTTTAAACGTTTCAAGCCTCTAGCAGATACTGCTCTAGTGCCTAAACTGTGAGCCCCTTGGAGGCTTCTCATGCCTCCTTGAAAATGTATTTATTTGGCGTATAAAATGTCCTATAAACTTCTGACACATCTCTTTCACATTTCTGTGAAAACGAGAAAAGCCGAATGCTGATAATTAACAGCCGTTTTAAACGGTTCAAGCCTCTAACAGAAACTGCTCTAGTGTCTAAACTGTGAGCCGTTGGTAGGCTTGTTATGCCTCCTTAAAAAGGTAGTTATTTGGCGCCTAAAATGTCCTATAAACCTCGACAGATCTCGTTTACATTTCCGTGAAAACGAGATAAACCAAATGTTGATAATTAACAGCTGTTTTAAATGTTTCCAGCCTATAACATATACTGCTCTACTGTCTAAACTGTGAGCCCTTGGGAGGCTTGTTATGCCTCATTGACAACGTATTTATTTGACGTATAAAATAACCTATAAAACTCTGCCATATCTCTTTCACATTTCTGTGAAAACGAGAGAACCCAAAAGCTGATAATTAACAGCCGTTTTAACAGTTTCAAGCGTCTAACAGAAACTGCTCTAGTCTCTAAACTCTGAGCACTTCGGAGGCTTGTTATGAATAGTTGCAAAGACAATTATTTGGCGTCTAAAATGTCCTACAAAACTCGCCACATCTCGTTCACATTTCTGTGAAAACGAGAAAACCCAAATACTGATAATTAACAGCCATTTTAAGCGTTTCAAGCCACTAACAAGTACTGCTCCTGTGTCTAAACTGTGAGCCACTGGGAGGCTTGTGATGCCTTCTTGCAAAGGCAATTATTTGGCGTCTAAAATGTCCTATAAAACTCGGCACACCTCGTTCACATTTCCGTGAAATCGAGATAAACCAAATGTTGATAATTAACAGCCGTTTTAAATGTTTCCAGCCTCTAACATATACTGCTCTAGTGTCTAAACTGTGAGCCGTTGGGAGGCTTGTTATGCCTCCTTGACAAGGAAGGGTGGCAGTGGTGTAGTGGTAGTAGCAAACGCTTCTCACTCGGAGGGTCCAGGTTCGAATCCTGCTCATGGCAAATCAGTTTTTCATTGTGTAATTGGAACTCAGACGAAAAAATTCTGCGTGTGAAGGCATAACACTGACACGTAGATTTGGCTGTTATAAGAGTTTCAAGCAATGAAAATAATACTGGGAATTATATCCCGAATCACTCTGAGTGATGAAAAACTCTTCGTCCTATTCGGACTCCCACCCCTGGAGAGTAAACATAGAAACCAAACACACCTGAGTTTTCAAACCACTACAAAAACAATTTTCCTTTCTCCTCCTTCTAACTTTCCGCCCGCGCCCTGGCAAACAGTAAACGGGTACCTAACCCCTTAGGCGCGCGTAAATTATAAAAAAAAAAAAAAGGTATTTATTTGACGCATAATATGTCCAATAAACTTCGGCCACATCTCTTTCACATTTCTGCGAAAACGAGAAAATCCAAATGCTGATAATTAACAGCCGTTTTAATCGTTTCAAGCGTCTAACAAAAACTGCTCTAGTGTCTAAACTGTGAGCCCTTGGGAGGCTTGTTATGCCTCCTTGCAAAGACAATTATTTGGCGTCTAAAATGTGCTATAAAACTCGGCACATCTCGTTCACATTTCCGTGAAATCGAGATAAACCAAATGTTGGTAATTAACAGCCGTTTTAAACGTTTCAAGAGTCTAGCAGATACTGCTCTAGTGTCTAAACTGTGAGCCCTTGGGAGGCTTGTTATGCCTCCTTGCAAAGGCAATTATTTGGCGTCTAAAATGTGCTATAAAACTCGGCACATCTCGTTCACATTTCCGTGAAATCGAGATAAACCAAATGTTGGTAATTAACAGCCGTTTTAAACGTCTCAAGAGTCTAGCAGATACTGCTCTAGTGTCTAAACTGTGAGCCCTTGGGAGGCTTGTTATGCCTCCTTGCAAAGGCAATTATTTGGCGTTTAAAATGTCCTATAAAACTCGGCACAACTCGTTCACATTTCCGTGAAAACGAGATAAACCCAATGTTGATAATTAACAGCCGTTTTAAATGTTTCCAGCCTCTAACATATACTGCTCTAGTGTCTAAACTGTGAGCCTTTGGGAGGCTTGTTATGCCTCCTTGACAAGGTATTTATTTGACGTATAATATGTCCAATTAACTTCGGCCACATATCTTTCACGTTTCTGCGAAAACGAGAAAATCCAAATGCTGATAATTAACAGCCGTTTTAGCAGTTTCAAGCGTCTAACAAAAACTGCTCTAGTGTCTAAACTGTGAGCCCTTGGGAGGCTTGTTATGCCTCCTCGCAAAGACAATTATTTGGCGTCTAAAATGTCCTACAAAACCTGCCAAATCTCGTTCGCATTTCTGTGAAAACAAGAAAACCCAAATACTGATAATTAACAGCCGTTTTAAGCGTTTCAAGCCACTAATAAGTACTGCTCTTGTGTCTAAACTGTGAGCCCCTGGGAGGCTTGTGATGCCTCCTTGCAAATGCAATTATTTGGCGTCAAAAAGGTCCTATAAAACTCGGCACATCTCGTTCACATTTCCGTGAAATCGAGATAAACCAAATGTTGATAATTAACAGCCGTTTTAAACGTTTCAAGCCTCTAGCAGATACTGCTCTAGTGCCTAAACTGTGAGCCCTTGGAGGCTTCTCATGCCTTCTTGAAAATGTATTTATTTGGCGTATAAAATGTCTATAAACTTCTGCCACATCTCTTTCACATTTCTGTGAAAACGAGAAAAGCCGAATGCTGATAATTAACAGCCGTTTTAAACGGTTCAAGCCTCTAACAGAAACTGCTCTAGTGTCTAAACTGTGAGCCGTTGGTAGGCTTGTTATGCCTCCTTAAAAAGGTAGTTATTTGGCGCCTAAAATGTCCTATAAACCTCGACAGATCTCGTTTACATTTCCGTGAAAACGAGATAAACCAAATGTTGATAATTAACAGCTGTTTTAAATGTTTCCAGCCTATAACATATACTGCTCTACTGTCTAAACTGTGAGCCCTTGGGAGGCTTGTTATGCCTCATTGACAACGTATTTATTTGACGTATAAAATGACCTATAAAACTCTGCCATATCTCTTTCACATTTCTGTGAAAACGAGAGAACGTAAAAGCTGATAATTAACAGCCGTTTTAACAGTTTCAAGCGTCTAACAGAAACTGCTCTAGTCTCTAAACTCTGAGCACTTGGGAGGCTTGTTATGAATAGTTGCAAAGACAATTATTTGGCGTCTAAAATGTCCTACAAAACTCGCCACATCTCGTTCACATTTCTGTGAAAACGAGAAAACCCAAATACTGATAATTAACAGCCATTTTTAGCGTTTCAAGCCACTAACAGGTACTGCTCCTGTGTCTAAACTGTGAGCCACTGGGAGGCTTGTGATGCCTTCTTGCAAAGGCAATTATTTGGCGTCTAAACTCGGCACACCTCGTTCACATTTCCGTGAAATCGAGATAAACCAAATGTTGATAATTAACAGCCGTTTTAAATGTTTCCAGCCTCTAACATATACTGCTCTAGTGTCTAAACTGTGAGCCCTTGGGAGGCTTGTTATGCCTCCTTGACAAGGAAGGGTGGCAGTGGTGTAGTGGTAGTAGCAAACGCTTCTCACTCGGAGGGTTCAGGTTCGAATCCTGCTCATGGCAAATCAGTTTTTCATTGTGTAATTGGAACTCAGACGAAAAAATTCTGCGTGTGAAGGCATAACACTGACACGTAGATTTGGCTGTTATAAGAGTTTCAAGCAATGAAAATAATACTGGGAATTATATCCCGAATCACTCTGAGTGATGAAAAACTCTCCGTCCTATTCGGACTCCCACCCCTGGAGAGTAAACATAGAAACCAAACACACCTGAGTTTTCAAACCACTACAAAAACAATTTTCCTTTCTCCTCCTTCTAACTTTCCGCCCGCGCCCTGGCAAACAGTAAACGGGTACCTAACCCCTTAGGCGCGCGTAAATTATAAAAAAAAAAAAGGTATTTATTTGACGCATAATATGTCCAATAAACTTCGGCCACATCTCTTTCACATTTCTGCGAAAACGAGAAAATCCAAATGCTGATAATTAACAGCCGTTTTAATCGTTTCAAGCGTCTAACAAAAACTGCTCTAGTGTCTAAACTGTGAGCCCTTGGGAGGCTTGTTATGCCTCCTTGCAAAGACAATTATTTGGCGTCTAAAATGTGCTATAAAACTCGGCACATCTCGTTCACATTTCCGTGAAATCGAGATAAACCAAATGTTGGTAATTAACAGCCGTTTTAAACGTTTCAAGAGTCTAGCAGATACTGCTCTAGTGTCTAAACTGTGAGCCCTTGGGAGGTTTGTTATGCCTCCTTGCAAAGGCAATTATTTGGCGTCTAAAATGTGCTATAAAACTCGGCACATCTCGTTCACATTTCCGTGAAATCGAGATAAACCAAATGTTGGTAATTAACAGCCGTTTTAAACGTCTCAAGAGTCTAGCAGATACTGCTCTAGTGTCTAAACTGTGAGCCCTTGGGAGGCTTGTTATGCCTCCTTGCAAAGGCAATTATTTGGCGTTTAAAATGTCCTATAAAACTCGGCACAACTCGTTCACATTTCCGTGAAAACGAGATAAACCCAATGTTGATAATTAACAGCCGTTTTAAATGTTTCCAGCCTCTAACATATACTGCTCTAGTGTCTAAACTGTGAGCCTTTGGGAGGCTTGTTATGCCTCCTTGACAAGGTATTTATTTGACGTATAATATGTCCAATTAACTTCGGCCACATATCTTTCACGTTTCTGCGAAAACGAGAAAATCCAAATGCTGATAATTAACAGCCGTTTTAACAGTTTCAAGCGTCTAACAAAAACTGCTCTAGTGTCTAAACTCTGAGCACTTGGGAGGCTCGTTATGAACAGTTGCAAAGACAATAATTTGGCGTATAAAACGTCCTATAAAACTCGGCACATCTCGTTCACATTTCCGTGAAATCGAGATAAACCAAATGTTGGTAATTAACAGCCGTTTTAAACGTTTCAAGAGTCTAGCAGATACTGTTCTAGTATCTAAACTGTGAGCCCTTGGGAGGCTTGTTATGCCTCCTTGCAAAGGAAATTATTTGGCGTTTAAAATGTCCTATAAAACTCGGCACAACTCGTTCACATTTCCGTGAAAACGAGATAAACCCAATGTTGATAATTAACAGCCGTTTTAAATGTTTCCAGCCTCTAACATATACTGCTCTAGTGTCTAAACTGTGAGCCCTTTGGAGGCTTCTTATGCCTCCTTGAAAATGTATTTATTTGGCGTATAAAATGTCCTATAAACTTCTGCCACATCTCGTTCACATTTTTGCGTAAACGAGAAAAACCAAATGCTAATAATTAACAGCCGTTTTAAACGGTTCAAGCTTCTAACATATACTGCTCTAGTGTCTAAACTGTGACCCCTTCGGAGGCTTGCTATATCTCCTTAGAAAGGTACTTATTTGGCGTCTAAAATGTCCTGTAAACCTCGAGCATATCTTGTTCACTTTTCCGTGAAAATGAGATAAACCAAATGTTGGTAATTAACAGTCGTTTTAAACATTTCAAGCCTCTAGCAGATACTGCTCTAGTGTCTAAACTGTGAGCCCTTGGGAGGCTTGTTATACCTTCTTGCAAAGGCAATTATTTGGCATTTAAAATGTCCTATAAAACTCGGCACAACTCGTTCACATTTCCGTGAAAACGAGATAAACCGAATGTTGATCATTAACAGCCGTTTTAAATGTTTCCAGCATCTAACATATACTGCTCTAGTCTCTAAACTGTGAGCCCTTGGGAGGCTTGTTATACCTCCTTGACAAGGTATTTATTTGACGTATAACATGTCCAATAAACTTCGGCCACATCTCTCTCACATTTCTGTGAAAACGAGAAAAGCCAAATGCTTATAATTAACAGCCGTTTTAAACGTTTCAAGCCTCTAACATATACTGCTCTAGTGTCTAAACTCTGAGCCCTTGGGAGGCTTGTTATGCCCCCTTGAAAAGGTATTTATTAGGCGTAAAAAATGTCCTATAAACTTCGGCCACATCTCTTTCACGTTTCTGTGAAAACGAGATAAACCAAATGTTAATAATTAACAGTCGTTTTAACATTTTCAAGCCTCTAACAGAGACTGCTCTAAAATCGAAACTGTGAGCCGTTGTGGGGCTTGTTTTTCTTCCTTCAAAACTTAATTATTTGACGTCTAAAATGTCCTATAAATCTCGGCCACATCTCTTTCACATTTCTGTGAAAACGACAAAATCCAAATGCTGATAATTAAGAACCGTTTTAACAGTTTCAAGCCTCTAACATAAACTGCTGTAGTGTCTAAACAGAGAGCCCTTGGGACGCTTGTTATGCATCCTTAAAAAGGTAGCTGTTTGGTGCCTAAAATGTCCTATAAACCTCGGGACATCTCGTTCACATTTCCGTGAAAACGAGATAAACCAAATGTTGATAATTAACAGCCGTTTTAAACGTTTCAAGCCTCTAGCAGATACTGCTCTAGTTTTTAAGCCGTGAGCCATTGGGGGGCTTGTTATGCCTCATTGAAAAGGTATTTGTTTGACGTAAAAAATATCCGATAAACTTCGGCCACTTCTCTTTCACGTTTCTGCAAAAACGAGATAAACCAAATGTTGATAATTAACAGTCGTTTTAACATTTTCAAGCCTCTAACAGAAACTGCTCTAAAATCGAAACTGTGAGCCCTTGGGGGCTTGTTGTCCTTCCTTCAAAAGGTAATTATTTGACGTCTAAAATGTCCTATAAACCTCGGCCACATCTTTTTCACATTTCTGTGAAAACGAGAAAATCCAAATGCTGATAATTAACAACCGTTTTAACAGTTTCAAGCCTCTAACAGAAACTGCTCTAGTGTCTAAACAGAGAGCCCTTGGGACGCTTGTTGATCAATGTTGATCATTAACAGCCGTTTTAAATGTTTCCAGCATCTAACATATACTGCTCTAGTCTCTAAACTGTGAGCCCTTGGGAGGCTTGTTATGCCTCCTTGACAAGGTATTTATTTGACGTATAACATGTCTAATAAACTTCGGCCACATCTCTCTCACATTTCTGTGAAAACGAGAAAAGCCAAATGCTTATAATTAACAGCCGTTTTAAACGTTTCAAGCCTCTAACATATACTGCTCTAGTGTCTAAACTCTGAGCCCTTGGGAGGCTTGTTATGCCCCCTTGAAAAGGTATTTATTAGGCGTAAAAAATGTCCTATAAACTTCGGCCACATCTCTTTCACGTTTCTGTGAAAACGAGATAAACCAAATGTTAATAATTAACAGTCGTTTTAACATTTTCAAGCCTCTAACAGAAACTGCTCTAAAATCGAAACTGTGAGCCGTTGTGGGGCTTGTTTTTCTTCCTTCAAAACTTAATTATTTGACGTCTAAAATGTCCTATAAACCTCGGCCACATCTCTTTCACATTTCTGTGAAAACGACAAAATCCAAATGCTGATAATTAAGAACCGTTTTAACAGTTTCAAGCCTCTAACATAAACTGCTGTAGTGTCTAAACAGAGAGCCCTTGGGACGCTTGTTATGCATCCTTAAAAAGGTAGTTGTTTGGTGCCTAAAATGTCCTATAAACCTCGGGACATCTCGTTCACATTTCCGTGAAAACGAGATAAACCAAATGTTGATAATTAACAGCCGTTTTAAACGTTTCAAGCCTCTAGCAGATACTGCTCTAGTTTTTAAGCCGTGAGCCATTGGGGGGCTTGTTATGCCTCCTTGAAAAGGTATTTGTTTGACGTAAAAAATATCCGATAAACTTCGGCCACATCTCTTTCACGTTTCTGCAAAAACGAGATAAACCAAATGTTGATAATTAACAGTCGTTTTAACATTTTCAAGCCTCTAACAGAAACTGCTCTAAAATCGAAACTGTGAGCCCTTGGGGGCTTGTTGTCCTTCCTTCAAAAGGTAATTATTTGACGTCTAAAATGTCCTATAAACCTCGGCCACATCTTTTTCACATTTCTGTGAAAACGAGAAAATCCAAATGCTGATAATTAACAACCGTTTTAACAGTTTCAAGCCTCTAACAGAAACTGCTCTAGTGTCTAAACAGAGAGCCCTTGGGACGCTTGTTATGCATCCGTAAAAACGCAGTTATTTGGCGCCTAAAATGTCCTGTAAACCTCGGCACATCTCGTTCACATTTCCATGAAAACGAGATAAACCAAATGTTGATAAATTACAGCCGTTTTAAACGTTTCAAGCCTCTAGCAGATACTGCTCTATTGTCTAAACTGTGACCCCTTGGAAAGCTTGTTATGCCTCCTAGAAAAAACAATTATTTGGCGTCTAAAATGTCTTATAAATCTCGAGCACATTTCGTTCACACCTCTGTGAAAACGAGAAAAACCAAATGCTTATAATTAACAGCCGTTTTCAACGTTTCCAGCCTCTAACATATACTGCTCTAGTGTCTAAACTGTGAGCCCTTGGGAGGTTTGTTATGCCTCCTTTAAAAGGTACTTCTTTGTCGTCTAAAATGTCCTATAAACCTCGAGCAGATTTTGTTCACATTTCCGTGAAAACGAGATAAACCAAATGTTGATAATTAACAGCCGTTTTAAACGTTTCAAGCCTCTAGCAGATACTGCTCTAGTGTCTAAACTGTGCGCCCTTTGGAGGCTTGTTATGCCTCCTTGAAAAGGTATTTATTTGGGGTATAAAATGTCCTATAAACTTCTGCCACATCTCTTTCACATTTCTGTGAAAACGAAAAAACCCAAATGCTGATAATTAACAGTCGTTTTAACAGTTTCAAGCCTCTAATAGAAACTGCTCTAGTGTCTAAACTGTGAGCCCTTAGGAGGCTTGTTATGCCTCCTTAAAAAGGTTTTTATTTGTCGCCTAAAATGTCCTATAAACGTCGGCACATCTCGTCCACGTTTTCGTGAAAACGAGATAAACCAAATGTTGATAATTAACAGCCGTTTTAACAGTTTCAAGCGTCTAACAGAAACTGCTCTAGTGTCTAAACTCTGAGCACTTGGGAGGCTTGTTATGAACAGTTGCAAAGGCAATTATTTGGCATCTAAAATGTCGTACAAAGCTCGCCACATCTCGTTCACATTTCTGTGAAAACGAGAAAACCCAAATAATGATAATTAACAGTCGTTTTAAGCGTTTCAAGCCACTAACATGTACTGCTCTTGTGTCTAAACTGTGAGCCCCTGGGGGGCTTGTGATGCCTCCTTCCAAAGGCAATTGTTTGGCGTCTAAAATACCCTATAAAACTCGGCACATCTCGTTCACATTTCCGTGAAAACGAGATAAGCCAAATGTTGATAATTAACAGCCGTTTTAAACGTTTCAAGCCTCTAGCAGATACTGCTCTAGTGTCTAAACTGTGAGCCCTTTGGAGGCTTGTTATGCCTCCTTGAAAAGGTATTTATTTGGCGTATAAAATTTCCTATAAACTTCTGCCACATCTCTTTCACATTTCTGTCAAAACGAAAAAACCCGAATGCTAATAATTAACAGTCGTTTTAACAGTTTCAAGCCTCTAATAGAAACTGCTCTAGTGTCTAAACTCTGAGCCCTTAGGAGGCTTGTTATGCCTCCTTGAAAAGGTATTTATTTGGGGTATAAAATGTCCTGTAAACTTCTGCCACATCTCTTTCAGATTTCTGTGAAAACGAAAAAACCCGAATGCTGATAATTAACAGCCGTTTTAACAGTTTCAAGCCTCTAACAGAAGCTGCTCTAGTGTCGAAATTGTGAGCCCTTGGGAGGCTTGTTATGCCTCCTTGCAAGGGCAATTATTTGTCGTCTAAAATGTCCTATAAAACTCGGCACATCTCGTTCACATTTCTGCGAAAACGAGAAAAACCAAATGCTAATACTTAACAGCCGTTTTAAACGGTTCAAGCCTCTTACATATACTGCTCTAGTGTCTAAACTGTGAGCCCTTTGGAGGCTTGTTATGTCTCCTTAAAAAGGTATTTATTTGGCGTATAATATGTCCTATAAACCTCGGCCCGATTTTGTTCACATTTCCGTGAAAACGAGATAAACCAAATGTTGATAATTAACAGCCGTGTTAAACGTTTCAAGCCTCTAGCAGATACTGCTCTAGCGTCTAAACTGTGAGCCCATGGGAGGCTTGCTACGATTAGTTGTAAAGGCAATTATTTTGCGTTTAAAACGTCCTATAAAACTCGGCACAACTCGTTCACATTTCCGTGAAAACGAGATAAACCCAATGTTGATAATTAACAGCCGTTTTAAATGTTTCCAGCCTCTAACATATACTGCTCTAGTGTCTAAACTGTGAGCCTTTGGGAGGCTTGATATGCCTCCTTGACAAGGTATTTATTTGACGTATAATATGTCCAATTAACTTCGGCCACATATCTTTCACGTTTCTGCGAAAACGAGAAAATCCAAATGCTGATAATTAGCAGCCGTTTTAGCAGTTTTAAGCGTCTAACAGCAACTGCTCTAGTGTCGAAACTGTGAGCCCTTGGGAGGCTTGTTATGCCTCCTTAAAAAGGTAGTTATTTGGCGCCTAAAATTTCCTATAAACGTCGGAACATCTCGTTCACATTTCCGTGAAAACGAGATAAACCAAATGTTGATAATTAAAAGCAGTTTTAAATGTTTCCAGTCTCTAACATATACTGCTCTAGTGTCTAAACTGTGAGCCCTTGGGAGGCCTGTTATGCCTCCTTGAAAAGGTATTTATTTGACGTATAATATGTCTAATGAACTTCGGCCACATCTCTTTCAGATTTCTGTGAAAACGAAATAAACCAAATGTTGGTAATTAACAGCCGTTTTAAGCCTTTCAAGCCGTCCAATAAACTTCGGCCACATCTCTTCCGCATTTCTGTGAAAACGAGAAAACCCAAATGCTTATAATTAACAGCCGTTTCAAACGTTTCAAGCCTCTAGCAGATACTGCTCTAGTGTCTAAACTGTGAGCCCTTGGGAGGCTTGTTATGCCTCCTTGAAAAGTATTTATTTGACGTATAATATGTCTAATGAACTTCGGCCACATCTCCTTCAGATTTCTGTGAAAACGAGAAAACCCAAATGCTGATAATTAACAGCCGTTTTAACAGTCTCAAGCGTCTAACAGAAACTGCTCTAGTGTCGAAACTGTGAGCCTCTGGGAGGCTTGTTGTGCCTCCTTGCAAAGGCAATTGCTTGGAGTCTAAAATGTCCTATAAAACTCGGCACAGCTCATTCACATTTCTATCAAAATGAGAAAAACCAAATGCTAATAATTAACAGCCATTTTAAACGTTTCCAGCCTCTAACATATACTGCTCTAGTGTCTAAACTGTGAGCCCTTGGGAGGCTTGTTATGCCTCCTCGCAAAGGCAATTATTTGGAGTCTAAAACGTCCTATAAAACTCGGCACAGCTCGTTCATATTTCTGTCAAAATGAGAAAAACCAAATGCTAATAATTAACAGCCATTTTAAACGTTTCCAGCCTCTAACATATACTGCTCTAGTGTCTAAACTGTGAGCCCTTGGGAGGTTTGATATGCCTAAATACAAGGGAAATTATTTGGCGTCTAAAATGTCCTATAATCTCGGTCAGATTTTGTTCACATTTCCGTGAAAACGAGATAAACCAAATGTTGAAAATTAACAGCCGTTTTAAACGTTTCAAGCCTCTAGCAGATACTGCTCTAGTGTCTAAACTGTGAGCCCTTGGGAGGTTTGATATGCCTCCGTGCAAGGGCAATTATTTGGCGTCTAAAATGTCCTATAAAACTCGGCACCAAATGTTGATAATTATCAGCCGTTTTAAACGTTTCAAGCCTCTAGCAGATACTGCTCTAGTGTCTAAACTGTGAGCCCTTAGGAGGCTTGTTATGCCTCCTTAAAAAGGTAGTTATTTGGCGCCTAAAATTTCCTATAAACGTCGGAACATCTCGTTCACATTTCCGTGAAAACGAGATAAACCAAATGTTGATAATTAAAAGCAGTTTTAAATGTTTCCAGTCTCTAACATATACTGCTCTAGTGTCTAAACTGTGAGCCCTTGGGAGGCCTGTTATGCCTCCTTGAAAAGGTATTTATTTGACGTATAATATGTCTAATGAACTTCGGCCACATCTCTTTCAGATTTCTGTGAAAACGAAATAAACCAAATGTTGGTAATTAACAGCCGTTTTAAGCCTTTCAAGCCGTCCAATAAACTTCGGCCACATCTCTTCCGCATTTCTGTGAAAACGAGAAAACCCAAATGCTTATAATTAACAGCCGTTTCAAACGTTTCAAGCCTCTAGCATATACTGCTCTAGTTTTTAAGCCGTAAGCCCTTGGGAGGCTTGTTATGCCTCCTTGAAAAGTATTTATTTGACGTATAATATGTCTAATGAACTTCGGCCACATCTCCTTCAGATTTCTGTGAAAACGAGAAAACCCAAATGCTGATAATTAACAGCCGTTTTAACAGTCTCAAGCGTCTAACAGAAACTGCTCTAGTGTCGAAACTGTGAGCCTCTGGGAGGCTTGTTGTGCCTCCTTGCAAAGGCAATTGCTTGGAGTCTAAAATGTCCTATAAAACTCGGCACAGCTCATTCACATTTCTATCAAAATGAGAAAAACCAAATGCTAATAATTAACAGCCATTTTAAACGTTTCCAGCCTCTAACATATACTGCTCTAGTGTCTAAACTGTGAGCCCTTGGGAGGCTTGTTATGCCTCCTTGCAAAAGCAATTATTTGGCGTCTAAAATGTCCTATAAAGCTCGGCACATCTCGTTCACATTTTTGTAAAAACGAGAAAACCCGAATGCTAATAATTAACAGCCGTTTTAAACGTTTCCAGCCTTTAACATATACTGCTCTAGTGTCTAAACTGTGAGCTCTTGGGAGGCTTATTATACCTCCTTAAAAAGGTATTTATTTGACATCTATAATGTCCTCTGAATCTCGGTCATATCTTATTCACATTTCCGTGAAAACGAGATAAACCAAATGTTGGTAATTA
Organism: Volucella bombylans; assembly: GCA_949129095.1. Lineage (NCBI taxonomy): Eukaryota > Metazoa > Arthropoda > Insecta > Diptera > Syrphidae > Volucella > Volucella bombylans. The sequence continues at coordinate 6,210,733 of OX422145.1, forward strand.
ACAGCCGTTTTAAGCGTTTCAGGCCTCTAGCAGATACTGCTCTAGTGTCTAAACTGTGAGCCCTTGGGACGCTTGTTATGCATCCTTAAAAAGGTAGTTGTTTGGCGCCTAAAATGTCTTATAAATGTCGGGCACATTTCGTTCACACCTCTGTGAAAACGAGAAAAACCAAATGCTTATAATTAACAGCCGTTTTAAACGTTTCCAGCCACTAACATATACTGCTCTAGTGTCTAAACTGTGAGCCCTTGGGAGGCTTGTTATGCCTCCTTGAAAAGGTATTTATTTGACGTCTAAAATGTCCTATAAACCTCGCGCAGATTTTGTTCACATTCCCGTGAAAACGACATAAACCAAATGTAGATAATTAATATAAGTTTTAAACGTTTCAAGCCTCCATCAGATACTGCTCTAGTGTCTAAACTGTGAGCCCTTCGGAGGCTTGTTATGCCTCCTTGAAAAGGTACTTATCTGACGTCTAAAATGTCCTATAAACCTCGGCCCGATTTTGTTCACATTTCCGTGAAAACGAGATAAATCAAATGTTGATAATTAACAGCCGTGTTAAACGTTTCAAGCCTCTAGCAGATACTGCTCTAGCGTCTAAACTGTGAGCCCATGGGAGGCTTGCTACGATTAGTTGTAAAGGCAATTATTTTGCGTTTAAAACGTCCTATAAAACTCGGCACAACTCGTTCACATTTCCGTGAAAACGAGATAAACCAAATGTTGATAATTAACAGCCCTTTTAACAGTTCCAAGCGTCTAACAGAAGCTGGTCTAGTGTCTAAACTGTGAGCCCCTGGGAGGCTTGTTATGCCTCGTTGCAAAGGCAATTATTTAGCGTATAAACGCCCTATAAAACTCGGCACAACTCGTTCACATTTCCGTGAAAACGAGAAAATCCAAATGCTGATAATTAACAGCCGTTTTAACAGTTTCAAGCGTATAACAGAAACTGCTCTATTGTCTAGACTGTGAGCCCTTGGGAGGCTTGTTATGCCTCCTTGCAAAGGCAATTACTTAGCGTTTAAAACGTCCTATAAAGCTCGGCACAACTCGTTCACATTTCCGTGAAAATGAGATAAACCAAATGTTGATAATTAACAGCCGTTTTAAATGTTTCCAGCCTCTAACATATACCGCTCTAGTGTCTATACTGTGAGCCCTTGGGAGGCTTGTTATGATTCCTTGACAAGATATTTTTTTGACGTATAATATGTCTAATAAACTTCGCCCACATCTCTTTCACATTTCTGTGAAAACGAGAAAATCCAAATGCTGATAATTAACAGCCGTTTTAATAGTTTCAAGCGTCTAACAGAAACTGCTCTAGTGTCTAGGCTGTGAGCCCTTGGGAGGCATGTTATGCCTCCTTGCAAAGGCAATTATTTGGCGTATAAAATGTCCTATAAAACTCGGCACATCTCGTTCACATTTCTGCGAAAACGAGAAAAACCAAATGCTAATAATTAACAGCCGTTTTAAACGATTCAAGCCTCTAACATATACTGCTCTAGTGTCTAAACTGTGAGCCCTTTGGAGGCGTGCTATGTCTCCATAAAAAGGTATTTATCTAGCTTCTAAAATGTCCTGTAAACCTCGAGCATATCTTGTTCACTTTTCCGTGAAAATGAGATAAACCAAATGTTGGTAATTAACAGCCGTTTTAAACTTTTCAAGCCTCCAGCAGATACTGCTCTAGTTTTTAAGCCGTGAGCCCTTGGGAGGCTTGTTATGCCTCCTTGAAAAGGTATTTATTTGGCGTCTAAAATGTCTTATAAAGCTCGGCACATCTCGTTCCCATTTCTGTAAAAACGAAAAAAAACTAATGCTAATAATTAACAGCTGTTTTAAACGTTTCCAGCCACTAACCGATACTGCCCTAGTGTCTAAACTGTGAGCCCCTGGTAGGTTAGATATGCCTCCTTGCAAAGGCAATTATTTGGCGTTTAAAATGTCCTATAAAACTCGGCACATCTCGTTCACATTTCCGTGAAAACGAGATAAACCAAATGTTGATAATTAACAGCCGTTTTAAATGTTTCCAGCCTCTAACATATACTGCTCTAGTTCTAAACTGTGAGCTCTTGGGAGGCTTGTTATGCCTCCTTGCAAAAGCAATTATTTGGCGTCTAAAATGTCCTATAAAGCTCGGCACATCTCGTTCACATTTCTGTGAAAACGAGAAAACCCAAACACTGATAATTAACAGCCGTTTTAACAGTCTCAAGCGTCTAACAGAAACTGCTCTAGTGTCGAAACTGTGAGCCCTTGGGAGGCTTGTTGTGCCTCCTTGCAAAGGCAATTGCTTGGAGTCTAAAACGTGCTATAAAACTCGGCACATCTCGTTCATACTTCTGTAAAAATGAGAAAACCCGAATGCTAATAATTAACAGCCGTTTTAAACGTTTCCAGCCTTTAACATATACTGCTCTAGTGTCTAAATTGTGAGCTCTTGGGAGGCTTCTTATGCCTCCTTAAAAAGGTATTTATTTGACGTCTATAATGTCCTATAAACCTCGGGCATATCTTATTCACATTTCCGTGAAAACGAGATAAACCAAATGTTGGTAATTAACAGCCGTTTTAAGCGTTTCAAGCCTCAAGCAGATACTGCTCTAGTGTCTAAACTGTGAGCCCCTGGTAGGTTTGATATGCCTCCTTGCAAAGGCAATTATTTGGCGTCTAAAATGTCTTATAAAATCGGCACATCTCGTTCACATTTCTGCAAAAACGAGAAAAACCAAATGCTAATAATTAACAGCCGTTTTAAACGGTTCAAGCCTCTAACATATACTGCTCTAGTGTCTGCACTGTGAGCCCTTTGGAGGCTTGCTATGCCTCCATAAAAAGGTATTTATTTGACGTCTAAAATGTCCTGTAAACCTCGAGCATATCTTGTTCACTTTTCCGTGAAAATGAGATAAACCAAATGTTGGTAATTAACAGCCGTTTTAAACGTTTCAAGCCTCTAGCAGATACTGCTCTAGTTTTTAAGCCGTGAGCCCTTGGCAGGTTTGTTATGCCTCCTTGAAAAGGTATTTATTTGACGTAGAATACGTCTAATGAATTTCGGCCACATCTCTTTCACATTTCTGTGAAAACGAGAAAACTCAAATGCTGATAATTAACAGCCGTTTTAAGCGTTTCAAGCCACTAACAGGTACTGCGCTTGTGTCTAAACTGTGAGCCCCTGGGAGGCTTGTGATGCCTCCTTGAAAAGGTATTTATTTGACGTATAATACGTCTAATGAACTTCGGCCACATCTCTTTCACATTTCTGTGAAAACGAGAAAACTCAAATGCTGATAATTAACAGCCGTTTTAAGCGTTTCAAGCCACTAACAGGTACTGCGCTTGTGTCTAAACTGTGAGCTCCTGGGAGGCTTGTGATGCCTCCTTGAAAAGGTATTTATTTGACGTATAATAGGTCTAATGAACTTCGGCCACATCTCTTTCACATTTCTGTGAAAACGAGAAAACTCAAATGCTGATAATTAACAGCCGTTTTAAGCGTTTCAAGCCACTAACAGGTACTGCTCTAGTGTCTAAACTGTGAGTCCTTGGGAGGCTTGTTATACCTCCTTGACAAGGTATTTACTTAACGGATAATATGTCCAATAAACTTCGGCCAAATCTCTTTCACATTTCTGCGAAAACGAGAAAATCCAAATGCTGATAATTAACAGCCGTTTTAACAATTACAAGCGTCTAACAAAAACTGCTCTAGTGTCTAAACTGTGAGCCCTTGGGAGGCTTGTTATGCCTCCTTGCAAAGACAATTATTTGGCATCTAAAATGTGCTATAAAACTCGCCAAATCTCGTTCACATTTCTGTGAAAACGAGAAATCCCGAATGCTGATAATTAACAGCCGTTTGAACATTTTCAACCCACTAACAGAAACTGCTCTAGTGTCTAAACTGTGAGCCCTTGGGAGGCTTGTTATGCCTCCTTGACAAGGTATTTATTTGACGTCTAAAATATCCTATAAAGCTCGTGCACATCTTTTTCACATTTCCGTGAAAACGAGATAAACCAAATGTTGGTAATTAACAGCCGTTTTAAATGTTTCAAGCCTCTAGCAGATACTGCTCTAGCGTCTAAACTGTGAGCCGTTGGGAGGCTAGTTATGCCTCGTTGCAAAGGCAATTATTTGGCGTTTAAAATGTCCTATAAAACTCGGCACAACTCGTTCACATTTCCGTGAAAACGAGATAAACCAAATGTTGATAATTAACAGCCGTTTTAAATGTTTCCAGCCTCTAACATATACTGCTCTAGTGTCTAAACTGTGAGCCCTAGGGAGGCTTGTTATGCCTCCTTGCAAAGACAATTATTTGGCGTCTAAAATGTCTTGTAAACCTCGAGCATATCTTGTTCACTTTTCCGTGAAAATGAGATAAACCAAATGTTGGTAATTAACAGCCGTTTTAAACGTTTCAAGCCTCTAGCAGATACTGGTCTAGTGTTTAAGCTGTGAGCCCTTGGGAAGCTTGTTATACCTCTTTGAAAAGGTATTTATTTGACGTATAAAATGTCCTATAAACTTCGGCCGCACCTCTTTCACATTTCTGTGAAAACGAGAAAACCCAAATGCTGATAATTAGCAGCCGTTTTAGCAGTTTTAAACGTCTAACAGCAACTGCTCTAGTGTCTAAACTGTGAGCCGTTGGGAGGCATGTTATGCCTCCTTGCAAAGGCAATTATTTGCCGTCTAAAATGTGCTATAAAGCATCGCACATCTCGTTCACATTTCTGTGAAAACGAGAAAACTCAAATACTGATAATTAACAGCCGTTTTAAGCGTTTCAAGCCACTAACACATACTGCTCGAGTGTCTAAACTATGAGCCCTTGGGAGGCTTGTTATGGGTCCTTGCAAAGGCAATTATTTGGCGTCTAAAATGTGCTATAAAACTCGGCACATCTCGTTCACATTTCTGTGAAAACGAGAAAACCCAAATGCTGATAATTAGCAGCCGTTTTAGCAGTTTTAAGCGTCTAACACAAACTGCTCTAGTGTCTAAACTGTGAGCCCATGGGAGGCTCGTTATGCCTCCTTGAAAAGGTATTTATTTGACGTATAAAATAACCTATAAACCTCGGCCACATCTCTTTCACATTTCTGTGAAAACGAGAAAACCCAAATGCTGATAATTAGCAGCCGTTTTAGCAGTTTTAAGCGTCTAACAGAAACTGCTCTAGTGTCTAAACTGTGAGCCCATGGGAGGCTCGTTATGCCTCCTTGAAAAGGTATTTATTTGACGTATAAAATAACCTATAAACCTCGGCCACATCTCTTTCACATTTCTGTGAAAACGAGAGAACCCAAATGCTGATAATTAACAGCAGTTTTAACAGTTTCAAGCGTCTAACTCTGAGCACTTGGGAGGCTTCTTATGAATAGTTGCAAAAGCAATTATTTTTTGTCTAAAACGTCCTATAAAGCTCGGCACATCTCGTTCACATTTCTGTGAAAACGAGAAAACCCAAATGCTGATAATTAGCAGCCGTTTTAGCAGTTTTAAGCGTCTAACAGAAACTGCTCTAGTGTCTAAACTGTGAGCCGTTGGGAGGCATGTTATGCCTCCTTGCAAAGGCAATTATTTGGCGTCTAAAATGCCCTATAAAGCTCGGCACATCTCGTTCACATTTCTGTGAAAACGAGAAAACCCAAATACTGATAATTAACAGCCGTTTTAAGCGTTTCAAGCAACTAACACATACTGCACGAGTGTCTAAACTATGAGCCCTTGGTAGGCTTGTTATGCCTCCTTGAAAAGGTACTTATTTGGCGTCTAAAATGTCCTATAAACCCTGTGCAGATTTTGTTCACATTTCCGTGAAAACGAGATAAACCAAATTTTGATAAATAACAGCCGTTTTAACAGTTTCAAGCGTCTAACAGAAACTGCTCTGGTGTCTAAACTGTGAGCCCTTGGGAGGCTTGTTATGCCTCCTTGCAAAGGCAATTATTTGGCGTCTAAAATGTCCTATAAAACTCGGCACATCTCGTTCACATTTCTGTGAAAACGAGACAAACCAAATGCTAATAATTAACAGCCGTTTTGTACGTTTCAAGTCACTAACAGATACTACTCTAGTGTCCGAGCTGTGAGCCCTTGGAAGGCTTGTTATCCCTCCTTCAAAAGGTAATTATTTGAGGTCTAAAATGTCCTATAAAGCTCGGCAGCATCTCTTTCACATTTCTGTGAAAACGAGAAAATCCAAATGCTGATAATTAACAACGGTTTTAACAGTTTCAAGGCTCTAACAGAAACTGCTCTAGCGTCTAAACTGTGAGCCCTTGGGAGGCTTGTTGTGCCTCCTTAAAAAGGTAGTTGTTTGGCGCCTAAAATGTCCTGTACACCTCGACACATCTCGTTCACATATCCGTGAATACGAGATAAACCAAATGTTGATAATTAACAGCCTCTAGCAGATACTGCTCTAGTGTCTAAACTGTGTGCCCTTGGGAGGCTTGTTTGTTGTGCCTCCTTGAAAAGGTATTTATTTGACGTCTAAAATATGCTATAAAGCTCGGGCACATCTTTTTCACATTTCCGTGAAAACGAGATAAACCAAATGTTGATAATTAACAGCCGTTCTCAAGTTTCAAGCCTCCAGCAGATACTGCTCTAGTGTCTAAACTGTGAGCCCTTGGGAGGCTTGTTATGCCTCCTTAAAAAGGTAGTTGATAGGCGCCTAAAATGTCCTATAAACCTCGGCACATCTCGTTCACATTTCCATGAAAACCAGATAAGCCAAATGTTGATAATTAACAGCCGTTTTAAACGTTTCAAGCCTCTAGCAGATACTGCTCTAGTGTCTAAACTGTGAGCCCATGGGAAGCTTGTTATGCCTCCTAGAAAAAGCAATTATTTGGCGTCTAAAATGTCCTATAAATCTCGATCACATTTCGTTCACACCTCTGTGAAAACGAGAAAAACCAAATGCTTATAATTAACAACCGTTTTAAACGTTTCTGAAAAGGCGCCTAAAATGTCCTATAAACCTCGGCACATCTCTTTCACATTTCCGTGAAAACGACATAAACCAAATGTTGATAATTAATAGCCGTTTTAAACGTTTCAAGCCTCTAGCAGATAGTGTCTAAATTGTGACCCCTTGGGAAGCTTGTTATGCCTCCTAGAAAAGGCAATTACTTGGCGTCTAAAATGTCTTATAAATCTCGAGCACATTTCGTTCACACCTCTGTGAAAACGAGAAAAACCAAATGCTTATAATTAACAGCCGTTTTAAACGTTTCCAGCCTGTAACATATACTGCTCTAATGTCTAAACTGTGAGCCCTTGGGAGGCTTGTTATGCCTCCTTGAAAAGGTATTTATTTGACGTCTAAAATGTCCTATAAACACCGGGCAGATTTTGTTCACATTTCCGTGAAAACGAGATAAACCAAATGTTGATAATTAACAGCCGTTTTAAACGTTTCAAGCCTCTAGCAGATACTGCTCTAGTGTCTAAACTGTGAGCCCGTTGGAGGCCCGTTATGCCTCCTTGGAAAGGTACTTATTTGGCGTATAAAATGACCTATAAACCTCGGCCACATCTCTTTCACATTTCTGTGAAAACAAGAGAACCCAAATGCTGATAATTAACAGCCGTTTTAACAGTTTCAAGCGTCTAACAGAAACTGCTCTAGTGTCTAAACTCTGAGCACATGGGAGGCTCGTTATGAACAGTTGCAAAGACAATTATTTGGCGTATAAAACGTCCTATAAAACTCGGCACATCTCGTTCACATTTCTGCGAAAACGAGAAAAACCAAATGCTAATAACTAACAGCCGTTTTAAACGGTTCAAGCCTCTAACATATACTACATTAGTGTCTAAACTGTGAGCCCTTTGGAGGTTTACTATGTCTCCTTAAAAAGGTATTTATTTGACGTCTAAAACGTTCTGTAAACCTCGAGCATATCTTGTTCACTTTTCCGTGAAAATGAGATAAACCAAATGTTGGTAATTAACAGCCGTTTTAAACGTTTCAAGCCTCTAGCAGATACTGCTCTAGTTTTTAAGTCGTGAGCCCTTGGGAGGCTTGTTATGCCTCTTGAAAAGGTATTTATTTGATGTATAAAATGCCCTATAAACTTCGGCCGCACCTCTTTCACATTTCTGTGAAAACGAGACAAACCAAATGCTAATAATTAACAGCCGTTTTGTACGTTTCAAGTCACTAACAGATACTACTCTAGTGTCCGAGCTGTGAGCCCTTGGAAGGCTTGTTATCCCTCCTTCAAAAGGTAATTATTTGAGGTCTAAAATGTCCTATAAAGCTCGGCAGCATCTCTTTCACATTTCTGTGAAAACGAGAAAATCCAAATGCTGATAATTGACAACGGTTTTAACAGTTTCAAGGCTCTAACAGAAACTGCTCTAGTGTCTAAACTCTGAGCACTTGGGAGGCTTGTTATGAATAGTTGCAAAGACAATTATTTGGCGTCTAAAATGTCCTACAAAACTTGCCAAATCTCGTTCACATTTCTGTGAAAACGAGAAAACCCAAATACTGATAATTAACAGCCGTTTTAAGCGTTTCAAGCCACTAACAGGTACTGCGCTTGTGTCTAAACTGTGAGCTCCTGGGAGGCTTGTGATGCCTCCTTGAAAAGGTATTTATTTGACGTATAATACGTCTAATGAACTTCGGCCACATCTCTTTCACATTTCTGTGATAACGAGAAAACTCAAATGCTGATAATTAACAGCCGTTTTAAGCGTTTCAAGCCACTAACAGGTACTGCGCTTGTGTCTAAACTGTGAGCCCCTGGGAGGCTTGTGATGCCTCCTTGAAAAGGTATTTATTTGACGTATAATACGTCTAAAAAACTTCGGCCACAACTCGTTCACATTTCCGTGAAAACGAGATAAACCAAATGTTGATAATTAACCGCCTTTTAAATGTTTCCAGCCTCTAACATATACTGCTCTAGTGTCTAAACTGTGAGCCCTTGGGAGGCTTGTTATGACTCCTTGAAAAGGTATTTATTTGACGTATAATACGCCTAATGAACTTCGGCCACATCTCTTTCACATTTTTGTGAAAACGAGAAAACTCAAATGCTGATAATTAACAGCCGTTTTAAGCGTTTCAAGCCACTAACAGGTACTGCGCTTGTGTCTAAACTGTGAGCTCCTGGGAGGCTTGTGATGCCTCCTTGAAAAGGTATTTGTTTGACGTATAGTACGTCTAATGAACTTCGGCCACATCTCTTTCACATTTCTGTGATAACGAGAAAACTCAAATGCTGATAATTAAAAGCCGTTTTAAGCGTTTCAAGCCACTAACAGGTACTGCGCTTGTGTCTAAACTGTGAGCCCCTGGGAGGCTTGTGATGCCTCCCTGAAAAGGTATTTATTTGGCGTATAATACGTCTAAAAAACTTCGGCCACAACTCGTTCACATTTCCGTGAAAACGAGATAAACCAAATGTTGATAATTGACAGCCGTTTTAAATGTTTCCAGCCTCTAACATATACTGCTCTAGTGTCTAAACTGTGAGCCCTTGGGAGGCTTGTTATGCCTAATTGCAAAGACAATTATTTGGCGTCTAAAATGTGCTATAAAACTCGGCACATCTCGTTCACATTTCCGTGAAATCGAGATAAACCAAATGTTGGTAATTAACAGCCGTTTTAAACGTTTCAAGCCTCTAGCAGATACTGCTCTGGTGTCTAAACTGTGAGCCCTTGGGAGGCTACTTATGCCTCATTAAAAAGGTAACTATTTGGCGCCTAAAATGCCCTATAAACCTCGACAGACCTCGTTCACATTTCCGGTAAAACGAGATAAACCAAATGTTGATAATTAACAGCCGTTTTAAATGTTTCCAGCCTCTAACATATACTGCTCTAGTGTCTAAACTGTGAGCCCTTGGGAGGCTTGTTATGCCTCCTTGACAAGGTACTTATTTGACGTCTAAAATATCCTATAAAGCTCGTGCACATCTTTTTCACATTTCCGTGAAAACGAGATAAACCAAATTTTGGTAATTAACAGCCGTTTTAAATGTTTCAAGCCTCTAGCAGATACTGCTCTAGTGTCTAAACTGTGAGCCCTTGGGAGGCTAGTTATGCCTCGTTGCAAAGGCAATTATTTGGCGTTTAAAATGTCCTATAAAACTCGGCACAACTCGTTCACATTTCCGTGAAAACGAGATAAACCAAATTTTGATAATTAACAGCCGTTTTAAATGTTTCCAGCCTCTAACATATACTGCTCTAGTGTCTAAACTGTGAGCCCTTGGAGGCTTGTTATGCCTCCTTGCAAAGACAATTATATGGCGTCTAAAATGTGCTATAAAACTCGGCACATCTCGTTCACATTTCCGTGAAAACGAGATAAACCAAATGTTGATAATTAACAGCCGTTTTAAAGGTTTCCAGCCTCTAACATATACTGCTCTAGTGTCTAAACTGTGAGCCCTTGGGAGGCTTGTTATGCCTCCTTGACAAGGTACTTATTTGACGTCTAAAATATCCTATAAAGCTCGTGCACATCTTTTTCACATTTCCGTGAAAACGAGATAAACCAAATTTTGGTAATTAACAGCCGTTTTAAATGTTTCAAGCCTCTAGCAGATACTGCTCTAGTGTCTAAACTGTGAGCCCTTGGGAGGCTTGTTATGCCTCGTTGCAAAGGCAATTATTTGGCGTTTAAAATGTCCTATAAAACTCGGCACAACTCGTTCACATTTCCGTGAAAACGAGATAAACCAAATTTTGATAATTAACAGCCGTTTTAAATGTTTCCTGCCTCTAACATATACTGCTTTAGTGTCTAAACTGTGAGCCGTTGGGAGGCTTGTTATGCCTCCTTGAAAAGGTATTTATTTGACGTATAATATGTCCAATAAACTTCGGCCACATCTCTTTCACATTTCTGCGAAAACGAGAAAATCCAAATGCTGATAATTAACAGCGGTTTTAACAGTTTCAAGCGTCTAACAAAAACTGCTCTAGTGTCTAAACTGTGAGCCCTTGGGAGGCTTGTTATGCCTCCTTGCAAAGGCAATTATCTGGCGTCTAAAATGTCCTATAAAGCTCGGCACATCTCGTTCACATTTCCGTGAAATCGAGATAAACCAAATGTTGGTAATTAACAGCCGTTTTAAATGTTTCAAGCCTCTAGCAGATACTGCTCTAGTGTCTAAACTGTGAGCCCTTGGGAGGATAGTTATGCCTCGTTGCAAAGGCAATTATTTGGCGTTTAAAATGTCCTATAAAACTCGGCACAACTCGTTCACATTTCCGTGAAAACGAGATAAACCAAATGTTGATAATTAACCGACTTTTAAATGTTTCCAGCCTCTAACATATACTGCTCTAGTTTCTAAACTGTGAGCCCTTGGGAGGCTTGTGATGCCTCCTTGAAAAGGTATTTATTTGACGTATAATACGTCTAAAAAACTTCGGCCACAACTCGTTCACATTTCCGTGAAAACGAGATAAACCAAATGTTGATAATTGACAGACGTTTTAAATGTTTCCAGCCTCTAGCAGATACTGCTCTAGTGTCTAAACTGTGAGCCCTTGGGAGGATAGTTATGCCTCGTTGCAAAGGCAATTATTTGGCGTTTAAAATGTCCTATAAAACTCGGCACAACTCGTTCACATTTCCGTGAAAACGAGATAAACCAAATGTTGATAATTAACCGCCTTTTAAATGTTTCCAGCCTCTAACATATACTGCTCTAGTGTCTAAACTGTGAGCCCTTGGGAGGCTTGTTATGCCTCCTTGAAAAGGTATTTATTTGACGTATAATATGTCCAATAAACTTCGGCCACATCTCTTTCACATTTCTGCGAAAACGAGAAAATCCAAATGCTGATAATTAACAGCGGTTTTAACAGTTTCAAGCGTCTAACAAAAACTGCTCTAGTGTCTAAACTGTGAGCCCTTGGGAGGCTTGTTATGCCTCCTTGCAAAGGCAATTATTTGGCGTCTAAAATGTGCTATAAAACTCGGCACATCTCGTTCACATTTCCGTGAAAACGAGATAAACCAAATGTTGATAATTAACCGCCTTTTAAATGTTTCCAGCCTCTAACATATACTGCTCTAGTGTCTAAACTGTGAGCCCTTGGGAGGCTTGTTATGCCTCCTTGAAAAGGTATTTATTTGACGTATAATATGTCCAATAAACTTCGGCCACATCTCTTTCACATTTCTGCGAAATCGAGATAAACCAAATGTTGGTAATTAACAGCCGTTTTAAATGTTTCAAGCCTCTAGCAGATACTGCTCTAGTGTCTAAACTGTGAGCCCTTGGGAGGATAGTTATGCCTCGTTGCAAAGGCAATTATTTGGCGTTTAAAATGTCCTATAAAACTCGGCACAACTCGTTCACATTTCCGTGAAAACGAGATAAACCAAATGTTGATAATTAACCGCCTTTTAAATGTTTCCAGCGTCTAACATATACTGCTCTAGTGTCTAAACTGTGAGCCCTTGGGAGGCTTGTTATGCCTCCTTGAAAAGGTATTTATTTGACGTATAATATGTCCAATAAACTTCGGCCACATCTCTTTCACATTTCTGCGAAAACGAGAAAATCCAAATGCTGATAATTAACAGCGGTTTTAACAGTTTCAAGCGTCTAACAAAAACTGCTCTAGTGTCTAAACTGTGAGCCCTTGGGAGGCTTGTTATGCCTCCTTGCAAAGGCAATTATTTGGCGTCTAAAATGTGCTATAAAACTCGGCACATCTCGTTCACATTTCCGTGAAAACGAGATAAACCAAATGTTGATAATTAACCGCCTTTTAAATGTTTCCAGCCTCTAACATATACTGCTCTAGTGTCTAAACTGTGAGCCCTTGGGAGGCTTGTTATGACTCCTTGAAAAGGTATTTATTTGACGTATAATACGCCTAATGAACTTCGGCCACATCTCTTTCACATTTTTGTGAAAACGAGAAAACTCAAATGCTGATAATTAACAGCCGTTTTAAGCGTTTCAAGCCACTAACAGGTACTGCGCTTGTGTCTAAACTGTGAGCTCCTGGGAGGCTTGTGATGCCTCCTTGAAAAGGTATTTATTTGACGTATAGTACGTCTAATGAACTTCGGCCACATCTCTTTCACATTTCTGTGATAACGAGAAAACTCAAATGCTGATAATTAACAGCCGTTTTAAGCGTTTCAAGCCACTAACAGGTACCGCGCTTGTGTCTAAACTGTGAGCCCCTGGGAGGCTTGTGATGCCTCCTTGAAAAGGTATTTATTTGACGTATAATACGTCTAAAAAACTTCGGCCACAACTCGTTCACATTTCCGTGAAAACGAGATAAACCAAATGTTGATAATTGACAGACGTTTTAAATGTTTCCAGCCTCTAACATATACTGCTCTAGTGTCTAAACTGTGAGCCCTTGGGAGGCTTGTTATGCCTAATTGCAAAGACAATTATTTGGCGTCTAAAATGTGCTATAAAACTCGGCACATCTCGTTCACATTTCCGTGAAATCGAGATAAACCAAATGTTGGTAATTAACAGCCGTTTTAAACGTTTCAAGCCTCTAGCAGATACTGCTCTGGTGTCTAAACTGTGAGCCCTTGGGAGGCTAGTTATGCCTCCTTAAAAAGGTAATTATTTGGCGCCTAAAATGTCCTATAAACCGCGACAGACCTCGTTCACATTTCCGGTAAAACGAGATAAACCAAATGTTGATAATTAACAGCCGTTTTAAATGTTTCCAGCCTCTAACATATACTGCTCTAGTGTCTAAACTGTGAGCCCTTGGGAGGCTTGTTATACCTCCTTGACAAGGTATTTACTTAACGTATAATATGTCCAATAAACTTCGGCCACATCTCTTTCACATTTCTGCGAAAACGAGAAAATCCAAATGCTGATAATTAACAGCCGTTTTAACAGTTTCAAGGGTCTAACAAAAACTGCTCTAGTGTCTAAACTGTGAGAACTTGGGAGGCTTTTTATGCCTCCTTGCAAAGACAATTATTTGGCATCTAAAATGTGCTATAAAACTCGCCAAATCTCGTTCACATTTCTGTGAAAACGAGAAATCCCGAATGCTGATAATTAACAGCCGTTTGAACATTTTCAACCCACTAACATAAACTGCTATAGTGTCTAAACTGTGAGCCCTTGGGAGGCTTGTTATGCCTCCTTGACAAGGTATTTATTTGACGTCTAAAATATCCTGTAAAGCTCGTGCACATCTTTTTCACATTTCCGTGAAAACGAGATAAACCAAATGTTGGTAATTAACAGCCGTTTTAAATGTTTCAAGCCTCTAGCAGATACTGTTCTAGTGTCTAAACTGTGAGCCGTTGGGAGGCTAGTTATGCCTCGTTGCAAAGGCAATTATTTGGCGTTTAAAATGTCCTATAAAACTCGGCACAACTCGTTCACATTTCCGTGAAAACGAGATAAACCAAATGTTGATAATTAACAGCCGTTTTAAATGTTTCCAGCCTCTAACATATACTGCTCTAGTGTCTAAACTGTGAGCCCTTGGGAGGCTTGTTATGCCTCCTTGCAAAGACAATTATTTGGCGTCTAAAATGTCTTGTAAACCTCGAGCATATCTTGTTCACTTTTCCGTGAAAATGAGATAAACCAAATGTTGGTAATTAACAGCCGTTTTAAACATTTCAAGCCTCTAGCAGATACTGCTCTAGTGTTTAAGCTGTGAGCCCTTGGGAAGCTTGTTATACCTCCTTGAAAAGGTATTTATTTGCCGTATAAAATGTCCTATAAACTTCGGCCGCACCTCTTTCACATTTCTGTGAAAACGAGAAAACCCAAATGCTGATAATTAGCAGCCGTTTTAGCAGTTTTAAGCGTCTAACAGCAACTGCTCTAGTGTCTAAACTGTGAGCCGTTGGGAGGCATGTTATGCCTCCTTGCAAAGGCAATTATTTGGCGTCTAAAATGTGCTATAAAGCATCGCACATCTGGTTCACATTTCTGTGAAAACGAGAAAACCCAAATACTGATAATTAACAGCCGTTTTAAGCGTTTCAAGCCACTAACACATACTGCTCGAGTGTCTAAACTATGAGCCCTTGGGAGGCTTGTTATGCCTCCTTGCAAAGGCAATTATTTGGCGTCTAAAATGTGCTATTAAGCTCGGCACATCTCGTTCACATTTCTGTGAAAACGAGAAAACCCAAATGCTGATAATTAGCAGCCGTTTTAGCAGTTTTAAGCGTCTAACAGAAACTGCTCTAGTGTCTAAACTGTGAGCCCATGGGAGGCTCGTTATGCCTCCTTGAAAAGGTATTTATTTGACGTATAAAATAACCTATAAACCTCGGCCACATCTCTTTCACATTTCTGTGAAAACGAGAAAACCCAAATGCTGATAATTAGCAGCCGTTTTAGCAGTTTTAAGCGTCTAACAGAAACTGCTCTAGTGTCTAAACTGTGAGCCCATGGGAGGCTCGTTATGCCTCCTTGAAAAGGTATTTATTTGACGTCTAAAATGTGCTATAAAACTCGGCACATCTCGTTCACATTTCTGTGAAAACGAGAGAACCCAAATGCTGATAATTAACAGCAGTTTTAACAGTTTCAAGCGTCTAACTCTGAGCACTTGGGAGGCTTCTTATGAATAGTTGCAAAAGCAATTATTTGTTGTCTAAAACGTCCTATAAAGCTCGGCACATCTCGTTCATATTTCTGTGAAAACGAGAAAACCCAAATGCTGATAATTAGCAGCCGTTTTAGCAGTTTTAAGCGTCTAACAGAAACTGCTCTAGTGTCTAAACTGTGAGCCGTTGGGAGGCATGTTATGCCTCCTTGCAAAGGCAATTATTTGGCGTCTAAAATGTCCTATAAAGCTCGGCACATCTCGTTCACATTTCTGTGAAAACGAGAAAACCCAAATGCTGATAATTAGCAGCCGTTTTAGCAGTTTTAAGCGTCTAACAGAAACTGCTCTAGTGTCTAAACTTTGAGCCGTTGGGAGGCTTGTTATGCCTCCTTGAAAAGGTACTTATTTGGCGTCTAAAATGTCCTATAAACCCTGTGCAGATTTTGTTCACATTTCCGTGAAAACGAGATAAACCAAATTTTGATAATTAACAGCCGTTTTAACAGTTTCAAGCGTCTAACAGAAACTGCTCTGGTGTCTAAACTGTGAGCCCTTGGGAGGCTTGTTATGCCTCCTTGCAAAGGCAATTATTTGGCGTCTAAAATGTCCTATAAAACTCGGCACATCTCGTTCACATTTCTGTGAAAACGAGACAAACCAAATGCTAATAATTAACAGCCGTTTTGTACGTTTCAAGTCACTAACAGATACTACTCTAGTGTCCGAGCTGTGAGCCCTTGGAAGGCTTGTTATCCCTCCTTCAAAAGGTAATTATTTGAGGTCTAAAATGTCCTATAAAGCTCGGCAGCATCTCTTTCACATTTCTGTGAAAACGAGAAAATCCAAATGCTGATAATTAACAACGGTTTTAAAAGTTTCAAGGCTCTAACAGAAACTGCTCTAGCGTCTAAACTGTGAGCCCTTGGGAGGCTTGTTGTGCCTCCTTAAAAAGGTAGTTGTTTGGCGCCTAAAATGTCCTGTACACATCGGCACATCTCGTTCACATATCCGTGAATACGAGATAAACCAAATGTTGATAATTAACAGCCTCTAGCAGATACTGCTCTAGTGTCTAAACTGTGTGCCATTGGGAGGCTTGTTTCTTGTGCCTCCTTGAAAAGGTATTTATTTGACGTCTAAAATATGCTAGAAAGCTCGGGCACATCTTTTTCACATTTCCGTGAAAACGAGATAAACCAAATGTTGATAATTAACAGCCGTTTTAAAAGTTTCAAGCCTCCAGCAAATACTGCTCTAGTGTCTAAACTGTGAGCCCTTGGGAGGCTTGTTATGCCTCCTTAAAAAGGTAGTTGATAGGCGCCTAAAATGTCCTATAAACCTCGGCACATCTCGTTCACATTTCCATGAAAACCAGATAAGCCAAATGTTGATAATTAACAGCCGTTTTAAACGTTTCAAGCCTCTAGCAGATACTGCTCTAGTGTCTAAACTGTGAGCCCATGGGAAGCTTGTTATGCCTCCTAGAAAAAGCAATTATTTGGCGTCTAAAATGTCCTATAAATCTCGATCACATTTCGTTCACACCTCTGTGAAAACGAGAAAAACCAAATGCTTATAATTAACAGCCGTTTTAAACGTTTCTGAAAAGGCGCCTAAAATGTCCTATAAACCTCGGCACATCTCTTTCACATTTCCGTGAAAACGACATAAACCAAATGTTGATAATTAATAGCCGTTTTAAACGTTTCAAGCCTCTAGCAGATAGTGTCTAAACTGTGACCCCTTGGGAAGCTTGTTATGCCTCCTAGAAAAGGCAATTACTTGGCGTCTAAAATGTCTTATAAATCTCGAGCACATTTCGTTCACACCTCTGTGAAAACGAGAAAAACCAAATGCGTATAATTAACAGCCGTTTTAAACGTTTCCAGCCTCTAACATATACTGCTCTAATGTCTAAACTGTGAGCCCTTGGGAGGCTTGTTATGCCTCCTTGAAAAGGTATTTATTTGACGTCTAAAATGTCCTATAAACACCAGGCAGATTTTGTTCACATTTCCGTGAAAACGAGATAAACCAAATGTTGATAATTAACAGCCGTTTTAAACGTTTCAAGCCTCTAGCAGATACTGCTCTAGTGTCTAAACTGTGAGCCCGTTGGAGGCCCGTTATGCCTCCTTGGAAAGGTACTTATTTGGCGTATAAAATGACCTATAAACCTCGGCCACATCTCTTTCACATTTCTGTGAAAACAAGAGAACCCAAATGCTGATAATTAACAGCCGTTTTAACAGTTTCAAGCGTCTAACAGAAACTGCTCTAGTGTCTAAACTCTGAGCACTTGGGAGGCTCGTTATGAACAGTTGCAAAGACAATAATTTGGCGTATAAAACGTCCTATAAAACTCGGCACATCTCGTTCACATTTCTGCGAAAACGAGAAAAACCAAATGCTAATAACTAACAGCCGTTTTAAACGGTTCAAGCCTCTAACATATACTACATTAGTGTCTAAACTGTGAGCCCTTTGGAGGTTTACTATGTCTCCTTAAAAAGGTATTTATTTGACGTCTAAAACGTTCTGTAAACCTCGAGCATATCTTGTTCACTTTTCCGTGAAAATGAGATAAACCAAATGTTGGTAATTAACAGCCGTTTTAAACGTTTCCAGCCTCTAGCAGATACTGCTCTAGTTTTTAAGCCGTGAGCCCTTGGGAGGCTTGTTATGCCTCTTGAAAAGGTATATATTTGATGTATAAAATGTCCTATAAACTTCTGCCGCACCTCTTTCACATTTCTGTGAAAACGAGAAAACCCAAATGCTGATAATTAACAGCCGTTTTAACAGTTTTAAGCGTCTAACAGAAACTGCTCTAGTGTCTAAACTGTGAGCCGTTGGGAGGCACGTTATGCCTAATTGCAAAGGCAATTATTTGGCGTCTAAAATGTCCTATAAAGCTCGGCACATCTCGTTCACATTTCTGTGAAAACGAGAAAACCCAAATACTGATAATTAACAGCCGTTTTAAGCGTTTCAAGCCACTAACACATACTGCACGAGTGTCTAAACTATGAGCCCTTGGGAGGCTTGTTATGCCTCCTAGAAAGGTACTTATTTGACGTCTAAAATGTCCTATAAACCCCGTCCAGATTTTGTTCACATTTCCGTGAAAACGAGATAAACCAAATTTTGATAATTAACAGCCGTTTTAACAGTTTCAAGCGTCTAACAGAAACTGCTCTGGTGTCTAAACTGTGAGCCCCTGGGCGGCTTGTTATGCCTCCTTGCAAAGGCAATTATTTGGCGTCTAAAATGTCCTATAAAACTCGGCACATCTCGTTTACATTTCTGTGAAAACGGGACAAACCAAATGCTAATAATTAACAGCCGTTTTGTACCTTTCAAGTCACTAACAGATACTACTCTAGTGTCCGAACTGTGAGCCCTTGGAAGGCTTGTTATTTTTCCTTCAAAAGGTAATTATTTGAGGTCTAAAATGTCCTATAAAGCTCGGCAACATTTCTTTCACATTTCTGTGAAAACGAGAAAATCCAAATGCTGATAATTAACAACGGTTTTAACAGTTTCAAGGCTCTAACAGAAACTGCTCTAGCGTCTGAACTGTGAGCCCTTGGGAGGCTTGTTGTGCCTCCTTAAAAAGGTAGTTGTTTGGCGCCTAAAATGTCCTGTACACCTCGACACATCTCGTTCACATATCCGTGAATACGAGATAAACCAAATGTTGATAATTAACAGTCTCTAGCAGATACTGCTCTAGTGTCTAAACTGTGTGCCCTTGGGAGGCTTGTTTGTTGTGCCTCCTTGAAAAGGTATTTATTTGACGTCTAAAATATGCTATAAAGCTCGGGCACATCTTTTTCACATTTCCGTGAAAACGAGATAAACCAAATGTTGATAATTAACAGCCGTTTTAAAAGTTTCAAGCCTCCAGCAGATACTGCTCTAGTGTCTAAACTGTGAGCCCTTGGGAGGCTTGTTATGCCTCCTTAAAAAGGTAGTTGATAGGCGCCTAAAATGTCCTATAAACCTCGGCACATCTCGTTCACATTTCCATGAAAACCAGATAAGCCAAATGTTGATAATTAACAGCTCTAGTGTCTAAACTCTGAGCACTTGGGAGGCTTGTTACGAATAGTTGCAAAGGCAATTAATAAACCAAATGTTGATAATTAACAGCCGTTTTAAACGTTTCAAGCCTCTAGCCGATACTGCTCTAGTGTCTAAACTGTGAGACCTTTGGAGGCTTCTTATGCCCTCTTATGTATTTATTTGGCGTATAAAATGTCCTATAAACTTCTGCCTCATCTCTTTCACATTTCTGTGAAAACGAGAAAACCCGAATGCTGATAATTAACAGCCGTTTTAACAGTTTCAAGCCTCTTACAGAAACTGCTCTAGTGTCTAAACTGTGAGCCCATGGGAGGCTTGTTATGCCTCCTTGCAAAGGCAATTATTTGGCGTTTAAAATGTCCCATAAAACTCGGCACAACTCTTTCACATTTCCGTGAAAACGAGATAAAACAAATGTTGATAATTAACAGCCGGTTTAAATGTTTCCAGCCTCTAACAGATACTGCTCTAGTGTCTAAACTGTGAGCCGATGGGAGGCTTGTTATGTCTCCTTAAAAAGGTATTTACTTGACGTCTAAAATGTCCTGTAAACCTCGAGCATATCTTGTTTACTTTTCCGTGAAAATGAGATAAACCAAA
Organism: Volucella bombylans; assembly: GCA_949129095.1. NCBI lineage: Eukaryota > Metazoa > Arthropoda > Insecta > Diptera > Syrphidae > Volucella > Volucella bombylans. Next base: position 6,231,013 of record OX422145.1, read on the forward strand.
TGTTGATAATTAACAGCCGTTTTAAAAGTTTCAAGCCTCCAGCAGATACTGCTCTAGTGTCTAAACTGTGAACCCTTGGGAGGCTTGTTATGCCTCCTTAAAAAGGTAGTTGAAAGCCGCCTAAAATGTCCTATAAACCTCGGCACATCTCTTTCACATTTCTGTGAAAACGAGATAAACCAAATGTTGATAATTAACAGCCGTTTTAAACGTTTCAAGCCTCTAGCAGATTCTACTCTAGTCTCTATGCCTCCTTGAAAAGGTATTTATTTGACGTATAATATGTCTAATGAACTTCGGCCACATCTCTTTCACATTTCTGTGAAAACGAGAAAACCCAAATGCTGATAATTAACAGGCGTTTTAACAGTCTCAAGCGTCTAACAGAAACTGCTCTAGTGTCGAAACTTTGAGCCCTTGGGAAGCTTGTTGTGCCTCCTTGCAAAGGCAATTATTTGGAGTCTAAAATGTCCTATAAAACTCGCCACATATCTTGCACATTTCTGTGAAAACGAGAAAACCCAAATGCTTATAATTAACAGCCGTTTTAAACGTTTCAAACCTCCAGCAGATACTGCTCTAGTGTCTAAACTGTGAGCCCTTGGGGGGCTTGTTATGCCTCCTTAAAAAGGTATTTGCTTGACGTAAAAAATGTCCTATAAACTTCGGCCACATCTCTTTCACGTTTCTGTGAAAACGAGATAAACCAAATGTTGATAATTAACAGTCGTTTTAACAGTTTCAAGCGTCTAACAGAAACTGCTCTAGTGTTTAAACTTTGAGCACTTGGGAGGCTCGTTATGAACAGTTGCAAAGACAATTATTTGGCGTCTAAAATGTCTTATAAATCTCGAGCACATTTCGTTCACACCTCTGTGAAAACGAGAAAAACCAAATGCTTATAATTAACAGCCGTTTTAAACGTTTCCAGCCTCTAACATATACTGCTCTAGTGTCTAAACTGTGATCCCTTGGGAGGTTTGTTGTGCCTCCTTGAAAATCTACTTATTTGGCGTCTAAAATGTCCTACAAACCTCGGCCGCACCTCTTTCACATTTCTGCGAAAACGAGAAAAGCCAAATGCTGATAATTAACAGCCGTTTTAACAGTTTTAAGCGTCTAACAGAAACTGCTCTAGTGTCTAAACTGTGAGCCCTTGGGAGGCTTGTTATGCCTCCTTGCAAAGGCAATTATTTGGCGTCTAAAATGTCCTATAAAGTTCGGCACATCTCGTTCACATTTCTGTGAAAACGACAAAACCCAAATACTGATAATTAACAGCCGTTTTAGGCGTTTCAAGAAACTAGCACATACTGCTCGAGTGTCTAAACTATGAGCCCTTGGGAGGCTTGTTATGCCTACTTGCATGGGCAATTATTTGGCGTCTAAAATGTGCTACAAAACTCGGCACATCTCGTTCACATTTCTATAAAAACGAGAAAAACCTAATGCTAATAATTAACAGCCGTTTTAAACGTTTCCAGCCATTAACAGATACTGCTCTAGTGTCTAAACTGTGAGCCCCTGGGAGGTTTGATATGCCTCCTTGCAAAGGCAATTATTTGGCGTCTAAAATGTCCTATAAAACTCGGCACATCTCGTTCACATTTCCGTGAAAACGAGATAAACCAAATGTTGATAATTAACAGCCGTTTTAAATGATTCCAGCCTCAAAACATATACTGCTGTAGTGTCTAAACTGTGAGCACTTGGGAGGCTTGTTATGCCTCCTTGAAAAGGTATACATTTGACGTATAACATGTCTAATGAACTTCGTCCACATCTCTTTCACATTTCTGTGAAAACGAGAAAACCCAAATGCTGATAATTAACAGCCGTTTTAACAGTCTCAAGCGTCTAACAGAAACTGCTCTAGTTTCGAAACTGTGAGCCCTTGGGAGGCTTGTTGTGCCTCCTTGCAAAGGCAATTATTTGGAGTCAAAAATGTCCTATAACCCTCGGCACAGCTCGTTCACATTTCTGTCAAAATGAGAAAAACCAAATGCTAATAATTAGCAGCCATTTTATACGTTTCCAGCCTCTAACATATACTGCTCTAGTGTCTAAACTGTGAGCTCTTGGGAGGCTTATTATGCCTCCTTAAAAAGGTATTTATTTGACGCCTATAATGTCCTATAAACCTCGGGCATATCTTGTTCACATTTCCGTGAAAACGAGATAAACCAAATGTTGGTAATTAACAGCCGTTTTAAGCGTTTCAAGCCTCTAGCAGATACTGCTCTTACTGCTCTTACCCTTAAAAAGGTATTTATTTGGCGTAAAAAACGTCCAGTAAACTTCGGCCACATCTCTTCCACATTTCTGTGAAAACGATAAAACGCAAATGCTTATAATTAGCAGCCGTTTTAAACGTTTCAAGCATCTAACATATACTGCTCTAGTGTCTAAACTCTGAGCCCTTGGGAGGCTTGTTATGCCTCCTTGCAAAGGCAATTATTTGGCGTCTAAAATGTCCTATAAAGCTTGGCACATCTCGTTCACATTTCTGTAAAAACGAGAAAAACCTAATGCTAATAATTAACAGCCGTTTTAAACGTTTCCAGCCACTACCATATACTGCTCTAGTGTCTAAACTGTGAGCCCCTGGGAATTTTGATATGCCTCCTTGCAAAGGCAGTTGAGTTTTCAATGCATTTTATTTTCTTACTAATTAACTCTTACATACTAACAAAAAATGCTTAAATGCTAGCTTACAATTACTTAACAATCTTATACTAACTTACTGGCCCCACACAGGCACTCTAAGCTACTCTAAATTCTTATATCTATTCCTTTCGACTTTATTAACATTTCATTTAGAATTATTTATACTGTATACTTAAGGCTAAGAAAAAAAATCGTTAACAAAAAACTTAGCATATGGACATTTTGTTTTTTATTTTCTATAAAACTTAATATCTAACTTAAAAGAAACCTTAGCCTACCTAACCTAAATGCACAATACACACATACACACACATAGACATTATACACAATTATATACATATATTAGTATATACCTCTGTATATACTAGTACATGTATATATTTCTTAAATGCTAACCTAAACCTATGCAAGCTGGCCATCGCTATTCACAGAGAAAACAGATTGGTCAGCTCTGCCTCATTAGTGAGGCTGTTCCGTAATTGACGGAAACGACGACGAAACATCTTCTCCTTCATTCAACCACCAGAAATGCTGGTGCTGCCGAACGACATCCCCCTTATCGCGATTCCCCACCGCCCTACTGAACCTGTGGCGATCCACACTGCCGTGTGCGAC
>OX422145.1:6234494-6323609 GCA_949129095.1 Volucella bombylans
GCACCCCTCTTTCACATTTCTGTGAAAACGAGAAAAGCCAAAAGCTGATAATTAATAGCCGTTTTAACAATTGCAGGCTTCTAACAGAAACGGCTCTAGTGTCTAAACTGTGATCCCTTTGGAGGCTTGTTATACCTCCTGGAAAAATAAATTTTTGACGCCTAAAACGTCCTATGAACCTCGGGCACATTTCGTTCGGATTTCTGTGAGAACCAGAAAGCCCAAATGCTGAAAAATGACAGCCGTTTTAACAGTTTCAAGCCTCTAACAGAAACTGCTCTAGAGTCTAAATTGTGAGCCCTTGGGAAGCTTATTGTGCCTCCTTACAAAGGTAACTATTTGGCGCTCAAAATGCCCTATAAACCTCGGGCACATCTCGGTCACATTTCTGTAAAAACGAGAAAAGCCAAATGCTGATAATTAACAGCCGTTTTAGCAGTTTCAAGCCATTAACAAAAACTGCTTTAGTGTCTAAACTGTGAGCCCTTGGGAGGCTTGTTATGCCTCCTAAAAAGGGTAATTATTTGGGGAACAAAATGTCCCTTAAACCTCGGGCACATCTATTTCACATTTCTGTGAAAACGAGAAAAGCCAAATGGTGATAATTAGCAGCCGTTTTAACAGTTGCAAGCCTCTAATAGAAACGGCTCTAGTGTCTACACTGTGAGCCCTTGCTAGGCTTGTTATACCTACTAGAAAAATAAATTTTTGACGCCTAAAATGTCCTATAAACCTCGGGCACATTTCGTTCTGATTTCTGTGAGAACCAGAAAGCCCAAATGCTTATAATTGACAGCCGTTTTAACAGTTTCAAGAATCTAACAGAAACTGCTCTAGAGTCTAAACTGTGAGCCCTTGGGAGGCTTGTTATGCCACCTTAAAAAGGTAATTATTTGGGGAACAAAATGTCCCATAAACCTCGGGCACCCCTCTTTCACATTTCTGTGAAAACGAGAAAAGCCAAAAGCTGATAATTAATAGCCGTTTTAACAATTGCAGGCTTCTAACAGAAACGGCTCTAGTGTCTAAACTGTGATCCCTTTGGAGGCTTGTTATACCTCCTGGAAAAATAAATTTTTGACGCCTAAAATGTTCTATAAATCTCGGGCACATCTCGTTCGGATTTCTGTGAGAACCAGAAAGCCCAAATGCTGATAATTGACAGCAGTTTTAACAGTTTCAAGCCTCTAACAAAAACTGCTCTAGAGTCTACACTGTGAGCCCTTGCTAGGCTTGTTATACCTACTAGAAAAATAAATTTTTGACGCCTAAAATGTCCTATAAACCTCGGGCACATTTCGTTCTGATTTCTGTGAGAACCAGAAAGCCCAAATGCTTATAATTGACAGCCGTTTTAACAGTTTCAAGCCTCTAACAGAAACCGCTCTAGTGTCTAAACTGTGATCCCTTTGGAGGCTTGTTATACCTCCTGGAAAAATAAATTTTCGACGCCTAAAATGTCCTATAAACCTCGGGCACATTTCGTTCGGATTTCTGTGAGAACCAGAAAGCCCAAATGCTGATAATTGACAGCCGTTTTAACAGTTTCAAGCCTCTAACAGAAACTGCTCTAGAGTCTAAATTGTGAGCCCTTGGGAAGCTTATTGTGCCTCATTACAAAGGTAACTATTTGGCGCTCAAAATGCCCTATAAACCTCGGGCACATCTCGGTCACATTTCTGTAAAAACGAGAAAAGCCAAATGCTGATAATTAACAGCCGTTTTAACAGTTTCAAGCCATTAACAAAAACTGCTTTAGTGTCTAAACTGTGAGCCCTTGGGAGGCTTGTTATGACTCCTAAAAAAGGTAATTATTTGGGGAACAAAATGTCCCTTAAACCTCGGGCACATCTATTTCACATTTCTGTGAAAACGAGAAAAGCCAAATGCTGATAATTAACAGCCGTTTTAACAGTTGCAGGCCTCTAACAGAAACGGCTCTAGTGCCTAAACTGTGAGCCCTTGGGAGCCTTGTTATGCCTCCTGGAAAAGCAAATTCTTGACGCCTAAAATGTCCTATAAACTTCGGGCCCATCTCGTTCGGATTTCTGTGAGAACCAGAAAGCCCAAATGCTGATAATTGACAGCCGTTTTAATAGTCTCAAGACTCTAACAGAAACTGCTCTAAAGCCTAAATTGTGAGCCCTTGGGAGGCCTGTTATGCCTCCTTAAAAAAGTAGTTATTTGGGGAACAAAATGTCCCATAAACCTCGGGCAAATCTCTTTCACATTTCTGTGAAAACGAGAAAAGCCAAAAGCTGATAATTGACAGCCGTTTTAACAGTTTCAAACCTCTAACAGAAACCGCTCTAGTGTCTAAACTGTGATCCCTTCGGAGGCTTGTTATACCTCCTGGAAAAATAAATTTTCGACGTCTAAAATGTCCTATAAACCTCGGGCACATTTCGTTCGGATTTCTGTGAGAACCAGAAAGCCCAAATGCTGAAAATTGACAGCCGTTTTAACAGTTTCAAGCCTCTAACAGAAACTGCTCTAGCGTCTAAATTGTGAGCCCTTGGGAAGCTTGTTGTGCCTCCTTACAAAGGTAACTATTTGGCGCTCAAAATGCCCTATAAACCTCGGGCACATCTCGGTCACATTTCTGTAAAATCGAGAAAAGCCAAATGCTGATAATTAACAGCCGATTTAACAGTTTCAAGTTTTTAACAAAAACTGCTTTAGTGTCTAAACTGTGAGCCCTTGGGAGGCTTGTTATGCCACCTTGAAAAGGTAATTATTTGGGGAACAAAATGTCCCATAAACCTCGGGCACACCTCTTTCATATTTCTGTGAAAACGAGAAAAGCCAAATGCTGATAATTATTAGCCGTTTTAACAGTTTGAAGCCTCTAGCAGAAATCGCTCTAGTGTCTACACTGTGAGCCCTTGGGAGACTTGTTATGCCTCCTGGAAAAGTAAATTTTTGACGCCTAAAACGTCCTATGAACCTCGGGCACATTTCGTTCGGATTTCTGTGAGAACCAGAAAGCCCAAATGCTGAAAAATGACAGCCGTTTTAACAGTTTCAAGCCTCTAACAGAAACTGCTCTAGAGTCTAAATTGTGAGCCCTTGGGAAGCTTATTGTGCCTCCTTACAAAGGTAACTATTTGGCGCTCAAAATGCCCTATAAACCTCGGGCACATCTCGGTCACATTTCTGTAAAAACGAGAAAAGCCAAATGCTGATAATTAACAGACGTTTTAGCAGTTTCAAGCCATTAACAAAAACTGCTTTAGTGTCTAAACTGTGAGCCCTTGGGAGGCTTGTTATGCCTCCTAAAAAGGGTAATTATTTGGGGAACAAAATGTCCCTTAAACCTCGGGCACATCTATTTCACATTTCTGTGAAAACGAGAAAAGCCAAATGGTGATAATTAACAGCCGTTTTAACAGTTGCAGGCCTCTAACACAAACGGCTCTAGTGCCTAAACTGTGAGCCCTTGGGAGGCTTGTTATGCCTCCTGGAAAAGCAAATTCTTGACGCCTAAAATGTCCTATAAACTTCGGGCACATCTCGTTCGGATTTCTGTGAGAACCAGAAAGCCCAAATGCTGATAATTGACAGCCGTTTTAACAGTTTGAGGCCTCTAACAGAAACTGCTCTAGAGTCTAAGCTGTGAGCCCTAGCCACGCATGTTATACCTCCAAAAAAAGGTAATTATTTGAGGAATAAAATGTCCCATAAACCTCGGGCACATCTCTTTCACATTTCTGAGAAAACGAGAAAAGTCAAATGCTGATAATTAACAGCCGTTTTAACAGTTTCAAGCCTCAAACAGAAATTGCTCTAGTGTCTATACTGTAAGCCCATGGGAGACTTGTTATGCCTCCTTAAAAAGGTAATTATTTGGCGCCCACAATGTCCTCGGGCACACCTCGTTCAGGTTTCTGTGAGAGTCAGAAAACCCAAATGCTGATAATTAACAGCCGTTTTAACAATTTCAAGCCTCTAACAGATACTGCTCTAGTGTCTAAACTGTGGGCCTATACGAGGTTTTTTATGCCTCCTCGAAAAGGTAGTTATTAGACGTCTAAAATGTCCTATAAACCTCGGCCACATCTCGTTCACATTTCTGTGAAAACGAGAAAACCCAAATGTTGATAATTAACAGCAGTTTTAACAGTTTCAGGCCTCTAACAGAAACTGCTCTAGAGTCTAAGCTGTGAGCCCAAGCCACGCATGTTATACCTCCAAAAAAAGGTAATTATTTGAGGAACAAAATGTCTCATAAACCTCGGGCACACCTCTTTCACATTTCTGCGAAAACGAGGAAAGCCAAATGCTGATAATTAATAGCCGTTTTAACAGTTGCAAGCTTCTAAGAGAAACGGCTCTAGTGTCTAAACTGTGATCCCTTTGGAGGCTTGTTATACCTCCTGGAAAAATAAATTTTTGACGCCTAAAATGTCCTATAAACCTCGGGCACATCTCGTTCGGATTTCTGTGAGAATCAGAAAGCCCAAATGCTGATAATTGACAGCTGTTTTAACAGTTTCAAGCCTCTAACAAAAACTGCTCTAGAGTCTAAGCTGTGAGCCCTTGGGAGGCTTGTTATGCCTCCTTAAAAAGGTAATTATTCGGGGAAAAAAATGTCCCATAAATCTCGGGCACACCTCTTTCACATTTCTGCGAAAACGAGAAAAGCCAAATGCTGATAATTAACAGCCGTTTTAACAATTTCAAGCCACTAACAGAAACTACTTTAGTGTCTAACCTGTGAGCCCTTGCGAGGCTTGTTATGCCTCCTTAAAAAGGCAATTATTTGGGGAAAAAAATGTTCCATAAATCTCGGGCACACCTCTTTCACATTTCTGCGAAAACGAGAAAAGCCAAATGCTGATAATTAATAGCCGTTTTAACAATTGCAGGCTTCTAACAGAAACGGCTCTAGTGTCTAAACTGTGATCCCTTTGGAGGCTTGTTATACCTCCTGGAAAAATAAATTTTTGACGCCTAAAATGTTCTATAAACCTCGGGCACATCTCGTTCGGATTTCTGTGAGAACCAGAAAGCCCAAATGCTGATAATTGACAGCAGTTTTAACAGTTTCAAGCCTCTAACAAAAACTGCTCTAGAGTCTAAGCTGTGAGCCCTTGGGAGGCTTGTTATGCCTCCTTAAAAAGGTAATTATTTGGGGAAAAAAATGTCCCATAAATCTCGGGCACACCTCTTTCAAATTTCTGCGAAAACGAGAAAAGCCAAATGCTGATAATTAACAGCCGTTTTAACAATTTCAAGCCACTAACAGAAACTACTTTAGTGTCTAACCTGTGAGGCCTTGCGAGGCTTGTTATGCCTCCTTAAAAAGGCAATTATTTGGGGAGCAAAATGTCCCATAAACCTCGGGCACACCTCTTTCACATTTCTGTGAAAACGAAAAAAGCCTAATGCTGGTAACTAACAGCCGTTTTAACAGTTTCAAGCCTCTAACAGAAACTGCTCTAGTGTCTAAACTGTGAGCCCTTGGGAGGTTTGTTACGCCTTCTTGAAAAGGTAATTATTTGGCGCCCACAACGTCCTATAAATCTCGGGCACATCTCGTTCACATTACTGTGAAAACGAAAGAAGCCAAATGCTGATAATTAGCAGCAGTTTTAACAGTTTCAAGCCTCTAACAGAAACGGCTCTAGTGTCTAAACTGTGAGCCCTTGGGAGGCTTGTTATTCCTCCTTAAAAAGGTAATTATTTGGGGAAAAAAATGTCCCATAAATCTCGTTCACACCTCTTTCACATTTCTGCGAAAACGAGAAAAGCCAAATGCTGATAATTAATAGCCGTTTTAACAGTTGCAAGCTTCTAACAGAAACGGCTCTAGTGTCTAAACTGTGATCCCTTTGGAGGCTTGTTATACCTCCTGGAAAAATAAATTTTTGACGCCTAAAATGTCCTATAAACCTCGGGCACATCTCATTCGGATTTCTGTGAGAACCAGAAAGCCCAAATGCTGATAATTGACAGCTGTTTTAACAGTTTCAAGCCTCTAACAAAAACTGCTCTAGATTCTAAGCTGTGAGCCCTTGGGAGGCTTGTTATGCCTCCTTAAAAAGGCAATTATTTGGGGAACAAAATGTCCCATAAACCTCGGGCACATCTCTTTCACATTTCTGTCAAAACGAGAAAAGCTAAATGCTGATAATTAACAGCCGTTTTAACAGTTGCAAGCCTCTAACAGAAACGGCTCTAGTGTCTAAACTGTGAGCCCTTGGGAGGCTTGTTATGCCTCCTTAAAAAGGTAATTATTTGGGGAAAAAAATGTTCCATAAATCTCGGGCACACCTCTTTCACATTTCTGCGAAAACGAGAAAAGCCAAATGCTGATAATTAACAGCCGTTTAACAATTTCAAGCCACTAACAGAAACGACTTTAGTGTCTAACCTGTGAGCCCTTGCGAGGCTTGTTATGCCTCCTTAAAAAGGCAATTATTTGGGGAACAAAATGTCCCATAAACCTCGGGCACATCTCTTTCACATTTCTGTCAAAACGAGAAAAGCCAAATGCTGATAATTAACAGCCGTTTTAACAGTTGCAAGCCTCTAACAGAAACGGCTCTAGTGTCTAAACTGTGATCCCTTTGGAGGCTTGTTATACCTCCTGGAAAAATAAATTTTTGACGCCTAAAATGTCTTATAAACCTCGGGCACATCTCGTTCGGTTTCTGTGAGAACCAGAAAGCCCAAATGCTGATAATTGACAGCTGTTTTAACAGTTTCAAGCCTCTAACAAAAACTGCTCTAGAGCCTTAGCTGTGAGCCCTTGGGAGGCTTGTTATGCCTCCTTAAAAAGGTAATTATTTGGCGAAAAAAATGTCCCATAAATCTCGGGCACACCTCTTTCACATTTCTGCGAAAACGAGAAAAGCCAAATGCTGATAATTAACAGCCGTTTTAAACAATTTCAAGCCACTAACAGAAACTACTTTAGTGTCTAACCTGTGAGCCCTTGCGAGGCTTGTTATGCCTCCTTAAAAAGGCAATTATTTGGGGAACAAAATGTCCCATAAACCTCGGGCACATCTCTTTCACATTTCTGTCAAAACGAGAAAAGCCAAATGCTGATAATTAACAGCCGTTTTAACAGTTTCAAGCCACTAACAGAAACTACTTTAGTGTCTAAACTGTGAGCCCTTGCGAGGCCTGTTATGATTCCTTAAAAAGGTAATTATTTGGGGAACAAAATGTCCCATAAACCTCGGGCACATCACTTTCATATTTCTGTGAAAACGAAAAAAGCCAAATGCTGATAATTAACAGCCGTTTTAACAGTTGCAAGCTTCTAACAGAAACGGCTCTAGTGTCTAAACTGTGAGCCCTTGGGAGGCTTGTTATCTCCTGGAAAAGTAAATTCTTGACGCCTAAAATGTCCTATAAACCTCGGGCACATCTCGTTCGGATTTCTGTGAGAAACAGAAAGCCCAAATGCTGATAATTGACAGATGTTTTAACAGTCTCAAGCCTCTAACAAAAACTTCTCTAGAGTCTAAGCTGTGAGCCCTTGGGAGGCTTGTTATGCCTCCTTAAAAAGGTAATTATTTGGGGAAAAAAATGTCCCACAAACCTCGGGCACACCTCTTTCACATTTCTGCGAAAATGAGAAAAACCAAATGCCTGATAATTAACAGCCGTTTTAACAGTTTCAAGCCACTAACAGAAACTACTTTAGTGTCTAAACTGTGAGCCCTTGCGAGGACTGTTATGATTCCTTAAAAAGGTAATTATTTGGGGAACAAAATGTCCCATAAGCCTCGGGCACTTCTCTTTCATATTTCTGTGAAAACGAAAAAAGCCCAAATGCTGATAATTAACAGCCGTTTTAACAGTTTCAAGCCTCTAACAGAAATCGCTCTAGTGTCTACACTGTGAGCCCTTGGGAGACTTGCTATGCCTCCTGGAAAAATATATTTTTGACGTCTAAAATGTCCTATAATCCTCGGGCACATTTCGTTCGGATTTCTGTGAGAACCGTAAAGCCCAACTGCTGATAATTGACAGCCGCTTTAACAGTTTCAAGCCTCTAACAGAAGGTGCTCTAGAGTCTAAATTGTGAGCCCTTGGGAGGCTTGTTGTGCCTCCTTAAATACGTAATTATTTGGCGCCTAAAATGCCCTATAAACCTCGGGCACTTCTCGTTCGGATTTCTGTGAGAACCAGAAAGCCCAAATGCTGATAATTGACAGCCGTTTTAACAGTTTCAAGACTCTAACAGAAACTGCCCTAATGCCTAAATTGTGAGCCCTTGGGAGGCCTGTTATGCCTCCTTAAATAGGTAATTATTTGGGGAACAAAATGTCCCATAAACCGCGGTCACATTTCTTTCACATTTCTGTGAAAACGAGAAAAGCCAAATGCTGATAATTAACAGCCGTTTTAACAGTTGCAAGCCTCTAACAGAAACGGCTCTAGTGTCTAAACTGTAAGCCCTCGGGAGGCTTGCTATGCCTCCTGGAAAAGTAAATTTTTGACGCCTAAAACGTCCTATAAAACTCGGGCACATCTCGTTCGGATTTCTGTGAGAACCAGAAAGCCCAAATGCTGATAATTGACAGCCGTTTTAACAGTTTGAGGCCTCTAACAGAAACTGCTCTAGAGTCTAATCTGTGAGCCCAAGCCACGCATGTTATACCTCCAAAAAAAGGTAATTATTTGAGGAACAAAATGTCTCATAAACCTCGGGCACATCTCTTTCACATTTCTGAGAAAACGAGAAAAGCCAAATGCTGATAATTAACAGCCGTTTTAACGGTTTCAAGCCTCTAACAGAAATTGCTCTAGTGTCTATACTGTGAGCCCTTGGGAGGCTTGTTATGCCTCCTTAAAAAGGTAATTAATTGGCGCCCACAATGTCCTCGGGCACACCTCGTTCAGGTTTCTGTGAGAGTCAGAAAACCCAAATGCTGATAATTAACAGCCGTTTTAACAATTTCAAGCCTCTAACAGATACTGCTCTAGTGTCTAAACTGCGGGACTCTACGAGGTTTTTTATGCCTCCTCGAAAAGGTAATTATTAGACGTCTAAAATGTCCTATAAACCTCGGCCACATCTCGTTCACATTTCTGTGAAAACGAGAAAACCCAAATGTTGATAATTAACAGCGGTTTTAACAGTTTCAGGCCTCTAACGGAAAGTGTCGAAACTGTGAGCCCTTGGGAGGTTTGTTGTACCTCCTTAAAATGGTAATTATTTGGCGCCCATTACGTCAGATAAACATCGGGCACAACTCGTTCACATTTCCGTGAAAACGAGAAAATTCAGATGCTGATAAATAACAGCCGTAGTAACAGTTTCAAGCCTCTAACAGAAACTGCTCTAGTATCTATACTGTGAGCCCTTGGGAGGCTTGTTATGCCTATTTAAAAAGGTAATTACTTGGCGCCCACTATGTCCTATAAATCTCGAGAACATTTCGTTCACATTTCTGTGAAAACTAGAAAAGCCAAATGCTGATAATTAACAGCCGTTTTAACAGTTTCAAGCCTCTAACAGAAACCGCTCTAGTGTTTAAACTGTGAGCCCTTGGGAGGCTTGTTATGCCTCCTGGAAAAGTAAATTTTTGACGCCTAAAATGTCCTATAAACCTCGGGCACATCTCGTTCGGATTTCTGTGAGAACCAGAAAGCCCAAATGCTGATAATTGACAGCCGTTGCAACAGTTACAAGCCTCTAACAGAAACTGCTCTAGAGTCTAAGCTGTGAGCCCGTGGGAGGCTTGTTATGCCTCCTTAAAAAGGTTATTATTTGGGGAACAAAATGTCCTATAAACCTCGAGCACATGTCTTTCATATTTCTGCGAAAACGAGAAAAGCCAAATGCTGATAATTAATAGCCGTTTTAACAGTTGCAAGCCTCTAACAGAAACGGCTCTAGTGTCTAAACTGTGAGCCCTTGGGAGGCTTGTTATGCCTCCTTAAAAGGCAATTATTTGGGGAACAAAATGTCCTATAAACCTCGGGCACATCTCTTTCACATTTCTGTGAAAACGAGAAAAGCCAAATGCTGATAATTAACAGCCGCTTTAGCAGTTTCAAGCCTCTAACAGAAACCGCTCTAGTGTCTAAACTGTGAGCCCTTGAGAGGCTTGTTATGCCTCCTGAAAAAATACATTTTCGACGCCTAAAATGTCCTATAAACCTCGTTCACATTTTGTTCGGATTTCTGTGAGAATCAGAAAGCCCAAATGCTGATAATTTACAGCCGTTTTAACAGTTTCAAGCCTCTAACAGAAGGTGCTCTAGAGTCTAAATTGTGAGCCCTTGGGAGGCTTGTTGTGCCTCCTTAAATACGTAATTATTTGGCGCCTAAAATGCCCTATAAACCTCGGGCACATCTCGTTCGGATTTCTGTGAGAACCAGAAAGCCCAAATGCTGATAATTGACAGCCGTTTTAACAGTTTCAAGACTCTAACAGAAACTGCCCTAATGCCTAAATTGTGAGCCCTTGGGAGGCCTGTTATGCCTCCTTAAATAGGTAATTATTTGGGGAACAAAATGTCCCATAAACCGCGGTCACATTTCTTTCACATTTCTGTGAAAACGAGAAAAGCCAAATGCTGATAATTAACAGACGTTTTAACAGTTGCAAGCCTCTAACAGAAACGGCTCTAGTGTCTAAACTGTAAGCCCTTGGGAGGCTTGCTATGCCTCCTGGAAAAGTAAATTTTGGCGCCTAAAACGTACTATAAAACTCGGGCACATCTCATTCGGATTTCTGTGAGAACCAGAAAGCCCAAATGCTGATAATTGACAGCCGTTTTAACAGTTTCAAGGCTCTAACAGAAACTGCTCTAGAGTCTAAGCTGTGAGCCCAAGCCACGCATGTTATACCTCCAAAAAAAGGTAATTATTTGATGAACAAAATGTCTCATAAACCTCGGGCACATCTCTTTCACATTTCTGAGAAAACGAGAAAAGCCAAATGCTGATAATTAACAGCCGTTTTAACAGTTTCAAGCCTCTAACAGAAACTGTTCTAGAGTCTAAGCTGTGAGCCCTTGGGAGGCTTGTTATGCCTCCTTGAAAAGGCAATTATTAGGGGAACAAAATGTTCCATAAACCTCGGGCACATCTTTTTCACATTTCTGTGAAAACGAGAGAAGCCAAATGCTGATAATTAACAGCCGTTTTAACAGTTTCAGGCCTCTAACAGAAACCGCTCTAGTGTCTAAACTGTGAGCCCTTGGGAATCTTGTTATGCCTCCTGGAAAAATAAATTTCCGACGCCTAAAATTTCCTATAAACCTCGGGCACATTTCGTTCGGATTTCTGTGAGAACCAGAAAGCACAAATGCTGATAACTGACAGCCGTTTTTACAGTTTCAAGCCTCTAACAGAAACTGCTCTAGAGTCTAAGCTGTGAGCCCTTAGGAGGCTAGTTATGCCTCCTTAAATAGATAATTATTTGGGGAAAAAAATGTCCCATAAACCTTGGGCACATCTCTTTCACATTTCTGTGAAAACGAAAAAAGCCAAATGCTGATAATTAAAAGCCGTTTTAACAGTTTCATGCCTCTAACAGAAACTGCTCTAGTGTCTTAACTGTGAGCCCTTGGGAGGCTTGTTATGCCTCCTGGAAAAGTAAATTCTTGACGCCTAAAATGTCCTATAAACCTCGGGCACATCTCGTTCGGATTTCTGTGAGAACCAGAAAGCCCAAATGCTGATAATTGACAGCTGTTTTAACAGTTTCAAGCCTCTAACAAAAACTGCTATAGAGTCTTAGCTGTGAGCCGTTGGGAGGCTTGTTATGCCTCGTTAAAAAGGTAATTATTTGGGGAAAAAAATGTCCCATAAACCTCGGGCACACCTCTTTCACATTTCTGCGAAAACGAGAAAAGCCAAATGCTGATAATTAACAGCCGCTTTAACAGTTTCAAGCCACTAACAGAAACTACTTGAGCGTCTAATCTGTGAGCCCTTGCGAGGCTTGTTATGCCTGTTCCTGAATACTTTATTTTATTGAGCGAATCATTTATCATTTAACTTCATTTTAACTTTACGCTATTAATTAATGAATTGATTGTTTGTTTTACTTATTATTCATACTACAATAGAACTGAGCCAAACATTGTATATATTACTCTATATATTCTTCTCATGCTATTTTCTAAGCAACGAATAGTTACAGTCCACTTAAATATTCTCCAAATAATTGATTTTTGCTTTGATATCACTCTCTTTCTCGTTTGGACCATCAAGAAGTCAAGTTGTGTAAGAACAAAAAAAATATAATTTACAAATTTGCACTAATTAGAATTGTTCGGAGTTTCTTTTTATTGTACTTTTTTTTCGCATTTACATCATATACATTTTGGTCCTTCTTAAGCCAGATTTGTGAAAATTATTTCATTACTTTTTTGATTGGACACAGAGACGATTTTTTTGTTCTCTTCGTTGTATGCTTTTTTAATGATCTGAGATTTATTGCATGAACACGTGATACAAACAATTTTTTTTTTCTGCATGATTAACCGCATGTACTTTATTGAGACAATTGCATGTACTCTCGGTTTATTAAAAGATAAATTATATTAATTTGTGGACTTATTGTGTAAATTTAAAACGAAAATGAGTGCCATTAAAACCAAACGTGGGCATATTAAGGGGTGCATAACTCGGGCGGCAATTTTCGCGGAAAACATTGACCAACGTGTTACTCTTGAACTCTTGGAAATTCGTCTCGAAAAACTAGAAGAAGCGTGGACAGAATTCGTGAAATTACAAAATCAACTATTTGATCTTATCGGTGAAAATGATTTAGCATCTGAAGATGATTTTGAAGAATATGAAACTAAATATTTTTCTGCTCAATCTAACCTCACAAAGGCTGTTCGTGAAAGGCGAAATGCCGAAAACCCCGTGGAAAAACCATCGGTCATAGATAATCTAGCTAGCCAGCAAAAGTCATTATTAGAGATCCTTCAAACTTCGAAGGAATCAATTTCCATTGCACTGCCTAAAATAAATATTTCTATTTTTTCTGGTGATTATAAAGAGTGGCCCAGTTTTCGCGATCTGTTTATCGGTTCCATAGACACTAAGTCAAATTTAACAACAACCCAAAAATTCCAATATCTTAAGTCCTTTCTTCGCGATGAGGCAGCTACCATGATTCGACATATACCTGTTTCTGATTCTAACTATATGGACGCCTGGGAGCGTTTAGAGCAACGTTACGATCGTTCTAATATAATTATACAGTCATATATACAATCTTTTCTGTCAATGCCTACAATGAACTCCCTAAGTGTACAACATTTACGAAAACTCACTGATAGTGCTGATGAAACAATTAGGAGCTTAGCAGCACTTAAAGCTACCAGTCGTGATCATTGGGTTATTTTTATTTTGCTGCAAAAACTTGATCATGAGACACGACAAGCATGGGCTGAAGAAAGCGGCTCTAGGGACAACTGTACGATAGACGAATTTCAAAAATTCTTGCAAGGTCGTTGCGATGCTTTGGAATCATGTCAGGCTCTATCTCGTATGAATCAATCTCGTGGTAAAACGCTTAAATCTGTACAATCTCATTTAGTTGAGACAAACATACAGTGTCCTAACTGTAAAGCCGATCACAAGTTAAGTAAATGTCCTACGTTCTTATCTCTTGATATTATTCGTCGCCGCTTATTTGTAAAAGAAAATTCATTGTGTTTTAACTGCTTACATGCTGGGCATTCTCAAAATAAATGCCGCTCCAACTTTCGTTGTCGCATTTGTAACTCCCGTCAGCACTCGCTTGTTCATTATCAACAATTGTCGCCTACCACTGCAGATGTAAATTCAGCAAATTCATCGAATCCACCAACATCTGAATCTTCGACCGCAGATCCTCTCTCGCTTTGCTCATCAATAGTTGCAGAAAGTAACTTGTTTAACTCTAATCGTTCAATTCAAACGACGTTGCCAACTGCTATAGCATATACTCTCGACAAGCAAGGGATTCTTCAGACCATTCGATTATTGCTGGACACAGGATCACAAGTATCTTTCGTTACGGAGCAGACGGTTCAGCGTTTAAGACTCGTCCGCAAACCTGCTCGTATTCCTATCGTAGGTGTTGGATCAGTTTCAGCTGGTGTTACAAACGGAATTGTCACACTCAAACTCTTTTCTCGACTTACTAAAGATATTATTTACGTTTCTTGCTATATTGTTTCAAAGCTCACATCGTTAATCCCAGCTTCTGCATCAGCCACAATCAATTCAAATTTACTCACTTCGTTATGTTAGCTGATCCGAAGTTTAACGTACCAGGTAATATTGATTTACTCATCGGGGCTGACAAGGCTTTCAGTGTATTTAATGGAAAACCAGTTCGTGGCCTGCAAGGAATGCCCGATCTAATCCCAACAATATTCGGATGGGTAGCATCTGGAAACACGAATGACCCCACTTCTCAGAAAAGCGTTAAGTCATTCTGCACTCGATTAGGTTCTGCTTTTCCATTTGATCTCGAGCACTTTTGGCGTCTAGAGGAAATTCAAAATCAAGAAAAGCTGTCTGCTGAAGATCAGCATGCAGAAGATATTTTTTTGCCAGACTCATTCCCGCCTGCCTGATGGAAGATATATTCTGCAACTGCCATTTAAATCAAATGAAAATTTAAATTTTGAAGGTAGTTTTAATGTGGCCTTTAAACGTTTTTTGTTGACAGAACGCAGAATTAGTTCGGATCAAAAGTTAAAAGAAAGTTACACAAATTTTATTGAGGAATATTTAAGATTAGGTCATATGGAAGAGGTAGCTGAAGATGACATAGACAGATCTTCCAAAGAGTGTTATTACCTTCCTCATCACGCAGTTTTCAAAACTGATAGCAGCACGACTAAAGTGAGAGTAGTGTTTGATGGTTCTGCCAAAGCAAATAACAATCGATCACTCAATGATTCTCTTCTTACTGGTCAAACACATCAGCGTGACCTTTTCTCGATATGCATTGCGTTTCGTAGACATCTCTACACAATATCTGGGGACATCGAAAAAATGTTTCGCCAGATTAGAGTTCATCCCAATCATACAGATTTCCAACGTATTCTTTGGAGGAACTCAAATAATTTACCACTTAAACATTATCGTTTACTGACAGTTACTTAAGGGACAGCCTGTGCACCATTCCTTGCAGTAAGAACTTTATACCAGTTAGCTCAAGATTCGATTAACATTTTTCCGCGTGCGTCCAAGGTTTTACTTAATGACTTTTACATAGACGATGTCATTACCGGAGCCGATTCCGTCGATGAAATCACTTCCCTACGTTTGGAACTTATAAAATTACTTCGCTCAGGTGGGTTCAATCTCCGCAAATGGACTACTAATTGCTGGCCTTTGCTATTAAGTCTACCGGAAGACCAACGGGAAATAACACCAAGAGAATTCGAGGAGTACAATTGTGTAAAATTACTAGGCCTGCAGTGGTCCCCTGCCAAGGATTCCTTTTCATACAAGGTTAACTTAAGTGCAAATTCGCCTTTAACAAAACGTCACATATTGTCGGAGTCATCGAGAATTTTTGATCCAATTGGGTTTCTAACTCCAGTCATAATTTCTATTAAAATTCTCTTTCAGGAACTTTGGCGCAAGAAATATACTTGGGACGATACTATATCAAGCGAACTTTCAAATAAATGGCAATCTATTCGAGAACAACTTCCGTTGCTTCAGGAGCTGAATATTCAACGAATCCTCTGGACATCTAAGCATAACGTCGAGTTTATTGGATTCTGTGATGCATCACTTGAAGCGTATGCAGCCGTTGTTTACTGCCGCAGTGTGGATTCTACTGGAAACATTATTAGCACTATCGTAGCTGCCAAAAGCAAGGTAGCCCCAATCAAAGTTGTATCCCTTCCACGTCTTGAGCTTTGCGGAGCGGTTGTGCTATCTCGTTTAGTAAGTAAACTTAAAACCTCTTTACAATTCGAAGATATGCAAATTAGTGTCTACACTGACTCAGCGATTGTCCTTCATTGGCTTTCGGCATTGCCAAAAAGGTGGTCGGTTTTTATTGCAAATCGCACATCTGAAATATTATCTTTAATTCCTAGAAAGCATTGGCACCATGTACGATCGCAAGACAATCCGGCTGATTGTGCATCCCGCGGTATTCTGCCTTCTCAGTTGATAAAAAATGATATGTGGTGGATGGGACCAGCATGGATTAAGGACGAGAACACAAAAAGATCTATTTCAACTTATGATTTAGCAGATATTTCTTGTCTTCAATTTGAAGAAAGAAAAGCGCAGCCAGCTCAGGTTTTAGTTTCACAAACTCATACCGCGAACATTTTTGAAATCATAGTCAATCTCTCGTCTCGTTATATGAAATCCATTCGTGTTCTTGCGTACGTCATTCGATTTACTATAAATTCGTGTCGTAGTCGAAGTTCAAGACAATTTAATTCACTTTCATCAGAAGAGTTATATAAAGCAAAGATAAAACTAATAAAATTCTATCAATCGATTACTTTTTCTTCTGAAATTCGAACAATAAAAATGTTAAAGATGCTAAGAAAAGGAAGTAAACTAGCATGTCTTAACCCGTTTTTAGATGAACATGAGGTGCTCCGCGTTGGTGGTCGTATTGTAGAGTCGGAGCTTAATTTTGCAACGAAACATCCGATAATAATTAACAAGGACACTAGGCTCGCGAAGCTCATCGTCGAGTACATCCACAAAAGACACTTACACCCGGGTGTATCTCAGATGTTTGCAATCCTTCGTCAAGAGTTCTACATTATCGGAGTTCGCAACCTGATACGCAAAGTCGTCCACGAATGTGTATCATGCTTCCGTCATCGTAGATTTTCGGTGGAACAATTTATGGGTAACCTTCCTTCTGAGCGTATCTGCTTCGCGCGCCCCTTTAGTAAAGTCGGAGTAGACTATGCAGGACCACTAACATTACGCTTGGCCAGAGGACGAAATCCAAAGTTCGTAAAAGGCTATATTTCGTTATTCGTGTGCTTCACTACCAAGGCTATTCATTTAGAATTGGTGAGTGACCTTTCAACTTCCGCCTTCCTTGCCGCACTTGATAGGTTTGCGGCCCGTCGTGGCAAGCCTGCAGAAATTTGGAGCGATAATGGCTCAAATTTCCATGGAGCTAAGCGGAATTTAAATGAAATGTTTCAACTTTTGATAAGTCAACACCATATAGATGCAGTTATAGACCATTTATCGAGGGATAAAATAGTATGGAAATTTATTCCTCCATCGACCCCACATTTTGGCGGATTGTGGGAGGCGGGCGTAAAGTCGGTCAAGCAACACTTAAAGCGCGTTATTCAGGATCAAATACTCACATACGAAGAAATGTACACCTTGCTTACACAGGTGGAAGCATTGCTTAATTCACGACCTTTAGGGCCTACTTCAGATACGGATCCAACAGCTCTAAGTCCGGCTCACTTTTTAATTGGTGAACCATATATTGCGATTCCTCGACCTGACGAGCTTAATTGCAATAAACACATTTCTCCTCATATTAATTGGTCTCTTTTACAGACACAAAAACAAGGGTTCTGGCGACGATGGCATGCAGAATACTTAACCTCTCTGCAGCAGCGGCCGAAGTGGCACGGCAAACAATTATCACTCAAGATCGGCGACGTCGTGCTATTAAAGGAACCTAACCTGCCACCGTCAAAATGGATGCTTGGCCGAATAAAGCAGTTACATCCTGGAAGAGACAGTCAAGTTCGAGTAGTTACTGTGAAAACACAGGTCGGAGAATATGTCCGACCCATCGTAAAGATTGTCCCCTTGCCAATGGCTGAAAGATCTACCAATCTTTCAGGGGGGCAGCATGTTCCTGAATACTTTATTTTATTGAGCAAATCATTTATCATTTAACTTCATTTTAACTTTACGCTATTAATTAATGAATTGATTGTTTGTTTTACTTATTATTCATACTACAATAGAACTGAGCCAAACATTGTATATATTACTCTATATATTCTTCTTATGCTATTTTCTAAACAACGAATAGTTACAGTCCACTTAAATATTCTCCAATAATTGATTTTTGCTTTGATATCACTCTCTTTCTCGTTTGGACCATCAAGAAGTCAAGTTGTGTAAGAACAAAAAAAAATAATTCACAAATTTGCACTAATTAGAATTGTTCGGAGTTTCTTTTTATTGTACTTTTTTTTCGCATTTACATCATATACAATGCCTCCTTAAAAAGGCAATTATTTGGGGAACAAAATGTCCCATAAACCTCGGGCACAACTATTTCACATTTCTGCGAAAACGAGAAAAGCCAAATGCTGATAATTAACAGCCGTTTTTAACAGTTTCAAGCTCTAACAGAAATCGCTCTAGTGTCTAAACTGTGAGCCCTTGGAAGACTTGTTATGCCTCCTGGAAAAATATATTTATGACGCCTAAAATGTCTTATAATCCTCGGGCACATTTCGTTCGGATTTCTGTGAGAACCGGAAAGCCCAACTGCTGATAATTGACAGCCGCTTTAACAGTTTCAAGCCTCTAATAGAAACTGTTCTAGAGTCTAAATTGTGAGCCCTTGGGAGGCTTGTTGTGCCTCCTTAAAAACGTAATTATTTGGCGCCTAAAATGCCCTATAAACCTCGGGCACATCTCGTTCGGATTTCTGTGAGAACCAGAAAGCCCAAATGCTGATAATTGACAGCCGTTTTAACAGTTTGAGACCTCTAACAGAAACTGCTCTAGAGTCTAAGCTGTGAGCCCTAGCCACGCATGTTATACCTCCAAAAAAAGGTAATTATTTGAGGAACAAAAAGTCTTATAAACCTCGGGCACATCTCTTTCACATTTCTGTGAAAACGAGAAAAGCCAAATGCTGATAAATAACAGCCGTTTTAACAGTTTCAAGCCTGTAACAGAAATTGCTCTAGTGTCTATACTGTGAGCCCTTGGGAGGATTGTTATGCCTCCTTAAAAAGGTAATTATTTGGCGCCCAAAATGCCCTATAAACCTCGGACTCATCTCGGTCACATTTCTGAAAAAAACGAGAAAGCCAAATGCTGATAATTAACAGCCGTTTTAGCAGTCTCACGCCATTAACAAAAACTGCTTTAGTGTCTAAACTGTGAGCCCTTGTGAGGCTTGTTATGCCTCCTTAAAAACGTAATTATTTGGGGAACAAAATGTCCCATAAATTTCGGGCACATCTCTTTCACATTTCTGTGAAAACGAGAAAAGCCAAATGCTGATAATTAACAGCCGTTTTAGCAGTTGTAAGCCTCTAACAGAAGCGGCTCTAGTGTCTAAACTGTGAGCCCTTGGGAGGCTTGTTATGCCTCCTGGAAAAGTAAATTTTTGACGCCTAAAATGTCCTATAAACCTCGGCACATTTCGTTCGGATTTCTGTGAGAACCAGAAAGCCAAATGCTGATAAGTGAAAGCCGTTTTAACAATTTCAAGCCTCTAACAGAAACTGCTCTAGATTCTAAATTGTGAGCAATTGGGTGGCTTATTGTGCCTCCTTACAAAGGTAATTATTTGGCGCCCAAAATGCCCTATAAACCTCGGACTCATCTCGGTCACATTTCTGAAAAAACGAGAAAAGCAAATGCTGATAATTAACAGCCGTTTTAGCAGTCTCAAGCCATTAACAAAAACTGCTTTAGTGTCTAAACTGTGAGCCCTTGTGAGGCTTGTTATGCCTGCCAAAGCAAATAACAATCGATCACTCAATGATTCTCTTCTTACTGGTCAAACACATCAGCGTGACCTTTTCTCGATATGCATTGCGTTTCGTAGACATCTCTACACAATATCTGGGGACATCGAAAAAATGTTTCGCCAGATTAGAGTTCATCCCAATCATACAGATTTCCAACGTATTCTTTGGAGGAACTCAAATAATTTACCACTTAAACATTATCGTTTACTGACAGTTACTTAAGGGACAGCCTGTGCACCATTCCTTGCAGTAAGAACTTTATACCAGTTAGCTCAAGATTCGATTAACATTTTTCCGCGTGCGTCCAAGGTTTTACTTAATGACTTTTACATAGACGATGTCATTACCGAGCCGATTCCGTCGATGAAATCACTTCCCTACGTTTGGAACTTATAAAATTACTTCGCTCAGGTGGGTTCAATCTCCGCAAATGGACTACTAATTGCTGGCCTTTGCTATTAAGTCTACCGGAAGACCAACGGGAAAGAGAATTCGAGCAGTACAATTGTGTAAAATTACTAGGCCTGCAGTGGTCCCCTGCCAAGGATTCCTTTTCATACAAGGTTAACTTAAGTGCAAATTCGCCTTTAACAAAACGTCACATATTGTCGGAGTCATCGAGAATTTTTGATCCAATTGGGTTTCTAACTCCAGTCATAATTTCTATTAAAATTCTCTTTCAGGAACTTTGGCGCAAGAAATATACTTGGGACGATACTATATCAAGCGAACTTTCAAATAAATGGCAATCTATTCGAGAACAACTTCCGTTGCTTCAGGAGCTGAATATTCAAACGAATCCTCTGGACATCTAAGCATAACGTCGAGTTTATTGGATTCTGTGATGCATCACTTGAAGCGTATGCAGCCGTTGTTTACTGCCGCAGTGTGGATTCTACTGGAAACATTATTAGCACTATCGTAGCTGCCAAAAGCAAGGTAGCCCCAATCAAAGTTGTATCCCTTCCACGTCTTGAGCTTTGCGGAGCGGTTGTGTTATCTCGTTTAGTAAGTAAACTTAAAACCTCTTTACAATTCGAAGATATGCAAATTAGTGTCTACACTGACTCAGCGATTGTCCTTCATTGGCTTTCGGCATTGCCAAAAAGGTGGTCGGTTTTTATTGCAAATCGCACATCTGAAATATTATCTTTAATTCCTAGAAAGCATTGGCACCATGTACGATCGCAAGACAATCCGGCTGATTGTGCATCCCGCGGTATTCTGCCTTCTCAGTTGATAAAAAATGATATGTCCAGCATGGACTAAGGACGAGAACACAAAAAGATCTATTTCAACTTATGATTTAGCAGATATTTCTTGTCTTCAATTTGAAGAAAGAAAAGCGCAGCCAGCTCAGGTTTTAGTTTCACAAACTCATACCGCGAACATTTTTGAAATCATAGTCAATCTCTCGTCTCGTTATATGAAATCCATTCGTGTTCTTGCGTACGTCATTCGATTTACTATAAATTCGTGTCGTAGTCGAAGTTCAAGACAATTTAATTCACTTTCATCAGAAGAGTTATATAAAGCAAAGATAAAACTAATAAAATTCTATCAATCGATTACTTTTTCTTCTGAAATTCGAACAATAAAAATGTTAAAGATGCTAAGAAAAGGAAGTAAACTAGCATGTCTTAACCCGTTTTTAGATGAACATGAGGTGCTCCGCGTTGGTGGTCGTATTGTAGAGTCGGAGCTTAATTTTGCAACGAAACATCCGATAATAATTAACAAGGACACTAGGCTCGCGAAGCTCATCGTCGAGTACATCCACAAAAGACACTTACACCCGGGTGTATCTCAGATGTTTGCAATCCTTCGTCAAGAGTTCTACATTATCGGAGTTCGCAACCTGATACGCAAAGTCGTCCACGAATGTGTATCATGCTTCCGTCATCGTAGATTTTCGGTGGAACAATTTATGGGTAACCCTTCCTTCTGAGCGTATCTGCTTCGCGCGCCCCTTTAGTAAAGTCGGAGTAGACTATGCAGGACCACTAACATTACGCTTGGCCAGAGGACGAAATCCAAAGTTCGTAAAAGGCTATATTTCGTTATTCGTGTGCTTCACTACCAAGGCTATTCATTTAGAATTGGTGAGTGACCTTTCAACTTCCGCCTTCCTTGCCGCACTTGATAGGTTTGCGGCCCGTCGTGGCAAGCCTGCAGAAATTTGGAGCGATAATGGCTCAAATTTCCATGGAGCTAAGCGGAATTTAAATGAAATGTTTCAACTTTTGATAAGTCAACACCATATAGATGCAGTTATAGACCATTTATCGAGGGATAAAATAGTATGGAAATTTATTCCTCCATCGACCCCACATTTTGGCGGATTGTGGGAGGCGGGCGTAAAGTCGGTCAAGCAACACTTAAAGCGCGTTATTCAGGATCAAATACTCACATACGAAGAAATGTACACCTTGCTTACACAGGTGGAAGCATTGCTTAATTCACGACCTTTATGGCCTACTTCAGATACGGATCCAACAGCTCTAAGTCCGGCTCACTTTTTAATTGGTGAACCATATATTGCGATTCCTCGACCTGACGAGCTTAATTGCAATAAACACATTTCTCCTCATATTAATTGGTCTCTTTTACAGACACTAAAACAAGGGTTCTGGCGACGATGGCATGCAGAATACTTAACCTCTCTGCAGCAGCGGCCGAAGTGGCACGGCAAACAATTATCACTCAAGATCGGCGACGTCGTGCTATTAAAGGAACCTAACCTGCCACCGTCAAAATGGATGCTTGGCCGAATAAAGCAGTTACATCCTGGAAGAGACAGTCAAGTTCGAGTAGTTACTGTGAAAACACAGGTCGGAGAATATGTCCGACCCATCGTAAAGATTGTCCCCTTGCCAATGGCTGAAAGATCTACCAATCTTTCAGGGGGGGCAGCATGTTCCTGAATACTTTATTTTATTGAGCAAATCATTTATCATTTAACTTCATTTTAACTTTACGCTATTAATTAATGAATTGATTGTTTGTTTTACTTATTATTCATACTACAATAGAACTGAGCCAAACATTGTATATATTACTCTATATATTCTTCTTATGCTATTTTCTAAACAACGAATAGTTACAGTCCACTTAAATATTCTCCAAATAATTGATTTTTGCTTTGATATCACTCTCTTTCTCGTTTGGACCATCAAGAAGTCAAGTTGTGTAAGAACAAAAAAAAAAAATTCACAAATTTGCACTAATTAGAATTGTTCGGAGTTTCTTTTTATTGTACTTTTTTTTCGCATTTACATCATATACAATGCCTCCTTAAAAAGGCAATTATTTGGGGAACAAAATGTCCCATAAACCTCGGGCACAACTATTTCACATTTCTGCGAAAACGAGAAAAGCCAAATGCTGATAATTAACAGCCGTTTTAACAGTTTCAAGCCTCTAACAGAAATCGCTCTAGTGTCTAAACTGTGAGCCCTTGGAAGACTTGTTATGCCTCCTGGAAAAATATATTTATGACGCCTAAAATGTCTTATAATCCTCGGGCACATTTCGTTCGGATTTCTGTGAGAACCGGAAAGCCCAACTGCTGATAATTGACAGCCGCTTTAACAGTTTCAAGACTCTAATAGAAACTGTTCTAGAGTCTAAATTGTGAGCCCTTGGGAGGCTTGTTGTGCCTCCTTAAAAACGTAATTATTTGGCGCCTAAAATGCCCTATAAACCTCGGGCACATCTCGTTCGGATTTCTGTGAGAACCAGAAAGCCCAAATGCTGATAATTGACAGCCGTTTTAACAGTTTGAGACCTCTAACAGAAACTGCTCTAGAGTCTAAGCTGTGAGCCCTAGCCACGCATGTTATACCTCCAAAAAAAGGTAATTATTTGAGGAACAAAATGTCTTATAAACCTCGGGCACATCTCTTTCACATTTCTGTGAAAACGAGAAAAGCCAAATGCTGATAAATAACAGCCGTTTTAACAGTTTCAAGCCTGTAACAGAAATTGCTCTAGTGTCTATACTGTGAGCCCTTGGGAGGATTGTTATGCCTCCTTAAAAAGGTAATTATTTGGCGCCCAAAATGCCCTATAAACCTCGGACTCATCTCGGTCACATTTCTGAAAAAACGAGAAAAGCCAAATGCTGATAATTAACAGCCGTTTTAGCAGTCTCACGCCATTAACAAAAACTGCTTTAGTGTCTAAACTGTGAGCCCTTGTGAGGCTTGTTATGCCTCCTTAAAAACGTAATTATTTGGGGAACAAAATGTCCCATAAATTTCGGGCACATCTCTTTCACATTTCTGTGAAAACGAGAAAAGCCAAATGCTGATAATTAACAGCCGTTTTAGCAGTTGTAAGCCTCTAACAGAAGCGGCTCTAGTGTCTAAACTGTGAGCCCTTGGGAGGCTTGTTATGCCTCCTGGAAAAGTAAATTTTTGACGCCTAAAATGTCCTATAAACCTCGGGCACATTTCGTTCGGATTTCTGTGAGAACCAGAAAGCCCAAATGCTGATAATTGAAAGCCGTTTTAACAATTTCAAGCCTCTAACAGAAACTGCTCTAGATTCTAAATTGTGAGCAATTGGGTGGCTTATTGTGCCTCCTTACAAAGGTAATTATTTGGCGCCCAAAATGCCCTATAAACCTCGGACTCATCTCGGTCACATTTCTGAAAAAACGAGAAAAGCCAAATGCTGATAATTAACAGCCGTTTTAGCAGTCTCAAGCCATTAACAAAAACTGCTTTAGTGTCTAAACTGTGAGCCCTTGTGAGGCTTGTTATGCCTCCTTAAAAAGGTAATTATTTGGGGAACAAAACGTCCTATAAACCTCGAGCACATCTCTTTCATATTTCTGTGAAAACGAGAAAAGCCAAATGCTGATAATTAACAGCCGTTTTAACAGTTGCAAGCCTCTAACAGAAACGGCTCTAGTGTCCAAACTGTGAGCCCTTGGGAGGATTGTTATGCCTCCTTAAAAAGGCAATTATTTGGGGAACAAAATGTCCCATAAACCTCGGGCACATCTCTTTCACATTTCTGTGAAAACGAGAAAAGCCAAATGCTGATAATTAACAGCCGTTTGAACAGTTTCAAGCCTTTAACAAAATCTGCTTTAGTGTCTAAACTATGAGCCCTTGGGAGGCTTGTTATGCCTCCCTAAAAAGGTAATTATTTGGGGAACAAAATGTCCCGTAAACCTCCTGCACATCTCTTTCACATTTCTGAGAAAACGAGAAAAGTCAAATGCGGATAATTAACAGCCGTTTTAACAGTTTCAAGCCTCTAACAGAAATTGCTCTAGTGTCTATACTGTGAGCCCTTGGGAGGCTTGTTATGCGTCCTTAAAAAGGTAATTAATTGGCGCCCACAATGTCCTCGGGCACACCTCGTTCAGGTTTCTGTGAGAGTCAGAAAATCCAAATGCTGATAATTAACAGCCGTTTTAACAGTTTCAAGCCTCTAACAGATAAAGCTCTAGTGTCTAAACTGTGGGCCCTTACGAGGTTTTTTATGCCTCCTCGAAAAGGTAATTATTTGACGTCTAAAATGTCCTATAAACCTCCACCACATCTCGTTCACATTTCTGTGAAAACGAGAAAACCCAAATGCTGATAATTAACAGCAGTTTTAACAGTTTCAGGCCTCTAACGGAAAGTGTCGAAACTGTGAGCCCTTGGGAGGTTTGTTGTACCTCCTTAAAAAAGTAATTGTTTGGCGCCCAATACGTCCTATAAACATCGGGCACAAATCGTTCACATTTCCGTAAAACCGAGAAAAGCCAAATGCTGATAATTAACAGCCGTTTTAAGAGTTTCAAGACTCTAACAGAAACCGCTCTAGTGTCTAAACTCTGAGCCCTTGGGAGGCCTGTTATGCCTCCTGGAAAAATAAATTTTTGACGCCTAAAATGTCCTATAAACCTCGGGCACATTTCGTTCGGATTTCTGTGAGAACCAGAAAGCCCAAATGCTGATAATTGACAGCCATTTTAACAGTTTCAAGCCTCTACTAGAAACTGCTCTAGAGTCTAAATTGTGAGCCCTTGGGAGGCTTGTTGTTCCTCTTTACAAACGTAATTCTTTGGCGCCCAAAATGCCCCTATAAACCTCGAGTACATCTCGGTCACGTTTCTGTAAAAACGAGAAAAGCCAAATGATGATAATTAACAGCCGTTTGAAACAGTTTCAAGCCTCTAACACAAACTGCTCTAGCGTCTAAACTGTGAGCCCTTGCGAGGTTTGTTACGCCTTTTTAAAAAGGTAATTATTTGGTACCTAAAATGTCCTATAAAACTCGGGGCATATCTTGTTCACATTTCTGTGAAAACGAGAAAAGCCAAATGCTGATAATTAACAGCCGTTTTAAGAGTTTCAAACCTCTAACAGATACCGCTCTAGTGTCCTAAACTGTGAGCCCTTGGTAGGCTTGTTATACCTCCTGGAAAAATAAATTTTCGACGCCTAAAATATAACATAAACCTCGGGCACATTCGTTCGTATTTCTGTGAGAACCAGAAAGCCCAAATGATGATAATTTCAGCCGTTTTAACAGTTTCAGGCCTCTAACAGAAACTGTTCTAGAGTCTAAGCTGTGAGCCCTAGGCAGGCATGTTATGCCTCCTTAAAAAGGTAATTATTTGAGGAACAAAATGTCCCACAAATCTCGGGCACATCTCTTTCACATTTCTGAGAAAACGAGAAAAGTCAAATGCTGATAATTAACAGCCGTTTTAACAGTTTCAAGCCTCTAACAGAAATTGCTCTAGTGTCTATACTGTGAGCTCTTGGGAGGTTTGTTATGCCTCCTTAAAAAGGTAATTAATTGGCGCCTGTTGAAAAATGAATTAAGTTATGAAGACAAACTATTATTTACCCTATCTGAAGTATTGTATTTATGAAATGTATTATCTATCGTTATCCTTTTCTTTCATCTCGATCTCTTTCTTGTAATATTTAAATTTGTGTGAATTAACTCTTCTTTTTCACTTGGCTTTTAAACTCTCAACGGATTGGACCGAACAATAAAATTACAAAGTTTCTTTCAAGTCTTGGCCTTTCTTTAACGTTTAAAACGGGTTATTTTTTCTTTATGGTGCCGAAAACCGGGAGATTGGTGAACGGAGACTAAGAATATTAAAAGTGTTTCGTATACAATTCGTTAAAAATGGAATTATCTGCACGAACAGCATACAGAGGGCAAGTAACAAAAATTGTCAAAAGTGCAATTGAATTTTTAGATAGCCCAAACTCTCAACCCAATAAAGCGACTGATTTGGAGGCTTTAGAGGAGGATCTTTCCGTCTTCATCCAACGACTTACGGCAGCACTGGAAACCCTCACTGTAACCGATCAGGAGATTCAGAAGAAAGGTCTTCTCAAGGATGAAGAGTTGGACAAGGAGCTGGAGAAGGTAGCAGAGTATCAAGATGTAGCAATTAGTGCGCTATCCCGCCTGAAAACTCCCATAAAAAAGTTTCAACGGAAATTAACTCCTACAACTCCTATAAGTCCACCAGGCAGGGCATCTCTTGATACGTCAATGGTAAATTGTAGTCTTAAGTTACCAAAGTTACAGCTCAAAAAATTCGACGGAAATTTTCAAGATTGGTTGCCTTTTTGGGAGCAGTTCCGAAGTGCAATTCATGAGAATGATAGCTTAACATCGACAGATAAATTCAGTTATTTGGAATCGGTTCTAGTAGGCAGTGCAAAGAAAATCATTGCCGGTTTTACCGCTTCAAGCATGTGCTACGATGCTGCCATTTCACTCTTGCAGGAGCAGTTCGGCGATCCCGAACGGTTGATAGACAAAAATATGCAGCAATTGGTCTCTCTCCGTTCAGTGCAATCCCGAACAGACATAGCTGGTCTTCGTAATTTGTACAATTCGATAACCTCATGCTGTCGCACTTTGACCGCTCTGCAAATTCCTACTCAGCAGTACTACGTTATGCTAAAATCTATATTGCTTCGTTGCTTACTAGCTGAACTCCGAGTTGATTATTTTCGGTTGGGAGAAAAGGATGATCATATGGAAAAACCGAACGAAACAGAAAACGAAAGCTCATCAACATCATTGCAAATTGGTGACACACAAGTAAAAAGCATAAAGAGATTTCTAAAGCGAGAAGTGGAGTCTTTAGAGAGAAGTAGAGCGATCTCTTTTACGCCATCCACTGTGCAATCCAGACATACTCCTTCCACCGCAGCATGTTTAATGTCACTAAAAGAGAAGAGCATATGCGCATTTTGCAACTCACACCAACACTTAACCAAGGATTGTGATTGCAAACTGTCAATCACAGAAAAAAGAGAGATGTTAAGGAAAAATAATTGCTGCTTTCGTTGTGCCAAGTGAGGACATTCTTCTAAAAAATGTCGGAGCGCTAAATGGATTTGCTGTGACAAGTGCAAAGGAAGACATATCACATCACTGTGCGATCCTTCCTACAATAGAGAAAAGACTTTTTTTACATCGTCATCCCTACCGAAAAATGCTGATAGAGAACATGTCATTAATCTATGTGCTGGTAAAATTTCAACGCCACAAATGTCTCAGCCAGATTCGATTTAACAAAGTGCTACAAATTTATGTGCGTACAACTCTTTGTTTGACAATACAAACGTCTTTTTGAAGACGGCTCGGCGAATAGCCGTCTCCCCGGGTAAAAATAAATTCCTACTCATTCGTGTTATTATCAACGGTGGAAGCCAGTATTCATACATTCGAGAAGATCTTGCAACAAAACTCAACCTTCAATCAATGGGTGAAGTGAACTTTTCCTTAATTCCGTTTGGCTGCAAAGAACAAGCTCCCTTTAGAAAATTCAAGAAAGTGAAGGTGCACATACGAAGCCAATATTCCAGCGAGAGTGTAAATCTGGAAGCAGTTGTCGTCCCGGAGATATGTGTGGATGTTTTGCACGCACCTGATCCATCTTGCGCTCTAGTTCAAAACCTCCAGTAAGCAGTTTGTTTCGAACGAAAACTCATTTTCTCCATCCATCCATAGCACGACGTTACATCTGCCTGCACTCAGCAGTAACGACTTCACATCGTTCTGGTCCCTAGAAGCTATCGGAATTCGTGGTGAAGATGAAGAAAATAAACATCTAGCCGATGAACTAGCTGCTCAGTGCATTGCTAAAAATGGTCTACGATACGAAGCATCCTTACCGTGGAAGAATCCGGATGTTGAAATAAAAAGCAACAGAGAATGTGCTCTAAAGCGACTTGAATCACTTGCTTCGCGATTGTCAAGATATCCAGAAAAATACAGAGAATATGATGCTGGTATTCGGCAATTACTTACAGACGGGTTTGCTGAGTCTGTTCCACCCCAAAACAAGGAGAATGTACACCGAGTGTTTTACTTACCTCACCGACCAGTATATAAAGAGAATAGTACAACGACTAAGATGCGTATCGTTTTCGATGCCTCATCACGTAGCCAAGATTCTCCATCGTTAAATGATTTGCTTCATGTAGGAGATAATCTCTTGCCCGATGTCCTGAAAATATTGTTAAACTTTCGACTGGGACCTTATGGGATCGTGGCAGACGTGGAGAAAGCATTTCTACAAATTGAGCTCAACGAGAAGGATCGTGACACACATAGATTCCTTTGGTACGCTTTTCAGAAAACACCCACATGCCAACCTGAAATACTGGAGTATCGGATGACCAGAGTCACTTTCGGTGTGAATTGCAGCCCCTTTTTATTAACAGCAACTCTGCAATTACATTTCAAGAACGAAAAGGGAAAGTTGCAGTCCACTTGCCGAAAGCTAATGGAAAGCTTCTACATGGACGATTTGGCGATGAGTGTCGACACCGAAGTGGAAGGAGTGCATGTTAGCAAAGATGCTGTTCTGGTGATGAAAGGTGCGAATATGAACCTAAGGAAGTGGAATTCAAATAGCAATCTCGTTCGTCAGGCTCATTGCTCCGATGAGCTACCAAGTGAGCAAAAAGTTTTGGGACTATTGTGGTTCGTGCACACGGATGAAATTGGAGTACCTTTGAAATCAATCGAAGATTTGTTCTCTTCTAATCTAGTGAAGGGAACGAAACGGAATGTCTTGCAAATGATCGCGCGAGTGTATGATCCTCTTGGCATGCTTGGTCCTGTGGTAATTGGATTGAAAATACTTTTTCAAGCTATCTGGCGGGAAAAAATGTCATGGGATGAGATGTTAACGGGAGAGCTTTTACTACAGTGGCAAACTTGGGTGGAAAATTTCAAACCTTTGAAGAATTATGCTATTCCTCGTGCAGCGATTAATTGTTCACTTCCAAGGGCTATACACATTCACATATTTGCGGATGCAAGTTTAAAGGCATATGGCACAGTAGCATTTATTAAAAGTTTTGATGAAGCTGGGAGAAATAATATTTCTTTTCTATGTGCAAAAAGTCGCGTAGCTCCACTTAAAACTGAGAAGATAAAAGAACTTTCACTTCCGAAGTTGGAACTTACGGCAGCATTGTTGGCGGCGCGAATGTCTTCGTACTTACAAAAGTCCCTAAAGATTCCTATTCAGAAATTCTTCCTGTGGACGGTTTCGAAAATTGCGCTTGGTTGGATCCAGGGCGACGCACATCGTTGGAAACCATACGTTCAGAGTCGAGTTACTGAAGTACGTCATCTTACATCCATATCGGACTGGCGATTGTAGGGGAAAAGAAAACCCAGCTGATCTTCTTACGAGAGGAATTATGGCAAACAGTTTGTTGAATTCTGAACTATGGGTTCACGGGCCAGCCTGGCTTCAAGATGATGCGTTCTTGGGTGAAGATGTCAAAATTATCGTTCCTGATAAATTGGCATTGGCGTTATTAGCACCAGTCTCGACTCCCACTCATTCAATGTCTGAACCGTTACTGGACTACAAGAAATATAGTTCATGGGGCTTTTTGCTACGCTGTACATGCTTTGTATTGCGTTTTGTGAAGCTGTGCAGGAAGGAGAAGAAATGTGAATTTTCTCAACCCTCTACTAGTGAGCTCGATGCAGCAGAAACATATTGGCTCAGGTACATGCAAAGAAATTCCTTTAATAATGAAATTTATCTTTTGCAGAAAGGAAAGTCTATACCTAAAACTTCAAAGATAGCTGAATTGTGTCCGTTTTTGGACGAAAATGGTCTGTTGCGGCTTGGTGGTCGCCTTCAATATTTGAATGTTGATTTAAATCGAAAGCATCCCATCATTCTTTCATCGGATTCGTATCTAGTCAAACTTTTGATCGATTATTATCATCAAAGAACCTTGCATGGAGGCGTTAATGTGGTACTGTGTCAGCTACGTGAACGTTACTGGGTTATTAGGGCACGCCCTTTAGTGAAAAGTAGAATCAAAAGGTGCATTACCTGCCAAAGACTTTTTGGAAAGCCTGCATCACAACCATTTGGACAACTTCCAATCGAACGTATAACCCTGTCAAGACCTTTCGATTGCGTCGGAGTTGATTTTGCCGGACCCCTCTACTACCATGACACTTCCACAAATCGAATGATGAAAAGTTATCTGATGGTTTTCACCTGTGCCGCCGTTCGATGTATACATCTAGAAACAGTTCAAAATTTGTCAACTGAGAGCTGTATAATGGGAATGAGGCGTTTTATGGCTCAACGAGGCGCTCCTTCTGTTATTTATTCAGATAATGCCAAATCGTTTCGTAGAGCGGCTCTAGAGCTCGGTGCCATGAGTTCCACGCCGAATGACGAGCTTATGCAAGGATTTCTATCGAGTAAACGTATCAAGTGGAAGTTTATAGTTGAACGAGCGCCATGGTGGGGAGGATTCTGGGAGCGGCTTATAAGGACTATTAAAAATGTACTAAAGGTTGTAATCGGTAAAGCGAAGTTAACTTTCGAGCAATTGCGCACAGTGATCGCTGAAGCAGAGGGTATGGTGAATCTTCGTCCGTTAACATATGTAAGCAGTGACCCGATGGATATTTCGCCACTGACGCCATCACACTTTATACATGGGGAAAGTCGCTCGTCTAACCCAAAACAAACGGTGCCTTCCTCAGGTGATTTGCAGCAATTATGGGCGCAGCGTTGAGACAAACTGGTATGCTGTGGAAACGGTGGCGCGTCGAATATTTGCAACAACTTCGATCGTTTCATCACAGCCAAGTCTATTCATCTTCTCAACTTAAGCCGAACGACGTTGTACTAGTTTTGATTGAAAGTTCGAGCGTGTGAGATTCGATATGCTGATGGAATGAGGACACGAAGACCCGTGCAGCTGTTATATCCACTGGAACTTTCATTGATTGGCCGCCCGGAGGATGTTGAAAAATGAATTAAGTTATGAAGACAAACTATTATTTACCCTATCTGAAGTATTGTATTTATGAAATGTATTATCTATCGTTATCCTTTTCTTTCACCTCGATCTCTTTCTTGTAATATTTAAATTTGTATGAATTAACTCTTCTTTTTCACTTGGCTTTTAAACTCTCAACGGATTGGACCGAACAATAAAATTACAAAGTTTCTTTCAAGTCTTGGCCTTTCTTTAACGTTTTAAACGGGTTATTTTTTCTTTAGCGCCCACAATGTCCTCGGGCACACCTCGTTCAGGATTCTGTGAGAGTCAGAAAACCCAAATGCTGATAATTAACAGCCGTTTTAAGAGTTTCAAGCCTCTAACAGATACTGCTCTAGTGTCTAAACTGTGGGCCCTTACGAGGTTTTTTGTGCCTCCTCGAAAACGTAATTATTTGACGTCTAAAATGTCCTATAAACCTCGGCCACATCTCGTTCACGTTTCTGTGAAAACGAGAAAACCCAAATGTTGATAATTAACAGCAGTTTTAACAGTTTCAGGCCTCTAACGGAAAGTGTCGAAACTGTGAGCCCTTGGGAGGTTTGTTGCACCTCCTTAAAAAGGTAATTATTTGGCGCCCAATACGTCCTATAAACATCGGGCACAACTCGTTCACATTTCTGTGAAAACGAGAAAAGCCAAACGCTGATAATCAACAGCCGCTTTAACAGTTTCAAGCCTCTAACAGAAACCGCTCTAGTGTCTAAACTGTGAGCCCTTGGGAGGCTTGTTATGCCTCCTGGAAAAATAAATTTTCGACGCCTAAAATGTAATATAAATCTCGGGCACATTCGTTCGTATTTCTGTGAGAACCAGAAAGCCCAAATTCTGATAATTGACAGCCGTTTTAACAGTTTCAAGCCTCTAACAGAAACTGCTATAGAGTCTAAATTGTGAGCCCTTGTGAGGCTTGTTGTGCCTCCTTACAAACGTAATTATTTGGCGCCCAAAATGCCCTATAAACCTCGGGCACATCTCGGTCACGCCAAATGGTGATAATTAACAGCCGTTTTAACAGTTTCAAGCCTTTAACAAAATCTGCTTTAGTGTCTAAACTGTGAGCCCTTGGGAGGCTTGTTATGTCTCCTTCAAAAGGTAATTATCTGGTTAACAAAATGTCCCATAAACCACGGGCACATCTCTTTCATATTTCTGTGAAAACGAGAAAAGCCAAATGCTGATAATTAACAGCCGTTTTAACAGTTTCAAGCCACTAACAGAAACCGCTCTAGTGTCTAAACTGTGAGCCCTTGGGAGGCTTGTTATGCCTCCTGTAAAAGTAAATTTTTGACGCCTAAAATGTCCTGTATACCCCGGGCACATTTCGTTCGGATTTCTGTGAGAACCAGAAAGCCCAAATGCTGATAATTGACAGTCGTTTTAACAGTTTCAAGTCTCTAACATGATGTACAATGTCCCATCTCCAACATAATAATAATAACTATCATTAACATTCATTAACTATCATTATCATTAACTATCATTAACATTTACATATTATACTTATGTGAAGCACACAATCAACTAGCGTGGTGGTCTTGACTCTTTGACAGTTTTTCTGAGAGTCAGTCCAATTTGTACTATGAAATAAAGAAGACAAAGAATTGAAAAGATAACGAGTTTAATTGAGAAACACAACATGGCGCAGTCGGTTTAAAGAAAAAAAAAATTACCAAGTGAAGAATAAAGCCGAAAAACATTAACATTAAAACAATAAAATGGCAAATTGTGATTTCCAAAAACCTGGCCCCTTAATAG
This sequence comes from Volucella bombylans, assembly GCA_949129095.1. NCBI lineage: Eukaryota > Metazoa > Arthropoda > Insecta > Diptera > Syrphidae > Volucella > Volucella bombylans. Next base: position 6,268,250 of record OX422145.1, read on the forward strand.
TGGATGGAAATGTCAAAGAGAATTGGCGCAAATTTTACAACATGTGGAAAATATATACGGTGGCCACAAAAACCGACACTGAAAGTGAGGCTATCCAGACAGCAAGATTTTTGTCCTGTGCTGGAGAAAAAGCCATTGAGATATTCCAAACGCTGCCTATAATTGAAGCTAATAAAAACAAAATCAATGAAGTCATAAAAGCATTTGAAACATATTCTATGCCAAGAAGCAACGTGGTCTACGAGCGATATATATTCTTTTCAAGAATCCAAAAGGAAGGAGAGCCGTTCGAGCAGTTTCTATCTGACATCGTCAAATTAGCGGAAAGTTGTGATTTTGATTGCCAAAAGAATGACATGATCAGAGATCGAATCGTCATGGGTATTGCAGAGCCAAACATACGCTTGCAGCTATTGAAGACCGATAATCTTGACCTAACTAAGGCTAAAGAACTTTGTCGCGTGACAGAGCAAGCAAGCATGCAAGCTCAACAGATGCAAGCAGAACGAGGATCATCAATTGCAGTAATTCTAAATAAAAGTCATCAACAACAAAATAACAAGCATTCTAATATAAATTTCAATAGCAGTAATCATGTTTCTAAATTTTTATCTAATTCTAATTATAGATCTCCAATGCATGTAACAAAGAGACCACCACGCTTCTCATATTCCAACGAAGGGGTTAGTTCGTCTTCGCGCTCAATATAAAAATAAAATAATTGAGGCAGATTTTATGGTAGTCGGCAATGATTCAAAGCCATTACTAGGGCTTAGTTCGTGTGTAGACTTAGGGTTAATTCAAAGGGTGCATGAAGTGGGCAATAAGAGTGAATTTATTCTTAAAAATAATGATGTATTTTCGGGTGATGGACGATTCCCAGATAAGTGCTCATTAGAATTAAAACCAAATAGTATTTCTGTAAGTAAACCTCCGAGGCGAATACCAATTGGTATCAGACAAAAAGTTAAGGAAGCACTTGAAAATATGGAGCGTCGCGGAATAGTCAGCAAGCGCGATCAACCGTCTGCATGGTCACACCAGTTAGTAGTTGTAGAAACGGCCAACGGGTCTTTGAGACTATGCCTAGATCCCAGTGCCCTTAACGTGAATTTGAAAGATGAGCACTGTATAATTCCTACACTTGATGATTTTTGTAATGCGATGAGAGAACTTAAGTACTTTTCAGTTTTTGACTTAAAGGAGGGATTTTGGCAGCTTGAATTATGCCAACAATCAAAAGAATTGACAGTTTTTAGCACGCCATTTGGGTCGTATCAATATAATGTCTTACCTTTCGGCATTAAAACGGCACCTGAAAAGTTTCAAAAGTTAAATTCAAAATATTTTGCCAGTTTACCTGGCACATTTGTTTACATTGATGATGTTATAGTTGGAGGAAAATCAAAGAAGGAGCACGACGAAAATGTTGAGAGAGTATTAAAACGAGCTCGTGAAGTAAACGTTAAATTTAACAAAGATAAACTGCAGCTGTGCGTAAATAAATTTAGATATTTAGGTCATATTTTCACTGGTGATACAATTTGTCCGGACCCAAGTCGAGTTGAAGCTATTATAAAACTAAAAGAACCAAAAGACAAAAAACAATTAGAAAGCATTATGGGTATGTTCAATTACCTTCGCGCTTTTATACCTAATTTTTCGAATTTAAACGCACCTCTTAGGGAATTGTTAAAAAAAAATAATGAATTTCAGTGGTCTCCGAATCATAGCAGAGTTTTCAAAGAGATAAAAGATACTCTTGCCAAACACTCCATTCTTCACGTTTTTGATCCGAAGAAGCAAATCTTGGTTCAGACTGATGCTTCTCGAAATGGTTTAGGGTGTTGTCTCCTTCAGGATGGTAAGCCGGTGGCATACGCATCTAAAAGCTTAACTGACACTGAAACAAGGTACGCACAGATCGAAAAAGAATTATTGGCTGTTGTTTATGCTTGTGAGAAATTTAAGAATTACATTTATGGGTACCACTTTACCGTCAATTCTGATCATAAGCCATTAGTAGCTATAGTAAAGAAAGATGTAGGTGAAATTCACTCGACTCGTTTACAACGCATGAAACTGAAACTCTATAGATATGATTTTGAAATTAAGTTTGTTCCGGGCAAGTTCTTATATGTAGCTGACTTATTATCACGTAATTTTATTCATGATCCTTTAATTGATATGGAATCGCCATTAAAAGATCTCGTACACAGTATCAATATGAGTGACCCAAAAAGAAAGATGTTTGAAGATGAGACTAGAAACGATGTTGTGCTACAAACTCTTGTACGCCTGTACGAAGATGGATGGCCATCAAATAAACAACAAGTTCCAGAAAATGTTAGGTTCTTTTGGCAATTTAAAGACAAAATATTTGTAGAAGACGGCTTGGTTTTTTATGAGAACCGAATTTTTGTCCCACACAATTTAGTTAACAAAATGCTAGATGTACTTCATAAGTCTCACATGGGCATAACAAAAACTCTGAATAAGGCTAAGACCACTCTTTATTGGCCCTATATGAATAGGGATATCGAAAAAATGATTTTTAAATGTCGAAAATGTGAAATATTTAGACCGGAAAATAAAAAGCAGTCATTAATTCCACATCCTGTGCCTGAGCGACCTTTCCAAAAACTTGGAATGGATTGTCTCGACTACGGGGGGAAATCGTATTTGGTGGGAATGGATTACTACTCCAAGTGGATAGAACTTCACCCAATCGCAGGCAAAACTGCATCAAGCATTATTCAAATTTTAAACAAAATATTTTCGATTCATGGCATTCCACAAAATATTGTCGCCGACAATCAACCTTTCAATTCATATGAACTCCGAAATTTTTCAAAAAATTCAAACTTTGATTTTATATATAGCAGTCCGAAATACCCACGATCAAATGGTCTTGCTGAGAAAGCAGTACATATTGCCAAATCAATGCTTAGAAAAATTAGTACATCCGAAGGTAGTTTAGAGCAAGCTCTTTTAGAGTATAGAAGTACACCAATCCCAGGAATTGGGTATTCACCAGCAGAAATGCTGATGAATCGTAAACTAAGAACATGGTTACCGATAAAAGATGAAGATCTTGAGCCGAAAATTCCAAATGCCTTGCAAGCATTATTAGAAAAACGACAAGAAAAAAATTTAATGCGTAATAATCCGGTTCGACCCCGTCACGAAATCAATCTTAAGGAAGGAGAAAACGTAGTATATAGACATAATAGGAAGTGGGAACCTGCTAGAGTAGTATCCAAACATGAACGTCCAAGATCATACTTACTTCAAAATGAAAATAACAGAATCATTCGTAGAAATACATTTCACATACGCAGGTCAATGAATTCTCCTCACATAAGGCTACCCGATGCGGAAGAGAGAACACCTGTTGCCTCTAGAAACAATGATCAAAACAATAATCGCTTTTCTCTTGAAATGAAAGATGCCAATCACAACAACTCATTTCCGTTATCGTATAACAACAATGCCGATCAAGAACCCGAATCAGTGCAGCAACCGAGCGGAGAGTATACCACAAGATTTGGTCGAATAAGTCGGAAACCAAACCTTTATATATCTCAGTAAAACTGAATTCTTGTACATGAAATTGTGAAGTAAACTAAATTTCGAAAATTATTATTTTCATTCATATTATTTGTACCCTTACATCTGACTGCTATGAATTTAATTGTAAAGTCAATTAAAAGAAGGGAGATGATGTACAATGTCCCATCTCTGATGTACAATGTCCCATCTCCAACATAATAATAATAACTATCATTAACATTCATTAACTATCATTATCATTAACTATCATTAACATTTACATATTATACTTATGTGAAGCACACAATCAACTAGCGTGGTGGTCTTGACTCTTTGGCAGTTTTTCTGAGAGTCAGTCCAATTTGTACTATGAAATAAAGAAGAAAAAGAATTGAAAAGATAACGAGTTTAATTGAGAAACACAACACAGAAACTGCTCTAGAGTCTAAATTGTGAGCCCTTGGGAGGCTTGTTGTGCCTCCTTACAAAGGTAATTATTTGGCGCCCAAAATGCATTATATATCTCGGGCACTTCTCGGTCACATTTTTGTAAAAACGAGAAAAGCCAAATGCTGATAATTAACAGCCGTTTTAACAGTTTCAAGCCTTTAACAAAAAATGCTTTAGTGTCTAAACTGAGAGCCCTTGGGAGGCTTGTTATGCCTCTTTAAAAAGGTAATTATTTGGGGAACAAAATGTCCCATAAACCTCGGGCACACCTCTCTCACATTTCTGTGAAAACGAGAAAAGCCAAATACTGATAATTGACAGCCGTTTTAGCAGTTTCAAGCCTCTAACAGAAACCGCTCTAGTGTCTAAACTGTGAGCCCTTGGGGGGCTTGTTATGCCTCCTGGAAAAATAAATTTTCGACGCCTAAAATGTCCTATAATCCTCGGGCACATTTCGTTCGGATTTCTGTGAGAACCAGAAAGCCCAAATGCTGATAATTGACAGCCGTTTTAACAGTTTGAAGTCTCTGAGAGAAACTGCTCTAGAGTCTAAATTGTGAGCCCTTGGGAGGCTTGTTGTGCCTCCTTACAAACGTAATTATTTGGCGCCCCAAATGCCCTATAAACCTCGGGCACATCTCTTTCACATTTCTGTGAAAACGAGAAAAGCCAAATGCTGATAATTAACAGCAGTTTTAACAGTTGCAAGCCTCTAACAGAAACGGCTCTAGTGTCTAAACTGTGAGCCCTTGGGAGGCTTGTTATGCCTCCTTAAAAAGGTAATTATTTGGGGTACAAAATGTTCCATAATCCTCGGGCACATCTCTTTCATATTTCAGTGAAAACGAGAAAAGCCAAATGCTAATAATTAACAACCGTTTTAACAGTTTCAAGCCACTAACAGAAACCGCTCTAGTGTCTAAACTGTGAGCCCTTGGGAGGCTTGTTATGCCTCCTGTAAAAGTAAATCTTTGACGGCTAAAATGTCCTATATACCCCGGGCACATTTCGTTCGGATTTCTGTGAGAACCAGAAAGCCCAAATGCTGATAATTGACAGCTGTTTTAACAGTTTCAAGCCTCTAACAGAAACTGCTGTAGAGTCTAAATTGTGAGCCCTTGGGAGGCTTGTTGTGCCTCCTTACAAAGGTAATTATTTGGCGCCCAAAATGCCCTATATTCCTCGGGCACTTCTCGGTCATATTTTTGTAAAAACGAGAAAAGCCAAATGCTGATAATTAACAGCCGTTTTAACAGTTTCAAGCCTTTAACAAAAACTACTTTAGTGTCTAAACTGTGAGCACTTGGGAGGCTTGTTATGCCTCCTTAAAAAGGTAATTATATGGGGAACAAAATGTCCCATAAACCTCGGGCACATCTCTTTCACATTTCTGTGAAGACGAGAAAAGCCAAATGCTGATAATTAACAGCCGTTTTAACAGTTTCAAACCTTTAACAAAAACTGCTTTAGTGTCTAAATTGTGAGCCCTTGGGAGGCTTGTTATGCCTGCTTAAAAAGGTAATTATTTGGGGAACAAAATGCTCCATAAATCTCGGGCGCATCTCTTTCACATTTCTGTGAAAACGAGAAAAGCCAAATGCTGATAATTAACAGCCGTTTTAACAGTTGCAAGCCTCTAACAGAAACGGCTCTAGTGTCTAAACTGTGAGCCCGTGGGAGGCTTGCTATGCCTCCTGGAAAAGAAAATTTTCGGCGCCTAAAGTGTCCTATGAACCTCGGGCACATCTCGTTCGGATTTCTGTGAGAACCGGAAAGCCCAAATGCTGATAATTGACAGCCGTTTTAACAGTTTCAAGCCTCTAACAAAAACTGCTCTAGAGTCTAAGCTGTGAGCCCTTGGGGGCTTGTTATGCCTCCTTAAAAAGGTAATTAATTGGCGCCCACAATGTCCCATAAACCTCGGGCACATCTCTTTCACATTTCTGTGAAAACGAGAAAAGCCAAGTGCTGATAATTAACAGCCGTTTTAACAGTTTCAAGCCTCTAACAGAAACTGCACTAGTGCCTAAACTGTGAGCCCTTGGGAGGATTGTTATGCTTCCTTAAAAAGGTAACTATTTGGGGTACAAAATGTCCCATAAACCTCGGGCACATCTCTTTCACATTTCTGTGCAAACGAGAAAATCCAAATGCTGATAATTAACAGCCGTTTTTACAGTTTCAAGCCTCTAACAGAAACTGGTCTAGAGTCTAAGCTGTGAGCCCTTGGGAGGCTTGTTATGCCTCCTTTAAAAGTTAATTAATTGGCGCCCACAATGTCCCATAAACCTCGGGCACATCTCTTTCAGATTTCTGTGAAAACGAGAAAATCCAAATGCCGATAATTAACAGCCGTTTTAACATTTTCAAGCCTTTAACAAAAACAGCTTTAGTGTGTAAACTGTGAGCCCTTGGGAGGCTTGTTATGCCTCCTTAAAAAGGTAATTAATTGGCGCCCACAATGTCCCATAAACCTCGGGCACATCTCTTTCACATTTCTGGGAAAACGAGAAAAGCCAAATGCTGATAATTAACAGCCGTTTTAACATTTTCAAGCCTCTAACAGAAACTGATCTAGTGTCTATACTGTGAGCTCTTGGGAGGCTTGTTATGCCTCGTTAAAAAGGTAATTAATTGGCGCCCACAAGGTCCTATAAACCTCGGGCACATCTCTTTCACGTTTCTGTGAAAATGAAAAAAGCCTAATGCTGATAACTAACTGCCGTTTTAACAGTTCCAAGCCTCTAACAGAAACTGCTCTAGTGTCGAAACTGTGAGCCCTCGGGAGGTTTGTTACACTTTCTTAGAAAGGTAATTATTTGGTGCGTAAAATGTCCTATAAGCATCGTGCATACCTTGTTCAGATTTCTGTGAGAACCAGAAAGCCCAAATGCTGATAATTAACAGCCGGTTTAACAGTTTCAAGCCTCTAACAGAAACTGCTCTAGTGTCTAAACCGTGAGCCCTTGTGAGGCTTGTTATGCATCCTTAGAAAGGTAACTATTTGGCGCCCAATATGTCCTATAAACCTCGGGCACATCTCGTTCACATTTCTATGAAAACGAGAAAACAGAAATGCTGATAACTTAGAGCCGTTTTAATAGTTTCAACACTCTAACAAAAACTTTTCTAGTATCTAAACTAAGAGCCCTTATTTATATATTTAGTCTTATTATATATTAGTCTTATTTATATATTATTGTGTTTTTAATTTGTTTGCGATTTTTTAACGTACTTGTACTTTGCCGGATCTTGATAGGAAATTGTGTTGGTTCTGTTGGCTGAAGAAAATGAAGCTCTGTTACCTGTTCTCTTTGCTAGTGTCAAGGTTGGTGTACTCGTATTGGTACTACTAAGTCGCTTGGGAAGAATTCTAAGAACTTTTGCAGACTCTTCTTGAATGGATGAGGTTGGGGAGAAGCAGGAGGAGGAAGTGTAGGAGTTTTGTCGTAAAGATGTTGAAATCGCTCGCTTGCGTATGAGTTTATATTTGCCATCGCTACTGGAGCGGCGGATGCTTGTTGATGTTGATGGTATTGGTGTTGATGTGGTAAGAGCAAATTTTTTATAGGGCAAACTACGTGTTTGTCGGACAGTTTGGTGTCGCGGGACCTTATGAATTAATTGTATGTTATGTTCTGCTGAATTGGTGTTGTTTGATGAAATAGTCTTTGTCGATTTGTCGCCAGTCTTAACGTAGTCTGTCGTCAGGAATTCTCCTTGAATTGCATTCGTTTGTTTAGAATGCGGCTCCTTGTTGTCAGGTGTTGACGCTACGTCGTCGGTTTTTGTGTGGTCCTTGGAGTCGTGGTGGTCATCGTCACCGCCATTGCCATCGCTAATTTTATTACTCTGATTGTTGCTACTGTTGCTGGTGTTGTTTTGCTGAGTTTCACTTTCACTGATTCTTTGAAATTCATATTTTTGCATTAGAAAAGATTTTTTATAATGAAATGGTTGTTGATGATGTTGTTGAAATAATGCTGGTCTTAGTTGCTGTATGGTTTGTCGTTTATAAAGCTCTTGGATGGATGGTTTAAGGGTTGCAACAATTGGGGAAGCTTGTTGTGAGCTTATATTGCTTGTTGTGCTGCTGTTGCTATTACTGTTGCTGATGCTGCTAATGGCATTGGCGTTGATGTACGTGTTTGTGTTTATTAATTTGTCGTCCCTGATCGGTCTCATCCATTGTCTACTTTTACTCGTATCATTATGGTCTACCGTGGTGTTATCCGGCGAATTGTTGTACGCATTTTTCGACGAGCTTCCTGACTGGCCGCCTGTGATCCAGGTGTTGGCAAGGGAGCAAATATATTATTTTGTGCTACTGCTGGAGCAGCTGCGTTAAATTGGAAAGGCCCGCTGGAGTTTGTTGCCTCAGTTGATCCTGTAAAGTTAAAACTAGGTGCACTTGTTGTTGAAAACTTAAATACAGACTCTGTTGCGGGTTTATTGTTATTATTGTTATTTGATCCAAAGGAGAAACTACGAGTTCCGGTGTTCTGCGAACTACCGAAATTGAACGCAGGTTCTGACTTCTTTGGTGCCGATGCACCATCGCTACTTCCTGATGATGCAGCTGCGAATGAACCAAAGCCGCTGGAAAATGACGAGGAACCTAAACTGCCGAATGTTGGGGCTGCTGCCAGATTGTTGCTATTCGCTGGGGCTCCTGGTGCTGTTGCTGCTGCTGCTGCAGTTGGAGTCGCATTAAAGCTCATTGATCCAAATATTGGTGTGGAACTTGCTGAACCAAAAACATTGCCTGTTGGCTGTTGTACCGCACCAGCACCAGCTGGTGTGGAAGAAACATTTGATCCAAACAGTGATGTTGTTGCCGGTGGTGCCCCGAAGGCTGGCGACGGAGCTATAGAGGCAGGTTTCGTTTCGCTCACTTGAGAAGAGCCGAAAATTGGAGTTGCTTGGCCGAAAATCGATGCGGGTGATCCAAATGCCGGTGCAGCAGTTGTCGTATTGGCTTTTACCTCCTCGGCTGGCTTGCTGGAGCCCATAGTGAATGTACTTGTTGGCCAGCCCGTAGCTGTGGATGTTGTGGAAGCAGCTATGGACTCACTTGATCCGAATAGAGGTTTCTTACTTTGCGGTGCATTTGAAGCAGCACCACTTCCAAATACAAACGGCGTGGAAGAAACCGCAGTTGTAGATGTTGGATTGGCATTAAGCGTCGAAGAAACTGTAGAAGTTAATGTGGGAGAGGATTGAGCCATAGGTCCTGCAAATAATGAGGCGGGTTTTGACCCAAAAACGGATGTTGTTGCAGAAGTGGTTGTTGGTGTTGTGTTTGATCCAAACAAAGATGGGGTTGGCGATTTGCCAAATCCAAAATTAACCGTACTACTGTTAACAGCTGTTGCAGTTGAAGTTTCAGCTGGTGTTCCAAATATCGGTGCAGCATTCTTGGAAGCGGCACTTGTGGAATTTGTTGCGGGTGATCCGAACAAAGACGGAGGTTTACTGGTTGACTCCTTTCCAAAGACAAAACCTGATGAAAATCCGGCTGTAGATGAAGCTGGCTTGCCAAAAGCGAAACCACCCATAGGACTTGAACTGCTCACGACAGCAGTGGTTGCTGCAGTTGTTGGGGTCCCAAAACCAATTTTAGGCGGCTTTTTATTCGAATCTGATGTTAAAATGTTACCAAATGTAATTGGTTTCGCTGCAAATGTTGGTGTTGGTGTTGGTGTTGAAGTTGAAGTTGCTGTTGAAGTTAGTGTTGAAACAACAGTTGGAGCTGCAGTTTGGGTTGGAGAACCAAATACAAATCCAATGGTTGGTTTGTTTGCTTCCACTGCAGCAACTGGTTTAGGTTCGTTTACTTTAGGAGCTGCTCCAAATACAGATGTACCAATTAGACTGAAGAGTGAAGGATTCGCAGTCGAATTAGAAGCAGAGCTGCTGGTTGCTGTTGTTGAGGTCTCAACAGATTTCTTTTCGGCTGTCGTTGCAGGCAAATTGAATGTCACACTTGTAGGCTTGGCTTGATCTGGCTTAATGCCAAAACTAAATCCTGTTACTGAAGTAGTAACACCAGCAGAGGCTTCACTACCTGCAGGTTTATTGCTCTCCGTTGCTGGAACGCCAAACTTGAAACCAGTTGTGTTAGTTTTCACAACTGGGACGTCCTTTTCAACGTTCGAGGTAGATCCTGTGACCGGCTTGACACCAAATACGAAACCAGTAACTGCTGGAGGCAAACTAGTGGTAGTAGCATCGCTCTTAGCTTGCATACCAAATTTCAATCCTGTCTTATTCTCAGTCTTAATCGCTGCTTCCGCTTTTAGTTCATCCTCTTTCTTACTTCCAGCATTGCCAAATCCAAAGGTAAATTTCGCTGCACTGCTTGTTCCAAAGCTGAACTTTGGCACGTTTTCGTTAACCACCTGTGTACCAGGTTTTGCTTGTTCACAGCAAACGCATTTATTGCGTTCCGCATCGTTTCGAGTCAAGCACGCGTCACATTCCCATTTGGAGGCGGTTTGCTGAGATACCAAATTCTTGAAACCAATATCAGTAGTTTGTAATTTTGTTGCTGAGCCGCTAGATGAGATCCCACCAGTCGCTCCAGCTTTCTTCGTACTACATGCCACACACTCGTTTGCTTCGCTTTTATTGCGCACCATACACGCTGTGCATTCCCAAGTATCAGCTTTCGGCTTGAAAGCATCTCCAAATGTATTTTTAACCACCACATTGGGCAAAGGCAACGTAGAACCTGGTTGTGAAGTCATTTGTGTGTCTTTCTTTGCACGTGGTGTTGTGCAAGCTACACACATATCAGCCGTATCCTTATTGCGAACCATGCACGCTGAGCACTCCCATTCGTTAGAAGATTTCTTGAATTGTGCTCAAAAAAGTGGAGTTTCTGTTGATCCTTCTATAGCTGTGTTGGGTTTCGTCTGAGTTACTTTCATGGGTTCCACCATTTCTGTGGGCTTCTTGAGTGCATGAGAACGCTACCTGTTTTCAGTTGTGGTACTGCAGTAGGTACTGAATCCGGTTTTGGCCCCGCCTTTTCACCCTCATTCTTTCCACCAACCATGACTGGTAAACTGAATTTAAAATTGTTTATGGGAGTAAGTTCTCCATTCAATGGTGCATTGTTCAAGTTGAGTGGTGAGGAAAACTTAAATTCATTGTTCGCGACAATCAGTGTACTTGCTGCAACGTTCGTTCCAAAATTGAAATTTACTGCAGGTTTTGGCATAGCTGGAGTTTGTTTTTCCACCGCCTTTGGCTTATTTGCCATACCAAATGAAAAGTTGTTTGTAGGCTTTGCATCTTTTGACGCCTCAAATTTAAAGTCAGTTTTTGTTGCCGGTGTTGCGACACTAGGCTTCAAAGCGATATCAATCTTCGGCACTGACTGCATGAACGGGAATGCAATGTTCGGAAGATTAGCTGGTGCTGGTGCTTCTTCGACTTCAACAATTGCATTTTTCGAGCTCACTCTTGAACTGGTAGCCACTTAGTTTTTAATCTTACTCACGTGCTTATGATTGTTCTTGTCGTTGGTTGCTTCCTCATTGTCAACCGGGAGCTTGTATTCGCACTCACGGTTCAGGGCTGACTTTGATGTATTGGCGATTTGTCGGGAACGCTCTGTGCAGCTCTGCATTTTTTTCATTTGCAACAGTTGCGACATGGATGGCACCTGCAATTCTTTAAGTGAAGGCAGGAGCTTCTTGGAGTCATTATTGGTAGGATTCAATGTCACCACTTCTGTACACTTCTGGATGTGGCCGAAGCCGATCTTCGCTAAAACGCTTACCCGTAGCAGAACGATTTGTTAACATTGCCGGCGTCTTAATATTGCTGGCCATTTTCTTGGCATCGTTAGGAGGTGTGGAGAAGTCATTTATCAGTTCTAAGATCCTCTTGGCTGTACTGGAAATTGTCGAATTACCTTGGCCATTCCCTTGGGCAAGAGAGTGTGTAGACGATGAGAGCGAATATAAACTTGACGTAGGTCGTATTAAAGTAGGTGCAATACGAACTGATTGGTTGAGTGTACGATTGAATTTATTGTATGCGGCAGCACCTCCATATGTAGTCTTTCCTTTGTAAAACGGCGAAGATGTATTTAAAAGACGGCTGTCACTTAGCGCCGATGTGCTACCATAAATTGACGAGTTAAATTGGCGTCGATTTAAACTGGTCAACGAAAGGGTTGAATTATTTAACATGCCCGGCATGTTCTTCTCCGAAAATAGAGACTTTCGGCCCTCGAGATGACTATAGAAGTTCAAGCCATTACCGGAGAATGTACGCAAACCACGATTGCATGAATTAAACATTCCCGATTTTGGTGGTGCTGTTTGCGCAACACTTGAGCTCCTGCTCTCACCACTTTCAGTGGCTAAGGAAGATGAACGACCCACCAGATTACCATTTGTGAATTTCTGCTTCTTCGAGGTAACCTTAGCGATTTCCTCACTCTCTTCATTGTCATCCTCCTCTTCAATATCATCGTCTTCATCTACTTCTTCGACGGTTATAGTTTGGGTTGTTGGTTCATTTTCCTTTTCGCCTTCATCATCATCGCCAACTTCTAGGATTGTTGTTGTTGTACGTTGTGGAGTGTATGACGATACAGTTGGCGAGGCACCAGCACCAGATTTTCTAAAACTCGACATTGATTGCCGTTTTAAATCGTGTAAACGATAACCCTCATTGGACGACGTTGAAGGTATATTAAGGCTTCTACGGGAACTTATGCTGGTGGTTAGGATGTCTCTCTCGGGTACAACTTCTATTATATCAGAGGAATCAAGTGATGATTTCTTTGTTGATGTAACGCCCCTTAATACATTCGTTGTGGCTGTCGTCTGGGAGAAATTATATGGTGGCTCCTTGTTTTTGCCATATAAATTCATGTGTGATATTGGTCGACGTGCTCCTGCAGTTGGTGTCGACGATACAATTCTTTGACTGCTCTTGGAATTGGTTCTTGTGACCTCAACATTTAGACGTGATCTCTTCGTTGGCGGCTGAGTGGATGCTGGCGAAATATCGTCTTCATCTTCGGCGCTATTATTACTCTCACCCTCGTTGTTTGAATTATTTCCACGGTCAGCATCTTCGCTGCGGCGTCGCATTCGGCCTACCCCACCATTGCTTGTATTCGCCTCGGATGGATAAAACTACTGGGTCAGCTTCTGTGGAAATATGCTCGAGACGCGCGCCTTCACTTTAACGATAATTGAGCTATTTGCATCTTCACGGTCGTCGGCATTGTGCTGATGCTGGGACAACGACGACGACGTTGTAGATGACGATGATTGATGGAGCTGCTGCTGTTGGTTATGGTGGTGGTGTTGGTGATGATGGTGATGCAGGTCGCCCCGTGTGGGGCTATCGGGCTCCGACATGGTTTCCACAACCTCTTACTGGCGTCTTGATTTTATTTCTTTCAATTCTTCTCCCTCTTTAATAAAATGCACACTGAACTTCTATCCGTTGCGATTAATTATTCATCAACTAATCAATTTAATTCAATTAACCGTCGTGTGGATTGAATTTTTGCACTTTTTCCCTATCCACGCGATACAAAAAAAATATTACTACTGTCAAGAATCAAAAAAAAAAAAAAATGTTTGGCCTCGCTCTGCGTTCTATAGTTCTTCTCTCTCGAGTTTTGTTTTTTTGTAATATAATTTTTCTATCTCTTTTCACAGTATTCGTTTTAAGTATTTGTTATTTCACTCATTCACATTACGCTTACGCACAACACACACTTTTTTTTCTATCATCACTGCCGACTTCAATGATGAACGAGTACGAGAACGATGAAAACGACGGCGACCCCCCCATTTTGCTTCGAATTTTCAGACCTTCGACGCTCGATGGAAACTTCGGGTGTCTGGGATTATTAGCTGTTCAATGGTGATTAACTCGTTTGTCACTTCATTGGTAATTGCGGGAATTTTGTTTGTGAGTTTATTTCGCGGCGTAACTTGATGTGGAAATAAAATGAAATGAGAGAAAAAAAGAGAACTTTAAAGTCTTGTTATGACTTCTGAAAAAGGTAATAATTAATTATTATTTATTTCATGCCTAAAATGTCCTATACACCTCGGGCACTCTCGTTCACATTTCTGTGAAAACGATAAAACCCAAATGCTGATAATTTACAGCCGTTTTAATAGTTTCAATCCTCTAACAGAAAGTGCTCTAGGGTCTAAACTATAGGCATTGGGAGGCTTGTGTTGCCTCCTTAAAAAGGTAATTATTAATTATTAATTATTTGACGCCTAAAATGTGCTATAAACGTCGGGCACATCTCGTTCACATTTCTGCGAAAACGAGAAAACCCAAATGCTGATAATTGATAGCCGTTTTAATAGTTTCAATTATCTAACAGAAACTGCTCTAGATTCTAAACTATAAGCCCTTGGGAGCCATTTTTTAGCCTCCTTGAAAAGATAATTATTTTGCGCCCAAAATGTCCTATAAACCTCGGGCACATCTCTTTCACATTTCTGTGAGAACCAGAAAACGCAAATGCTGATAATTTACAGCCGTTTTAACAGTTTCAAGCCACTAACAGAGACCGCTATAGTGTCTAAACTGTGAGCCATTGGGAGGCTTTTTATGCCTCCTGGAAAAGTAAATTTTTGTCGCCTAAAATGCCCTATAAACCTCGGCCACATTTCGTTCGGATTTCTGTGAGAATCAGAAATCCCAAATGCTGATAATTGACAGCCGTTTTAACAGTTTCGAGCCTCTAACAGAAACTGGCCTAGAGTCTAAGCTGTGAGCCCTTGGGAGGCTTGTTATGCCTCCTTAAAAAGGTAATTAATTGGCGCCCACAATGTCCCATAAACCTCGGGCACATCTCTTTCACATTTCTGCGAAAACGAGAAAAGTCAAATGCTGATAATTAACAGCCGTTTTAGCAGTTTCAAGCCTCTAACAGATACTCCTCTAGTGTCTGAACTGTGAGACCTTGCGGGACTTGTTATGCCTCCTTGCAAAGGTAATTATTTGGCGCCCAAAATGTCCCATAAACCTCGGCCACATCTCGTTCATATTTCTGTAATAACGAGAAAAGCCAAATGCTGATAATTAACATCCTTTTTAACAGTTTCAAGCCTTTAACAGAAACTGGTCTAGTGTCTAAACTGTGAGCCCTTGGGAGGCTTGTTATGCATCCTTAAAAAGGCAATTATTTGGCGGCCAAAATGTCCCATAAACCTCGGGCACACCTGTTTCATATTTCTGTGAAAACGAGAAAAGCCAAATGCTTTTAATTAACTGCCGTTTTAACAGTTTCAAGCCTCTAACAGAAACTGCTCTATTGCCTAAACTGAGAGCCCTTGGGAGGCTTGTTGTACGTTGTGAGGGTTTTTGCAACGTCAACTCAAGATTCCTCTCTTTGATTAATAGATGAATCTTAGTTGATTATAAGTTAGACTGTTAGATTATAGAGCCAAGGATATAGACTATGGAAAAATTACTATAGCGAGTGGAGCGAAAAGAGCGAGCGATACGAGCAAAAGAAAAGTCGATCTATTTGATAGTGAGTTCTTCAAGCAACTGACTTTATTACAATAGTTATAAACTTTATTATAGTTATAAACATTCCACAGCTTTCAATTGTGCGGGTATAAAATTCAAATTTTTATAAATGCATGTATGTATATCTAGGATCTAACATTCCGCCCCCTTTGGAAGCTAAGTCTTTCAAGAGGCTAAGAGGGTAATGGTGCAAGCTTGCGAATAACACGCCTGATGACTGCCTTTGCCGTTTTATTATCTGCCACTCTAACTTGACCATCAGCACCATTAATGACTGCTGCTACTCTTCCCAGTAGCCATCTTTGCGGTGGGACGTTGTCTTCGTGAATGAGAACTAAGTCGCCAATTGTGAGGTTGTTGCTATGTGATGACCACTTTCCTCTTCCCTGTAGCTCGTGAAGATATTCCAGGGACCATCTGCGCCAGAAATGAGTCTTTACTGCGTTGATTCGCTGCCATCTCTCGATATAGCTTATTTCGGGAACTTCGATCGCTGGTTCTATGATGGTTTTGAGCGATGAACCAATCAATAGATGAGCGGGCGTTAGGGCTTCCAGGTCATTGGGGTCAGACGACATCGGTGTAATGGGTCGAGAATTCATCACCGCTTCTATCTCGACCAGTGCTGTAGAGAGCTCCGCGTATGTCAACTTTGCTCCTCCTAAGCTTCGATATAAGTGGCCCTTCGCGACTTTCACAGCTGCCTCCTAGATTCCGCCAAAGTGAGGTGCCCTGGGGGGTATAAAATTAAAATTGATACCAAGATTAGTACAAAAATTTTGCAAGATTTCTTGCGAACACTTTTTAAAGAACATATTGCGTAGCTGCTTGAGTTTTGACTGTGATCGAACGAAATTGGTTGCATTGCCGCAATAGATGGTACTTGGCAGACCTCTACGACCAACCATCCGTCTCAAAGCTGCAATGAATGCTTCGGCTGACATGTCAGACACTGCTTCTAAGTGAACAGCCTTTGACGAAAAACATATAAAGACTGCTACATAACTTTTATAAGGCACCTTGCCTCTAATCTTAAGGTACGTTAAGATGGGGCCGCAGAAGTCTACGCCACAATAAAGAAAGGGACGCGAGGAAGTGACTTTCTGTTGAGGCAGGTCACCCATGATTTGCTCCAATAGCTTGGGCCGATACCTAACGCAGTGAATGCATTGCCTTACAATCTGCCTTGCCAACTCTCGAGTGTTTATTATCCAAACCGTTGTCTAATCAGGGCCACCAAAGCCTTAGGACCAGCATGATAATTTGAGAGGTGTATATGACGAACTAATATTTTTGCAAAAATATGGGTTTTTGGTAACAACAATGGATATTTGCACGCGTCAGGAATATCCGCATGCTTCAGCCGTCCTCCTACTTCTAACAACAAGAGACCACTTGTTTCCTGCAGGAAAGGATTCAACCACTTGATAGATCCTTTTAGAGGTCGATTGGTTTTGATTGCATCAATTTCCTCAGCAAACGAATCCTTTCGTATAGCATACATGATATGCAAAAGTGCATGGTCTAATTCCGCGGGAGTTAAAAATGGTTCGGGGTCCTCTTGCAAGTCTTTCATGTTGGAAAGCTTTTTCATGCTTCGAAACCACTTCGCCTCAAATCGGCGACAAAATCGTATATTCGAAGTATCTTGGAATAGGAACTAAAACGCTCGACTATTCCGTGTATTAAATTTGGTATTGTTCCTTTGCAGATGAGGACTGTTTTCCGTTTTTCCAGTGCAATTTCCTCTGATGAAAGCGGAATCTCTATCCGTGAGGGCCAATTTTCATCACTCTCCATCAAAAATCGTGGCCCATGGAACCAGATTGATCCCTTCAATTCGTGAATATCGCTGCCCCTCGACACGATGTCAGCTGGATTCTCTTGTGTAGGACCATGGCGCCATAAGACTCCCCGCGTTTTCGTCTGAATTTCAGCAACTCAATTGCCGACGAACGTGGTCAACTTCGAAGAATGGGTAGCAATCCAATGTAGAACAAAGGCTGAATCCGTCCAAAAGTAAACTTCTGACTGACGATCCTTGAAAATGATCTCAATCTTTTCCCACAATTTGGACAACAGATGAGCTGCACACAGCTCCAAGCGAGGTAGGGATTTTCTATTTATAGGACCCACCTGGGATTTTGATACCAAGAGCTTAACCTGAGTGGATCCAAATTCATCCACCGATCTAAGATATATGCAGCAACCATATGCGTGCATAGATGCATCAGCAAACCCATGTGTCTGAAAGCTGCGCCGGTTTCCCATCAAGACAAATCTAGGAACCGATACCTTTTGTACAGAGTGCAAATCCGTTACGAACCGTTCCCATTCTGCTTCGATGCCTTGTGGCAGTGATGCGTCCCATTCAACCCGTTCGATCCGTAATTGTTGAAGGATTATCTTGCCCTTAATAGTGATCGGACTGAGCAGGCCTAGTGGGTCGAAGAGTGACGACAAAATTGATAAAACCGATTTTTTTTGTCTGCTTAGAAAATGTTTTGGTAGGTTCGTAGGAAAAGATAAAATGGTCAGAAACGGAGTTCCACGAAATTCCCAAAGTGCTAGTTAAACCTGACTCACTCAACTTAATCTTTGTATCAGGTACAGCTTTGTCGATGTTGGGGTAGTTGCTGTTCCATTTTGATAACTCTAACATTGTCGTCTCCTGTGATAAAATCGTCTACGTAGAAATCCTCATCTAATGCACAGGATCCTAACGGCAATGATGATCGATGTTTATCTGCCAAATATTTTAGACCACGGATGGCTAGGAACGGAGCTGAAGTAGTTCCATATGTGACAGTATTCAGCTCGTATGTTTGTATTGGTTCTGTTTCCTTCGTCCTCCACAAGATGTATTGAAATTTTCGATGAGCAGGGTGAATCAGGAACTGTCTATACATTTTCACGATATCGGCTGCCAGAACAAAGCTATGCAAAGAAACCGAAGGAGAATTGTAAATAGTTAAGGCTGGATTGTTGGGCCTATCATGAGAATATCGTTTAACGAAATTTGTGAGGAGGTATAGCAAGACGCATTGAACACTACCCTTAGTTTCGTGGATAAGCTTCCTGGCCTAAGTAGACAGTGATGGGGCAAGTAGTAGTGTGGTCCGTTTAACTTTGGGTCCTTGACAAGCGACATATGTCCTAATTCCTTGTATTCCTCTAGAAACGATGCGTACTGTTGTTTTGTAGACTTATTTTTCGATAACCTATGCTCAAGTGCTAAGAAACGATGAAACGCTATATTGTATGAGGCTCCTAAACAACTCGGCTCCTGTTTGAATGACAGTTTTACCATCAATCGACCATAAGAAGAAATTTCCAGGTTTTCATTGAAGTGTGCCTCACATTCCCTTTGCTCTTCTGTCCACCTTGATTTGGAATCCTGGAGTTCTTCCAACTCCCAAAACCTTTCAACATAATGATCCAATGAATCTTCGCCCCTAGTCAGAAGACATTGTTTCCTATCTTTATCTGGTACCTGGTACTTCCTGAAACGATCCAGCCCAACGTAGTTTTCTGCAAGGAAGGAAGTCCTTCGCCTAGTTTGATCTGACCCAACTTAAGCAAATCAAAGAATGTTTCGGCACCTAACAACAGATCGATTCGGGACGAATGATAGAAATGCTCGTCGGCTAACTCCAGATTTTTAGGCAAATTCCAAGGCGCCACGCTAATATTTGATTGTGGGTGATAACCAGTGATGGATGTGGTGATTAAGAATTCTAGTAATAAAGGGTCCGCTATCTAACGTTTTTTTTTTTCAACTAGTGATTATTTCGTGAATGATAACACTTAGCTCATGTCTGATTTGACAGATAATTAGTTTTATCCTTCCGCTGAACGAATATGGTTGTGTATACGATTGACCTACGCTTCGCTAAGTGGGCCTGCGATCGACTTAGAGAAGATGCCGATTTTGCCAAAAAAATCATCTTTTCAGATGAAGCTCATATTGATCTTGGCGGGTATGTAAACAAGCAAAATTGTCGCATTTGGGGCACAGAAAACCCGCACGCATACATTGAAGAGCCGATACACCTAAAACGAGTCACTGTTTGGTGCGGATTTTGGTCCAGAGGCATAATTGGGCCATTTCTCTTCGAAAATGAGCAAGGAGTGGCCGTTACAGTCAATGGCGATCGTTATCGGGCCATGTTGAACGAATTTTTGTTCACAGAAATTTAAGAGGAGGATATTGGCAACATTTGGTTTCAACAGGACGGCGCTAAGTGCCACACAGCCGAAGCTACACTCGATGTTTTGCGCCCTGTTTTTGAAGATCGCATTATCAGCCGCAGAGCTGATGTCGTTTGGCCACCTTGGAGCTGCGATTTGACACCGTTGGACTATTATTTGTGGGGTGCCGTAAAAGATAAGTGTTACGCCGACTTATTTTTTTTTTTTTGATTCCGATTCCTTTGATGTTTGTTCGATTCTATTGATTTCTCTGGAGGGTTATATGGTACGTATGCACTTGTCCACGCGAAACCGATTACCGAACCGCTATTCACTATGATGTTTTATGTTTGCACTTTTTAATTGTCTTTATGTGATACTTTAATGTCTTTGAGAATCGCAAAATTCTTTTTTGTAGTTTGGGGGGTTTTTTTTTTCTTTTTACGTTTGGGCGCCAAAAATGTACGTTGCGAGGGTTTTTGCAACGTCAACACGAGATTTCTATCTTTGATTAATAGATGAATCTTAGTTGATTATAAGTTAGACTGTTAGATTATAGAGCCAAGGATATAGACTATGGAAAAATTACTATAGCGAGTGGAGCGAAAAGAGCGAGCGATACGAGCAAAAGAAAAGGCTATCTATTTCATAATGAGTTCTTCAAGCAACTGACTTTATTACAAAATGTGGCATGATAAGTAAGTATTATTCTCTACATAATTTAAAAACATCGCATATAATAAATATGGTGGTCACCGCGATTGGCGGTAAATTCAAAATTTCTATGTTTTTTTTCTAAAGTGTTATAATTATAAATATTCCACAGCTTTCAATTGTGCGGGTATAAAATTCAAATTTTTATAAATGTATGTATGTATATCTAGGATCTTAAAAACGTAATCATTTGGCGTCAAATATGTAATCTAAACCTCGGGCACATTTCTTTCACATTTCTGTGAAAACGAAAAAAGGATAATACTGATAACTAACAGCCGTTTTAACAGTTTCAAGCCTCCAACAGAAATTGCTATAGAGTCTAAGCTGTGAGCCCTTGGGGGGCTTGTTGTGCCTCGTTACAAGGGTAATTATTTGGAGCCCAAAATGCCTTATAAGCCTCGGCCACATCTCGCTCACATTTCTGTAAAAACGAGAAAAGCCAAATGCTGATAATTAACAGATGTTTTAACAGTTTCAAGCCTTTAACAGAAACTGTTCTAGTGTCTATACAGTGAGCCCTTGGGAGGCTTGTTACGCCTCCTTCAAAAGGAAAATATTTGGCGCCCAAAATGTCCCATAAAAATCGCCCACATCCCTTTCATATTTCGGTGAAAACGAGAAAAGCCAAATATTGATAATTAACAGCCATTTTAACAGTTTTAAGTCTCTAACAGAAACTGCTCTAGTGTCCATACTGTGAGCCCTTGGGAGACTTGTTATGCCTCCTTAAAGAGGTAATTATTTGGCGCCCACAATGTCCTATAAACCTCGAGCACATCTCTTTCAAATTTCTGTGAAAACGAAAAAACCAAATGCTGATAACTAACAGCCGTTTTAACAGTTTCAAGCCTCTAGCAGAAACTGATCTGGTGCCTGAATTGTGAGCCCTTGGTAGGCTTGTTATGCCTCCTTACATAGGTAATTCTTTGGTGCCCAAAATGTCCAAAAAACTAGGGCACATGTCGTTCACATTTCTGTGAAAATGAAAAAAGCCAAATGCTGATAACTAACAGCCGTTTTAACGGTTTTAAACCTCTAACAGAAACTCCTCTAGTGTCTAAACTGTGATCCCTTGGGAGACTTGTTACGCCTCCTTAAAAAGGTAATCATTGGCGCCCAATATGTAATCTAAACCTAGAGCACACCTCTTTCACATTTCTGTGAAAACGAGAAAACTCAAATGCGGATAAATAACATCCGTTTTGACAGTTTCAAGCCTCTAACAGAAACTACACTAGTGTCTATACTGTGAGCCCTTAGGAGGCATGTTATGCCTTCTTAAAAAGGTAAGTATTTGGCGCACACAATGTCCTATAAACCTCGAGCACCTCTCGTTCACATTTCTGTGAAAACGAGGAAAGCCTAATGATGATAATTAACAGCCGTTTTAGCAGTTTCAAGCCTCTAACAGAAACCGCTCTAGTGTCTAAACTGTGAGCCCTTGTTAGGCTTGTTAAGCCTCCTGGAAAAGTAAATTTTTGACGCCTCAAATGTCCTATAAACCTCGCGCAAATCTCGTTCGGATTTCTGTGAGAACCAGAAAGCCCAAATACTGATAATTGACAGCCGTTTTAACTGTTTCAAGCCTCTAACAGAAACTGCTCTAAAGTCTAAACTGTTAGCCCTTGGGAGGCTTGTTGTGCTCCTTTGAAAGGTCATTATTTGGCGCCCAAAATGTCCCACAAACCTCGGGCACATCTCGTTCACATGTCTGTGAAAACGAGAAAAGCCAAAAGCTGATAATTAACAGCCGTTTTAGCGGTTTTAAGCCTCTAACAGAAACTGCTCTAGTGTTTAAACTGAGAGCTCTTGGGAGGCTTATTATGCCTGCTTAAAAAGGTAATTATTTGGCGAACACAATGTCCTATCAACCTGGGGCACATCTCGTTCACATTTCTGTGAAAACGAAAAAAGCCAAATGCTGATAATTAACAGCCGTTTTAACGGTTTTAAGCCCTTAGCAGAAACTGTTCTAGTGTCTAAACTGTGAGCACATGGGAGGCTTGTTATGCCTCCTTAAAAAGGTAATTATTTGGCGCACACAATGTCCTATAAACCTCGAGCGCCCCTCATTCACATTTCTGTGAAAACGAGAAAAGCCAAATGCTGATAATTAACAGCCGTTTTAACAGTTTCAAGTCTCTAACAGAAACCGCTCTAGTGTATAAACTGTGAGCCCTTGTTAGGCTTGTTATGCTTCCTGGAAAAGCAAATTTTTGACGCCTAAAATGTCCTATAAACCTCGCGCACATCTTGTTCGGATTTCTGTAAGAACCAGAAAGCCCAAATACTGATAATTAACAGCCGTTTTAACAGTTTCAAGCCTCTAACAGAAACTGCTCTAGTGCCTAAACTGTGAGCCCTTGGGAGGCTTGTTATGCCTCCTTAAAAAGGTAATTATTTTGCGCCCACAAGGTCCTTAAACCTCGGGCACATCTCGTTCATATTTCTGTGAAAACGAGAAAAGCCAAATGCTGATAACTAGCAGCCGTTTTATCAGATTCGAACCCTTAACAGAAACTGTTCTGGTGTCTAAACTGTGAGCTCTTGGGAGGCTTGTTATGCCTCCTTAAAAAGGTAATTTTTTGGTGCCTAAAATGTACTATAAAGCTCGGGCATATCTTGCTCAGATTTCTGTGGGAACCAGAAAGTCCAACTGCTGATAATTAGCAGTCATTTTAAAAGTTTCAAGCCTCTAACAGAAATTGCACTAGTGTCTATACTGTGAGTCCTTGGGAGGCTTGTTATGCCTCCTTAAAAAGGTAATTATTGGGCGCCCACAATGTCCTATAAACCTCTGGCATATCTTGTTCAGATTTCTGTAAGAACCAGAAAGACCAAAAGCTGATAATTAGCAGCCATTTTAACAGTTTCAAGCCTCTAACAGAAACTGCTCACGTGTCTATACTGTGAGCCCTTGGGAGGCCTGTTATGTCTCCTTATAAAGGTAATTCTTTGGAGCCCAAAATGTCCTAAAAACCTCGGGCACATCTCGTTCACATTTCTGTGAAAACGAGAAAAGCCAAATGCTGATAATTAAGAGCCGTTTTAACGGTTTTAACCCTCTAACAGAAACTGCTCTAGTCTCTAAACTGGGAGTCCTTGGGAGGCATGCTGTGCCCTCATAAAAAGGTGATTATTTGGTACCTAAAATGTCCTATAAACCTCTGGCATATCTTGTTCAGATTTCTGTAAGAACCAGAAAGTCCAAATGCTGAAAATTAGCAGCCATTTTAACAGTTTCAAGACTCTAACAGAAACAGCTCTCGTGTCTATACTGTGAGCCCTTGGGAGGCTTGTTGTGCGTCCTTAAAAAGGTAATCATTTGGCGCCCAATATGTAATATAAACCTCGAGCACATCTCTTTCACATTTCTGTAAAAACGAAAAAAGCCTAATGCTGGTAACTAACAACCGTTTTAACAGTTTCAAGCCTCTAAGAGAAACTGCTCTATATTATAAACTGCGAGCCCTTGGGAGGCTTGTTGTTCCTCCTTACAAAGGTAATTATTTGCCGCCCAAAATGTCCTATAAGCATATCTTGTTCATATTTCTGTGAGAACCAGAAAGCCCGAATGCTGATAATTAGCAGTCGTTTTAACAGAGTCAAGCCTCCAACAAAATCTGCTCTAGTGTCTATACTGTGAGCCCTTGGGAGGCTTGTTATGCCTACTTAAAAAGGTAATTATTTGGCACCCAAAATGTCCTATAAATCTCGAGCACATCTCGTTCACATTTCTGTGAAAACGAGAAAAGCCAAATGTTGATAATTAACAGCCGTTTTAACAGTTTCAAGCCTCTAACAGAAACTGCTCTAGAGTCTAAACTGTGAGCCCTGGGGAGGCTTGTTATGCCTCCTGTAAAAGTAAATTTTTGGCGCCTAAATGTCCTATAAACCTCGGGCACATATCGTTCGGATTTCTTTGAGATCCAGAAAGCCCACATGCTGATAAGTAACAGCCGTTTTAACAGTTTCAAGCCTCTAACAGAAACTGCTCTATATTATAAACTGTGAGCCCTTGGGAGGCTTGTTGTTCCTCCTTACAAAGGTAATTATTTGCCGCCCAAAATGTCTTATAAGCATATCTTGTTCATATTTCTGTGAGAACCAGAAAGCCCGAATGCTGATAATTAGCAGTCGTTTTAACAGAGTCAAGCCTCCAACAAAATCTGCTCTAGTGTCTATACTGTGAGCCCTTGGGAGGCTTGTTATGCCTCCTTAAAAAGGTAATTATTTGGCGCCCACAATGTCCTATAAATCTCGAGCACATCTCGTTCATATTTCTCTAAAAACGAGAACAGCCAAATGCTGATAACTAACAGCCGTTTCAACAGTTTCAAGCCCTTAACAGAAACTGTTCTAGTGTCTAAACTGTGAGCCCTTGGGAGGCTTGTTATACCTCCTTAAAAATGTAATTGTTTGGCGCCCACAACGTCCTATAAACCTTGAGCAAATCTCTTTCACTTTTCTGTGAAAACTAAAAAAGCCAAATGCTGATAATTAGCAGCCGTTTGAACAGTTTCAAGAATCTAACAACAACTGCTCTAGTGTCTAAACTGAGAGCCCTTGGGAGGCTTGTTACGCCTCCTTAAAACGGTAATTATTTGGCGCCCAAAATGTATTCTAAAACTCGGGCACAACTCTTTCACATTTCTGTGAAAACGAAAAAGCCTAATGCTGGTAACTAACAGCCGTTTTAACAGTTTCAAGCCTCTAACAGAAACTGCTGTAGTGTCTAAACTGAGAGCCCGTGGGAGGCTTGTTATGCCTCCTTAAAAAGGTAATTATTTGGCACCCAAAATGTAATCTAAACCTCGGGCACACCTCTTTCACATTTCAGTGAAAACGAAAAAAGCCTAATGCTGGTAACTAACAGCCGTTTTAACAGTTTCAAGCCTCTAAAAGAAACTGCTCTAGTGTCTAGACTGTGAGCCCTTGGAAGGTTTGTTACGCCTTCTTAAAAATGTAATTATTTGGTGCCTAAAATGTCCTATAAGCCTCGGGCATATCTTGTTCATATTTCTGTGAGAACCAGAAATCCCAAATAATGATAATTAGCAGCCGTTTTAGCAGAGTCAAGCCTCTAACAGAATCTGGTCTAGTGTCTATACTGTGAGCCCTTGGGAGGCTTGTTATGCCTCCTTAAAAAGGTAATTATTTGGCGCCCACATTGTCCGATAAACCTAAATGTCTAAATGTTCTACAGACCTCGGGCATATCTTATTCAGATTTCTCTGAGAACCAGCAAGCCCAAATGCTGATAATTAGCAGCCGTTTTAACAGAGTCATGCTTCTAACAGAATCTGCTCTAGTGTCTATACTGTGAGTACTTGGGAGGCTTGTTATGCCGCCTTAAAAAGGTTATTATTTGGCGCCCACAACGTCCTATAAACCTCGGACACATCTCTTTCACGTTTCTGTGAAAACGAGAAAATCCAAATGCTGATAATTAACAGCCGTTTTAACAGTTTCAGGCCTCTAACGGAAACTGCTCTATAGTCTAAACTGTGAGCCCGTGGGAGGCTTGTTGTGCCGCCTTGCAAAGCTAATTATTTGGCGCCCAAAATGTCCAATAAACCTCGGGAACTTCTCGTTCACATTACTGTTAAAAACGAGAAAAGCCAAAAGCTGATAATTAACAGCCGTTTTAACGGTTTCAAGCCTCTAACAGAAACTGCTGTAGTGTCTAAACTGAGAGCCCGTGGGAGGCTTGTTATGCCTCCTTAAAAAGGTAATTATTTGGCACCCAAAATGTAATCTAAACCTCGGGCACACCTCTTTCACATTTCAGTGAAAACGAAAAAAGCCTAATGCTGGTAACTAACAGCCGTTTTAACAGTTTCAAGCCTCTAAAAGAAACTGCTCTAGTGTCTAGACTGTGAGCCCTTGGAAGGTTTGTTACGCCTTCTTAAAAATGTAATTATTTGGTGCCTAAAATGTCCTATAAGCCTCCGGCATATCTTGTTCATATTTCTGTGAGAACCAGAAATCCCAAATAATGATAATTAGCAGCCGTTTTAGCAGAGTCAGGCCTCTAACTGAATCTGATCTAGTGTCTATACTGTGAGCCCTTGGGAGGCTTGTTATGCCTCCTTAAAAAGGTAATTATTTGGCGCCCACAATGTCCGATAAACCTAAATGTCTAAATGTCCTACAGACCTCGGGCATATCTTATTCAGATTTCTCTGAGAACCAGAAAGCCCAAATGCTGATAATTAGCAACCGTTTTAACAGAGTCATGCCTCTAACAGAATCTGCTCTACTGCCTTAACTGCGAGCAATTGGGAAGCTTGTTATGCCTCCGTAAAAAGGTAATTATTTTGCGCCCATAAAGTCCTATAAACCTCGGCCACATCTCGTTCACATTTCTGTGGAAACCAGAAAAGCCAAATGCTGATAACTAACAGCCGTTTTAGCAGTTTCAAGACCTTAACAGAAACGGTTCTAGTGTCTAAACTGTGAGCCCTTGGGAGGCTCTTTATGCCTCCTTAAAAAGGTAATTATTTGGCGCCCACAATATCCTATAAACCTCGAGCACACCTCGTTCACATTTCTGTGAAAACGAGAAAAGCCAAATGATGATAATTAACAGCAGTATTAACGGTTTTAAGCCTCTAACCGAAACTGTTCTAGTGTTTAAACTGAGAGCCCTTGGGAGGCTTGTTGTGCCTTCTTAAAAAGGTAATTATTTGGCGCCCACAATGTCCGATAAACCTAAATGTCTAAATGTCCTACAGACCTCGGGCATATCTTATTCAGATTTCTCTGAGAACCAGAAAGCCCAAATGCTGATAATTAGCAACCGTTTTAACAGAGTCATGCCTCTAACAGAATCTGCTCTACTGCCTTAACTGCGAGCCCTTGGGAAGCTTGTTATGCCTCCGTAAAAAGGTAATTATTTTGCGCCCATAAAGTCCTATAAACCTCGGCCACATCTCGTTCACATTTCTGTGGAAACCAGAAAAGCCAAATGCTGATAATTAACAGCCGTTTTAACAGTTTTAAGCCTCTAACAGAAACTGCTCTAGTGTCATTACTGTGAGCCCCTGGGAAGCTTGTTATGCCTCCTTAAAAAGGTAATTATTTGGCGCCCACAATATCCTATAAACCTCGGGCACATCTCGTTCACATTTCTGTGAAAACGAGAAAAGCCAAATGATGATAATTAACAGCAGGTTTAACGGTTTTAAGCCTCTAACCGAAACTGTTCTAGTGTTTAAACTGAGAGCCCTTGGGAGGCTTGTTGTGCCTTCTTAAAAAGGTAATTATTTGGCGCCCATAATGTATTCCAAACCTCGGGCACATCTTTTTCATATTTCTCTGAAAACGAGAAAAGCCAAATGCTGATAATTAACAGCCGTTTTAACAGTTTTAAGCCTCTAACAGAAACTGCTCTCGTGTCTATACTGTGAGCCCTTGGGAGGCTTGTTATGCCTCCTTAAAAAGGTAATTATTTTTCGCCCATAATGTCCTATAAACCTAGAGCACACCTCATTCACATTTCTGTGAAAACGAGAAAACTCAAATGCTGATAAATAACAACCCTTTTAACAGTTTAAAGAATCTACCAGAAACTACTCTAGTGTCTATACTGTGAGCCCTTGGGAAGCTTGTTATGCCTCCGTAAAAAGGTAATTATTTTCTGCCCATAAAGTCCTATAAACCTCAGCCACATCTCGTTCACATTTCTGTGGAAACCAGAAAAGCCAAATGCTGATAACTAACAGCCGTTTTAGCCGTTTCAAGACCTTAACAGAAACGGTTCTAGTGTCTAAACTGTGAGCCCTTGGGAGGCTCGTTATGCCTCCATTAAAAGGTAATTATTTGGCGACCACAATGTCCTATAAACCTCAAGCACATCTCGTTCACATTTCTGCGAAAACGAGAAAACGCAAATGCTGATAATTAACAGCCATTTTAGCGGTTTTAAGCCACTAACAGAAATTGCTCGGGTGTCTAAACTGTGAGCCCTTGTTAGGATTGTTATGCCTCATTACAAAGGTAATAATTTGGGGAACAAAATGTCCCATAAACTTCGGGCACATTTCTGTGAAAACGAGAAAAACCAAATGCTGATAATTAACAGCCGTTTTAACGGTTTTAAGCCACTAACAGAAACTGATCTAGTGTCTAAACTGTGAGCCCATGGGAGCATTGCTATGCCTTCTTATAAAGGCAATTATTTGACGCCCAAAATGTCCAATAAAATTCGGGCATATCTTGTTCAGATTTCTGTGAGAACCAGATGGCCCAAATGCTGATAATTAACAGCCGTTTTAAAAGTTTCAACCCTCTAACAGAAACTGTTCTAGTGTCTACACTGTGAGCCCTTGGGAGGCTTGTTATGCCTCCTTAAAAAGGTAATTATTTGGCGCCCACAATGTCCCATAAACCTCGGGCACATCTCTTTCATATTTCTGTGAAAATGAGAAAAGTAAAATGCTGATAATTAGCAGCCGTTTTAACAGTTTTAAGCCTCTAACAGAAACTGCTCTAGTGTCTATACTGTGAGCCCTTGGGAGGCTTGTTATGCGTCCTTAAAAATGTAATTCCTTGGAGCCCACAACTTCCTGTAAATCTCGAGCACATCTTTTTCATTCTTCTGTGAAAACGAAAAAAGCCAAATGCTGATAATTAACAGAAGTTTTAGCAGTTTCAAGCCCTTAACCGAAACCGTTCTAGTGTCTAAACTGTGAGCTCTTGGGAGGCTTGTTATGCCTCCTTAAAAAGGTAATTATTTGGCGCCCACAATGTCCCATAAAAGTCGGGCACTTCTCTTTCACATTT
Organism: Volucella bombylans; assembly: GCA_949129095.1. Classification (NCBI taxonomy): domain Eukaryota; kingdom Metazoa; phylum Arthropoda; class Insecta; order Diptera; family Syrphidae; genus Volucella; species Volucella bombylans. The sequence goes on from OX422145.1 coordinate 6,297,485, forward strand.
CTGTGAAAACGAAAAAAGCCTAATGCTGATAACTAACAGCCGTTTTAGCAGTTTCAAGCCTCTAACAGAAACTGCTGTAGTGTCTAGACTGTGAGCCCTTGTGATTTTTGTTACGCCTTCTTAAATAGGTAATTATTTGGTGCCTAAAATGTCCTATAAACCTCGGGCATATCTTATTCAGATTTCTGTGAGAACAAGAAAGCCCAAATGCTGATAATTAGCAGCCGTTTTAACAGAGTCAAGCCTCTACCAGAATCTGCTCTAGTGTCTATACTGTGAGCCCTTGGGAGGCTTGTTATGCCTACTTAAAAAGGTAGTTATTTGGCACCCAAAATGTCCTATAAACCTCGGGCACATCTCGTTCACATTTCTGTGAAAACGAGAAAAGCCAAATGCTGATAATTAACAGCCGTCTTAACGGTTTTAAGCCTCTAACAGAAACTGTTCTAATGTCTTAACTGAGAGCCCTTGGGAGGCTTGTTATCCCTCCTTAAAAAGGTAATTATTTGGCGCCCAAAATGTAATCTAAACCTCGGGCACACCTCTTTCATATTTTTGTGAAAACGAGAAAAGCCATATGCTGATAATTAACAGCTGTTTTAACGGTTTTAAGCCTCTAACAGAAACTGATCTAGTGTCTAAACTGTGAGCCTTTGGGAGGTTTGTTATGCCTCCTTACAAAGGTAATTGTTTGCCGCCCAAAACGTCCAATAAACCTCGGGCACATCTCGTTCACATTTCTGGGAAAACGAGAAAAACCAAATGCTGATAATTAACAGCCATTTTAACGGTTTCAAGACACTAACAGAAACTGCTCTACTGTCTAACCTGTGAGCCCTTGGGAGGCTTGTTATGCCTCCTTAAAAAGGTAATTATTTGGCGCCCAAAATGTAACCTAAACCTCGGGCGCATCTCTTTCACATTTCTGTGAAAACGAAAAAAGCCTAATGCCAATAACTAACAGCCGTTTTAACACTTTCAAGACTCTAACAGAAACTGGTCTAGTGTCAAAACTGAGAGCCCTTGGGAGGTTTGTTACGCCTCCTTAAAAAGGAAATTATTTGCCGCCCACAATGTCCTATAAACCTAGAGCACATCTCATTCACATTTCTGTGAAAACGAGAAAAGTCAAGTGCTGATAAATGACAGTCGTTTTAATAGTTCCAAGCCTCTAACAAAAACTACTGTAGTGTGTATACTGTGAGTCCTTGGAAGGCATGTTATGCCTCCTTAAAAAGGTAATTATTTGGAGCCCGAAATGTAACCTAAACCTCGGGCGCATCTCTTTCACATTTCTGTGAACACGAAAAAAGCCTAATGCTAATAACTAACAGCCGTTTTAACACTTTCAAGCCTCTAACAGAAACTGCTCTAGTGTCTAAACTGTGAGCCCCTGGGAGGCTTGTTATGCCTCCTTAAAAAAACAATTATTTGGCGCCCAAAATGTAATCTCAATCTCGGGCACACCTCTTTCACATTTCTGTGAAAACGAAAAAAGCGTAATTCTGTTAACTAACAGCCGTTTTAGCAGTTTCAAGGTTCTAACATAAACTGCGCTAGTGTCTAAACTGTGAGCCCTTGGGAGGTTTGTTGCACCTTCTTAAAAATGTAATTATTTGCTGCCTAAAATGTCCTATAAACCTCGAGCACATCTCGTTCACATTTCTGTGAAAACGATAAAAGCCAAATGCTGATAATTAACAGCCGTTTTAACGGTTTGAAGCCTGTAACAGAAACTGGTCTAGTGTCTAAACTGAGAGCCCTTGGGGGGCTTGTTACGCCTCCTTAAAAAGGTAATTATTTGGTACCCAAAATGTAATCTAAACCTCGGGCACACCTCTTTCATATTTCTGTGAAAACGAGAAAACTCAAATGCATAAATGACAGCCGTTTTAACAGTTTCAAGCCTCTAACAGAAACTACTATCCTGTCTATACTGTGACCCCTTTGGAGGCATATTATGCCTCTTTAAAAAGGTAATTATTTGGCGCCCACAATGTTCTATAAACCTCGAGCACATCTCTTTCACCTTTCTGTGAAAACGAGAAAAGCGAAATGCTGATAATTAACAGCCATTTTAACGGTTCTAAGCCTCTAACATAAACTGCTTTAGTGTCTACACTGTGAGCCCATGGGAGGGTTGTTATACATCCTTAAAAAGGTAAATATTTTGCGCCCACAATGTCCTCTAAACATAGAGCACATCTCATTCACATTTCTGTGAAAACGAGAAAACTCAAATGCTGATAAATGACAGCCGTTTTAATAGTTTCAAGCCTCTAACAGAAACTACTGTAGTGTGTACACTGTGAGCCCTTGGAAGGCATGTTATGCCTCCTTAAATAGGTAATTATTTGTCGCCCACCATGTCCTATAAAGCTCGAGCACATCTCGTTCATGTTTCTGTGAAAACGAGAAAAACCAAATGCTGATAATTAACAGCCATTTTAACGGTTTTAAGCCACTAACAGAAACTGCTCTAGTGTCTAAACTGTGAGCCATTGGGAGGCTTGTTATGCCTCCTTAAAAAGGTAACTATTTGGCGCACAAAATGTAATCTAAACCTCGGGCACATCTCGTTCACGTTTCTGTGAAAACGAAAAAAGCCAAATGCTGATAACTAACAGCCATTTTAACAGTTTCAAGCCTCTAACAAAAACTGCTTTAGTGTCTACACTGTGAGCCCATGGGAGGGTTGTTATACATCCTTAAAAAGGTAAATACTTTGCGCCGACAATGTCCCATAAACATAGAGCACATCTCATTCACATTTCTGTGAAAACGAGAAAACTTAAATGCTGATAAATGACAGCCGTTTTAATAGTTTCAAGCCTCTAACAGAAACTACTGTAGTGTGTACACTGTGAGCCCTTGGAAGGCATGTTATGCCTCCTTAAATAGGTAATTATTTGTCGCCCACCATGTCCTATAAAGCTCGAGCACATCTCGTTCATGTTTCTGTGAAAACGAGAAAAACCAAATGCTGATAATTAACAGCCATTTTAACGGTTTTAAGCCACTAACAGAAACTGCTCTAGTGTCTAAACTGTGAGCCCTTGGGAGGCTTGTTATGCCTCCTTAAAAAGGTAATTATTTGGCGCCCAAAATGTAGCCTAAACCTCGGGCACATCTCTTTCACATTTCTGTGAAAACGAAAAAGCCCTAATGCTAATAACTAACAGCCGTTTTAACACTTTCAAGCCTCTAACAGAAAGTGCTCTAGTGTCTATACTGTGAGTCCTTGGGGGGTTTGTTATGCCTCCTTAAAAAGGTAATTATTTGGTGCCCAAAATGAGATCTAAACCTCGGGCACACCTCTTTCACTTTTCTGTGAAAACGACAAAAGCCTAATGCTGGTAACTAACAGTCGTTTTAACAGTTTGAAGGTTCTAACTGAAACTGCTCTAGTGTCTAAACTGTGAGCATTTGGGAGGTTTGTTACACCTCCTAAAAAATGTAATTATTTGGTGCCTAAAATATCCTATAAACCTCGGGCACATCTCGTTCGGATTTCTGTGAGAACCAGAAAGCCCAAATGCTGATAATTAACAGCCGTTTTAACAGTTTCAAGCCTCTAACAGAAACTGCTCTATATTCTAAACTGTGAGCTCTTGGGAGGCTTGTTGTGCCTATTTACAAAGGTAATTATTTGCCGCCCAAAATGTCCTATAAGCCTCGGGCACATCTCGTTCACATTTCTGTAAAAACGAGAAAAGCCAAATGCAGATAATTAACAGCCGTTTTAACGGTTTGAAGCATCTAACAGAAACAGCTCTAGTGTTTAAACTGAGAGCCCTTGGGAGGCTTGTTATGCCTCCTTAAAAAGGTAAATATTTAGCGCCAAAATGTGTTATAAACTTCGGGCACATCTCTTTCATATTTCTGTGAAAACGAGAAAAGCCAAATGCTGATAATTAGCAGCCGTTTTACAAATTTGATACGCCTCCTTAAAAATGTAATTATTTGGCACCCAAAATGTAATCTAAACGTCGGGCACACCTCTTTCACATTTCTGTGAAAATGAGAAAACTCAAATGCTGATAAATGACAGCCGTTTTAACAGTTTCAAGCCTCTAACAAAAACTAATCTCGTGTCTATACTTTGACCCCTTGAGAGGCATATTATACCTCCTTAAAAAGGTAATTATTTGGCGCCCACAATATCCTATAAACCTCGGGCACACCTCTTTCACATTTCTGTGAAAACGAAAAAAGCCTAATGCTGGTAACTAACAGCCGGTTTAACAGTTTCAAGCCTCTAACAGAAACTGCTCTAGTGTCTAAACTGTGAGCCTTTGGGAGGTTTGTTACGCCTTCTTGAAAAGGCCTCTAACAGAAACTGCTCTAGTGTCTAAACTGTGAGCCCCTGGGAGGCTTGTTATGCCTCTATAAAAAGCTAATCATTTGGCGCCCAATATGTAATCTAAACCTCGAGCACATCTCTTTCACATTTCTGTGAAAACGATAAAATCCAAATGCTGATAATTAACAGCCGTTTTAAGAGTTTCAAGCCTCTAACAGAAACCGCTCTAGTGTCTAAACTGTGAGCCCTTGGCAGGCTTGTTATGCCTCCTGGAAAAGTAAATTTTTGGCGCCTAAAATGACCTATAAAACTCGGGCACATCTCGTTCGAATTTCTGTGAGAACCAGAAAGCCCAAATGCTGATAATTAAGAGCCGTTTTAACAGTTTCAAGCCTCTAACAGAAACTGCTCTAGTGTCTATACTGTGAGCCCTTGGAAGGCTTGTTATGCCTCCTTAAAAAGGTAATTATTTGGGGAACAAAATGTCCCATAAAACTCCGTTTTAACAGTTTCAAGCCTCTAACAGAAACTGCTCTAGAGTCTAAGCTGTGAGCCCTTGGGAGGCTTGTTATGCCTCCTTACAAAGGTAATTACTTGGCGCCCAAAATGTCCTATAAACCTCGTGCACACCTCGTTCACATTTCTGTGAAAACGAGAAAAGCCAAATGCTGATAATTAACAGCCGTTTTAAAAATTTCAAGCCTCTAACAGAAACTAGTCTAGTGTCTAAACTGAGAGCCCTTGGGAGGCTTGTTACGCCTCCTTAAAAAGGTAATTATTTGGCACCCAAAATGTAATCTAAACGTCGGGCACACCTCTTTCACATTTCTGTGAAAACGAGAAAACTCTAATGCTGATAAATGACAGCCGTTTTAACAGTTTCAAGCCTCTAACAGAAACTACTCTCGTGTCTATACTGTGACCCCTTGGGAGGCATATTATGCCTCCTTAAAAAGGTAATTATTTGGCGCCCACAATGTCCTATAAACCTCGAGCACATCTCGTTCACATTTCTGTGAAAACGATAAAAGCCAAATGCTGATAATTAACAGCCGTTTTAACGGTCTTAAGCCACTAACAGAAACTGCTCTAGTGTCTAAACTGTGAGCCATTGTGAGGCTTGTTATGCCTCCTTAAAAAGGTAACTATTTGGCGCACAAAATGTAATCTAAACCTCGGGCACACCTCTTTCACATTTCTGTGAAAACGAAAAAAGCCTAATGCTGGTAACTAACAGCCGTTTTAACAGTTTCAAGCCTCTAACAGAAACTGCTCTAGTGTCTAAACTGTGAGCCCTTGGGAGGTTTGTTACGCCTTCTTGAAAAGGTAATTATTTGGCGCCCACAACGTCCTATAAACCTCGGGCACATCTCGTTCATATTTCTGTGAAAACGAGAAAAGCCAAATGCTGATAATTAGCAGCCGTTTTAACAGTTTCAAGCCTCTAACAGAAACTGGTCTAGTGTCTAAACTGAGAGCCCTTAGGAGGCTTGTTACGCCTCTTTAAAAAGGTAATTTTTTGGCACCCAAAACGTTATCTAAACCTCGGGCGCATCTCGTTCACATTTCTGTGAAAACGAAAGAAGCCAAATGCTGATAATTAGCAGCCGTTTTAACAGTTTCAAGCCTCTAACAGAAACTGGTCTAGGGTCTAAACTCAGAGCCCTTGGGAGGCTTGTTATGCCTCCTTAAAAAGGTAATTACTTTCACATTTCTGTGAAAACGAAAAAAGCCTAATGCTGGTAACTAACAACCGGTTTAACAGTTTCAAGCCTCTAACAGAAACTGCTCTAGTGTCTATACTGTGAGCCCTTGGGAGGCTTGTTATGCCTCCCTAAAAAGGTAATTATTTGGCGCCCACAATGTCCTATAAACCTCGCGCAAATCTCGTTCACATTTCTGTGAAAACGAGAAAAGCCAAATGCTGATAATTAACAGCCATTTTAACTGTTTTAAGCCACTAACAGAAACTGCTCTAGTGTCTAAACTTTGAGCCCTTGCGATGATTGCTATGCCTCTTTACAAATGCAATTTTTTGGCGCCCAAAATGTCCTATAAACCTCGGGCACATCTCGTTCACATTTCTGTGAAAACGAGAAAAGCCAAATGCTGGTAATTAACAGCCGTTTTAACGGTTTTAAGCCTCTAACAGAAACTGCTGCAGTGTCTAAACTGAGAGCCCATGGGAGGCTTATTATGCCTCCTTAAAAAGGTAATTACTTGGCGCCCACAATGTCCTATAAACCTCGAGCACATCTCGTTCACATTTCTGTGAAAACGATAAAAGCCAAATGCTGATAATTAACAGCCGTTTTAACGGTCTTAAGCCACTAACAGAAACTGCTCTAGTGTCTAAACTGTGAGCACATCTCTTTCACATTTCTGTGAAAACGAGAAAAGCCAAATGCTGATAATTAGCAGCCGTTTTAACAGTTTCAAGCCTCTAACAGAAACTGCTCTAGTGTCTAAACTGTGAGCCATTGGGAGGCTTGTTATGCCTACCTAAATAGGTAATTATTTGGCGCCCACAATGTCCTATAAACCACGAGCACATCTCGTTCACATTTCTGTGAAAACGAGAAAAGCCAAATGCTGATAATTAACAGCCGTTTTAACGGTTTGAAGCCTCTAACAGAAACTGCTCTAGTGTTTAAACTGAGAGCCCTTGGGAGGCTTGTTATGCCTCCTTAAAAAGGTAATTATTTGGCACCAAAATGTATTCTAAACTTCGGGCACATCTCGCTCATATTTCTGTGAGAACCAGAAAGCCCAAATGCTGATAATTAACAGCCGTTTTAACAGTTTCAAGCCTCTACAAGAAACTGCTCTAGTATCTATACTGTGAGTCCTTGGGAGGTTTGTTATGCCTCCTTAAAAAGGTAATTATTTGGTGCCCAAAATGAAATCTAAACCTCGGGCACACTCCTTTCACTTTTCTATGAAAACAAAAAAAGCCTAATGCTGGTAACTAACAGCCGTTTTAACAGTTTCAAGGTTCTAACAGAAACTGCTCTAGTGTCTAAACTGTGAGCCCTTGGGAGGTTTGTTAAACCTCCTTAAAAAGGTAATTATTTGGCGCCCACAATGTCCTATAAACCTCGAGCACATCTCGTTCACATTTCTGTGAAAACGATAAAAGCCAAATGCTGATAATTAACAGCCGTTTTAACAGTTTCAAGCCTCTACAAGAAACTGCTCTAGTGTCTATACTGTGAGCCCCTATGAGGCTTGTTATGCCTCCTTAAAAAGGTAATTATTTGATGCCCAAAATGAAATCTAAACCTCGGGCACACTTCTTTCACTTTTCTGTGAAAACAACAAAAGCCTAATGCTGGTAACTAACAGCCGTTTTAACAGTTTCAAGGTTCTAACAGAAACTGCTCTAGTGTCTAAACTGTGAGCCCTTGGGAGGTTTGTTAAACCTTCTTAAAAATGTAATTATTTGGTGCCTAAAATGTCCTATAAACCTCGGGCATATCTTGTTCATATTTCTGTGAGAACCAGAAAGCCCAAATGCTGATAATTAGCAGCCGTTTTAACAGAGTCAAGCCTCTAACAGAATCTGGTCTAGTGTCTATACTATGAGCCCTTGGGAAGCTTGTTATGCCTACTTAAAAATGTAGTTATTTGCCGCCCAAAATGTCCTATAAGCCTCGGGCACATCTCGTTCACATTTCTGTAAAAACGAGAACAGCTAAATGCTGATAACTAACAGCCGTTTCAACAGTTTTAAGCCCTTAACAGAAACTGTTATAGTATGTAAACTGTGAGCCCTTGGGAGGCTTGTTATGCCTCCTTACAAAGGTAATTACTTGGCGCCCAAAATGTCCTGTAAACCTCGTGCACACAACATTCACATTTCTGTGAAAACGATAAAAGCCAAATGCTGATAATTAACACCCGTTTTAACGGTTTAAAGCCTCTAACAGAAACTGCTCTAGTGTTTAAACTGAGATCCCTTATGAGGCTTGTTATGCCTCCTTAAAAAGGTAATTATTTGGCGCCAAAACGTATTCTAAACTTCGGGCACATCTCTTTCATATTTCTGTGAAAACGACAAAAGCCAAATGCTGATAATTAACACCCTTTTTAACGGTTTGAAGCCTCTAACAGAAACTGCTCTAGTGTTTAAACTGAGATCCCTTATGAGGCTTGTTATGCCTCCTTAAAAAGGTAATTATTTGGCGCCAAAATGAATTCTAAACTTCTTGCACATCTCTTTCATATTTCTGTGAAAACGACAAAAGCCAAATGCTGATAATTAACACCCGTTTTAACGGTTTGAAGCCTCTAACAGAAACTGCTCTAGTGTTTAAACTGAGACCCTTATGAGGCTTGTTATGCCTCCTTAAAAAGGTAATTATTTGGCGCCAAAATGTATTCTAAACTTCGGGCACATCTCGTTCACATTTCTGTGAAATCGAGAAAAGCCAAATGCTGATAATTAGTAGCCGTTTTAACAGTTTCAAGCCTCTAACAGAAACGGGTCTAGTGTCTAAACTGAGAGCCCACGGGAGGCTTTTTATGCCTCCTTAAAAGGGTAATTATTTTGCGCCCAAAATGTAATCTAAACCTCGTTCACACCTCTTTCACATTTCTGTGAACACGGAAAAAGCCTAACGCTGGTACCTAGCAGCCGTTTTAACAGTTTCAAGCCTCTAACAGACACTGCTTAGTGTCTAGACTGTGAGCCCTTGGTAGGTTTTTTACGCCGTCTTAAAAATGTAATTATTTGGTGCCCAAAATGTCCTATAAACCTCGGGCACATCTCTTCACATTTCTGTGAAAACGAGGAAAGCCTAATGATGATAATTAACAGCCGTTTTAGCAGTTTCAAGCCTCTAACAGAAACTGCTCTAGTGTCTAAACTGTGAGCCCCTGGGAGGCTTGTTATGCCTCCTTAAAAAGGTAATCATTTGGCGCCCAATATGTAATCTAAACCTCAAACACATCTCTTTCACATTTCTGTGAAAACGAAAAAAGCCAAATGCTGATAACTAGCAGCCGTTTTAACAGTTTCAAGCCTCTAACAAAAACTGCTCTAGTGTCTATACTGTGAGCCCCTGGGAGGCTTGTTATGAGTCCTTAAAAAGGTAATTATTTGGCGCCCACAACGTCCTATAAACCTCGGACACATCTCGCTCATATTTCTGTGAGAACTAGAAAGCCCAAATGCTGATAATTAACAGCCGTTTTAACAGTTTCAAGCCTCTAACAGAATCTGGTCTAGTGTCTATACTGTGGGCCCTTGGGAGGCTTTTTATGCCTCCTTCAAAAGGTAATTATTTGGCGCCCATAATGTTCTATAAACCTCGAGCACACCTCGTTCATATTTCTGTGAAAACGAGAAAAGCCAAATGCTGATAATTAGCAGCCGTTTTAACAGTTTCAAGCCTCTAACAGAAACTGCTCTAGTGTCTAAACTGTGAGGCTTGTTATTTCTCCTTAAAAAGGTAATCATTTGGCGCCCAATATGTAATCTAAAGCTCGAGCACATCTCTTTCACATTTCTGTGAAAACGAGAAAAGCCAAAAGCTGATAATCAGCAGCCGTTTTAACAGTTTGAAGCCTCTAACAGAAACTGCTCTAGCGTCTAAACTGCGAGTCCTTGGGAGGCTTGTTATGCCTCCTTACAAACGTAATTGTTTGGCGCCCACAATGTTCTGTAAATCTCGAGCACATCTCGTTCACATTACTGTGAAAACAAGCGAACTCAAATGCTGATAAATAACAGCCGCTTTAACAGTTTCAAGCCTCTAACAAAAACTACTCTAGTGTCTATACTGTGAGCCCATGATAGGCATGTTATGCCTCCCTAAAAACGTAATTATTTGGCGCCCACAATGTTCTATAAATCTGGAGCACATCTCGTTCCCATTTCTGTGAAAACGAGAAAAGCCAAATGCTGATAATTACCAGCCATTTTAACGGTTTTAAGACACTAACAGAAACTGCGGTAGTGTCTAAACCGAGAGCCCTTGGGAGGCTTGTTATGCCTCCTTAAAAAGGTAATTATTTGGCGAACACAATGTTCTATAAACCTCGAGCACATCTCGTTCATATTTCTGTGAAAACGAGAAAAACCAAATGCTGATAATTAGCAGCCGTTTTAACAGTTTCAAGCCTCTAACAGAAACTGCTCTAGTGTCTAAACTGTGAGAACCTGGGAGGCTTGTTATGCCTCCTTAAAAATGTAATTGTTTGGCGCCCACAATGTTCTGTAAATCTCGAGCACATCTCGTTCACATTACTGTGAAAACAAGCGAACTCAAATGCTGATAAATAACAGCCGCTTTAACAGTTTCAAGCCTCTAACAAAAACTACTCTAGTGTCTATACTGTGAGCCCATGATAGGCATGTTATGCCTCCTTAAAAAGGTAATTATTTGGTGCCCAAAACGTAATCCAAACCACGGGCACATCCCTTTCACATTTCTGTGAAAACGAAAAATGGCTAACGCTGGTAACTAACAGCCGTTTTAACAGTTTCAAGCTTCTAACAGAAGCTGCTCTAGTGTCTAGACTGTGAGCCCTTGGGAGGTTTGTTACGCCTTATTAAAGATGTAATTATTTGGTGCCTAAAATGTCCTTTAAACCTCGGGCATATCTTGTTCCCATTTCTGTGAGAACCAGAAAGCCCAAATACTGATAATTAACAGCCGTTTTAACAGTTTCAAGCCTCTAACAGAAACTGCTCTAGTGTCTAAACTGTGAGCCCTTGGGAGGTTTGTTACGCCTTCTAAAAAATGTAATTATTTGGTGCATAAAATGTCCTATAAACCTCGGGCATATCTTGTTCATATTTCTGTGAGAACCAGAAAGCCCGAATGCTGATAATTAGCAGTCGTTTTAACAGAGTAAAGCCTCCAACAAAATCTGCTCTAATGTCTATACTGTGAGCCCCTTGGGGCTTGTTATACCTCCATAAAAAGGTAATCATTTGCCGCCCAATATGTAATCTAAACCTCGAGCACATCTCTTTCACATTTGTGTGAAAACGAAAAAACCCAAATGCTGATAATTACCAGCCGTTTTAACAGTTTCATGCTTCTAACAGAAGCTGCTCTAGTGTCTAGACTGTGAGCCCTTGGGAGGTTTGTTACGCCTTCTTAAAGATGTAATTATTTGGTGTCTAAAATGCCCTATAAACCTCGGTCATATCTTGTTCACATTTCTGTGAGAACCAGAAAGCCCAAATGCTGATAATTAACAGCCGTTTTAACAGTTTCAAGCCTCTAACAGAAACTGCTTTAGTGTCTAAATTGTGAGCCCTTGGGAGGATTGTTGTGAATCCTTACAAAAACAATTATTTGGCGACCAAAATGTTCTATAAACCAGGGGAACATCTCGTTCACATTTCTGTAAAAACGAGAAAAGCCAAATGCTGATAATTAACAGCCGTTTTAACAGTTTCGAGTCTTTAACAGAAACTGCTCTAGTGTCTAAACTGTGAGCCCTTGGGAGGCTTGTTACGCCTTCTTAAAGATATAATTATTTGGTGTCTAAAATGTCCTATAAACCTCGGTCATATCTTGTTCACATTTCTGTGAGAACCAGAAAGCCCGAATGCTGATAATTAGCAGTCGTTTTAAGAGAGTAAAGCCTCCAACAAAATCTGCTCTAATGTCTATACTGTGAGCCCCTGGGAGGCTTGTTATGCCTCCTTAAAAAGGTAATCATTTGGCGCCCAATATGTAATCTAAACCTCAAACACATCTCTTTCACATTTCTGTGAAAACGAAAAAAGCCAAATGCTGATAATTAACAGCCGTTTTAACAGTTTCAAGCCTCTAACAGAATCTGGTCTAGTGTCTATACTGTGAGCCCTTGGGAGGCTTTTTATGCCTCCTTCAAAAGGTAATTATTTGGCGCCCATAATGTTCTATAAACCTCGAGCACACCTCGTTCATATTTCTGTGAAAACGAGAAAAGCCAAATGCTGATAATTAGCAGCCGTTTTAACAGTTTCAAGCCTCTAACAGAAACTGCTCTAGTGTCTAACCTGTGAGGCTTGTTATTTCTCCTTAAAAAGGTAATCATTTGGCGCCCAATATGTAATCTAAAGCTCGAGCACATCTCTTTCACATTTCTGTGAAAACGAAAAAAGCCAAATGCTGATAATTAGCAGCCGTTTTAACAGTTTCAAGCCTCTAACATAAACTGCTCTAGTGACTATACTCTGAGCCCTTGGGAGGCTTGTTATGCCTCCTGGAAAAGTAAATTTTTTACGCCTATAATGTCCTATAAACTTCGGGCACATCTCGTTCGGATTTCTGTGAGAACCAGAAAGCCCAAATACTGATAATTAACAGCCGTTTTAACAGTTTCAAGACTCTAACAGAAACTGCTCTAGAGTCTATACTGTGGGCCCTTGGGAGGCTTGTTATACCTCCTTAGAAAGGTAATCATTTGGCGTCCAATATGTAATCTAAACCTCGAGCACATCTCTTTCACATTTCTGTGAAAACGAAAAAAGCCAAATGCTGATAACTAACAGCCATTTTAACAGTTTCAAGCCTCTAGCATAAACTGCTCTAGTGTCTATACTGTGAGCCCTTGGGAGGCTTGTTATACCTCCTTAAAAAGGTAATTATTTTGCGCCCACTATGTCCTATAAACCTAGAGCACATCTCATTCACATTTCTGTGAAAACGAGAAAACTCAAATGCTGATAAATGACAGCCTTTTTAACAGTTTCAAGCCTCAAACAGAAAATGCTCTAGAGTCTAAACTGTGAGCACTTGGGAGGACTGTTGTGAATCCTTACAAAGGTAATTGTTTGGCGCCCAAAATGTCCTATAAACATCGGGCACATCTCGTTCACATTTCTATAAAAACGAGAAAAGCCAAATGCTGATAATTAACAGCCGTTTTAACAGTTTCAATCCTTGAACAGAAACTGCTCTAGTGTCTAAACTGTGAGCCCTAGGGAGGCTCGTTATGCCTCCTTAAAAAGGTAATTGTTTGCCGCCCAAAATGTCCTATAAACATCGGGGACATCTCGTTCACATTTCTGTGAAAACGAGAAAAGCCAAATGCTGATAACTAGTAGCTGTTTTAACAGTTTCAAGCCTCTAACAGAGACTGGTCTAGTGTCTAAACTGAGAGCCCATGGGAGGCTTGTTATGCCTCCTTAAAAAGGTAATTATATGGCGCCCAAAATGTAATCTAAACCTGGGGCACAACTCTTTCACCTTTCTATGAAAACGAAAAAAGCCTAACGCTGGTAATAACGGCCGTTTTAACAGTTTCAAGCCTCTAACAGAAACTGCTCTAGAGTCTAGACTGTGAGCCCTTGGGAGGTTTGTTATGCCTTTTTAAAAATGCCATTATTTCGTGCCTTAAATGTCACCTCGGGCATATCTTGTTCAGATTTCTGTGAGGACCAGAAAGACCCAATTGCTGATAATTAACAGCCGTTTTAACAGTTTCAAGACTCTAACAGAAACTGCTCTAGAGTCTAAACTGTGACCCCTTGGGAGGCTTGTTGTGAATCCTTACAAAGGCAATTATTTGGCGTCCAAAATGTTCTATAAACCACGTTCATATCTCGTTCACATTTCTGTAAAAACGAGAAAAGCCAAATGCTGAGAATTAACAGCCGTTTTAACAGTTTCGAGCCTTTAACAGAAACTGCTCTAGTGTCTAAACTGTGAGCCCCTGAGAGGCTTGTGATGCCTCCTAAAAAGGTTACCACTTGGCGCCCAATATGTAATCTAAACCTCGAGCACATCTCTTTCACATTTCTGTAAAAACGAAAAAAGCCAAATGCTGATAACTAACAGCCATTTTAACAGTTTCAAGCCTCTAACAAAAACTGCTCTAGTGTCTATACTGTGAGCCTTTGGGAGGTTTGTTACGGTTTCTTAAAAAGGTAATTATTTGGTGCCCAAAATGTCGTATAAACCTCGGGCATATCTTGTTCATATTTCTGTGAGGACCAGAAAGCCCAAACGATGATAATTAGCAGCCGTTTTAACAGAGCCAAGCTTCTAACAGAATCTGCTCTAGTGTCTATACTGTGAGCCCTTGTGAGGCTTGTTATGCCTCCTTAAAAAGGTAATTATTTGGCGCCCAAAATGTAATCCAAACCCGGCACATCTCTTTCACATTTCTGTGAAAACGAAAAAAGCCAAATGCTGATAATTAACAGCCATTTTAACGGTTTTAAGCCTCTAACCGAAACTGCTCTAGTGTCTAAACTGAGAGCCCTTGGGAGCCTTGTTACGCCCCCTTAAAAAGGCAATTATTTCGCGCCCAATATGTAATCCAAACCCCGGGCACATCTCTTTCACACTTCTGTGAAAACGAAAAAAGGCTAATGCTGATAACTAACAGCCGTTTTAACAGTTTCAAGCCTCTAACAGAAACCGCTCTAGTGTTTAAACTGTGTGCCCTTGGGAGGCTTGTTATGCCTCCTGGAAAAGTAAATTTTTGACGCCTAAAATGTCGTATAAACCTCGGGCACATCTCGTTCGGATTTCTGCGAGATCCAGAAAGCCCACATACTGATAATTAACAGCCGTTTTAACAGTTTCAAGACTCTAACAGAAACTGCTCTAAAGTCTAAACTGTGAACCCTCGGGAGGCTTGTTGTGAATCCATACAAAGGCAATTATTTGGCGCCCAAAATGTCCCATAAACCTCGGGCACATCTCTTTCAGATTTCTGTGAAAACGAGAAAGCCCAAATGCTGATAATTATCAGCCGTTTTAACAGTTTCAAGCCTCTAACCGAAACTGGTCTAGTGTCTAAACTGAGAGCCCATGGGAGGCCTGTTATGCCTCCTTAAAAAGGTAATTATTGGGCGCCCAAAATGTCCTATAAACCTCGGACACATCTCGTTCACATTTCTGTGAAAACGAGAAAAGCCAAATGCTGATAATTAACTGCCGTTTTAACGGTTTTAAGCCTCTAACAGAAACTACTCTACTGTCTAACCTGAGAGCCCTTGGGAGGCTTGTTATGCCTCCTTAAAAAGGTAATTATTTGGCGCCCAAAATGTAATTTAAACCTCGGGCACATCTCTTTCACATTTCTGTGAAAACGAGAAAAGCCTAATGTTGATAACTAACAGCCGTTTTAAAAGTTTCAAGCCTCTAACAGAAACTGCCCTAGTGTCTAAACTGTGAGCCATTGCGAGGTTTGTTACGCCTTCTTAAAAAGGTAATTATCTGGTGCCTAAAATGTTCTATAAACCTCGGGCATATCTTGTTCAGATTACTATGAGAACCAGAAAGCCGTTTTAACAGTTTCAAGACTCTAACAGAAACTGCTCTAAAGTCTAAACTGTGAACCCTCGGGAGGCTTGTTGTGAATCCATACAAAGGCAATTATTTGGCGCCCAAAATGTCCCATAAACCTCGGGCACATCTCTTTCAGATTTCTGTGAAAACGAGAAAGCCCAAATGCTGATAATTATCAGCCGTTTTAACAGTTTCAAGCCTCTAACCGAAACTGGTCTAGTGTCTAAACTGAGAGCCCATGGGAGGCCTGTTATGCCTCCTTAAAAAGGTAATTATTGGGCGCCCAAAATGTCCTATAAACCTCGGACACATCTCGTTCACATTTCTGTGAAAACGAGAAAAGCCAAATGCTGATAATTAACTGCCGTTTTAACGGTTTTAAGCCTCTACCAGAAGCTTCTCTAGTGTCTAAACTGTGAGCCCCTGGGAGGCTTGTTATGCCTCCTTAAAAAGGTAGTTATTTGGCGCCCAAAATGTAATCTAAACCTCGGGCACACCTCTTTCACATTTCTGTGAAAACGAAAAAGCCTAATGCTGGTAACTAACAGCCGTTTTAACAGTTTCAAGCCTCTAACAGAAACTGCTCTAGTGTCTAAACTGTGAGCCCTTGGGAGGTTTGTTACGGTTTCTTAAAAAGGTAATTATTTGGTGCCTAAAATGTCCTATAAAACTCGTTCATATCTTGTTCATATTTCTGTGAGGACCAGAAAGCCCAAATACTGATAATTAGCAGCCGTTTTAACAGAGTCAAGCCTCTGACAGAATCTGCTCTAGTGTCTATACTGTGAGCCCTTGGGAGTCTTGTTATGCCTCCTTTAAAAGGTAATTATTTGGCGCCCACAACCCTATAAACCTCGAGCAGATCTCGTTCATATTTCTGTGAAAACGAGAAAAGCCACATGCTGATAATTAGCAGCCGTTTTAACAGTTTCAAGCCTCTAACAGAAACTGCTCTAGTGTCTACGCTGTGAGCCCTTGGGAGGCTTTTTATGCCTAATTACAAAGGTAGTTATTTGGCGCGCAAAATGTCCTATAAACCTCGGACACATCTCGTTCACATTTCTGCGAAAACGAAAAAAGCCTAATGCTGATAACTATCAGCCGTTTTAACAGCTTCAAGCCTCTAACAGAAACTGCCCTAATGTCTAAACTGTGAGCCATTGCGAGGTTTGTTACGACTTCTTGAAAAGGTAATTATTTAATGCCTAAAATGTCCTATAAACCTCGGGCATATCTTGTTCAGACTTCTGTGAGAACCAGAAAGCCCAAATGCTGATAATTAACAGCCGTTTTAACAATCTCAAGCCTCTAACAGAAACTTCTCTAGTGTCTATACTGTGAGCAATTGGGAGGCTTGTTATGCCTCCTGGAAAAGTAATTTTTTGACGCCTAAAATGTCCTATAAACCTCGGGCATATCTCGTTCGGATTTCTGCGAGAACCAGAAAGCCCAAATACTGATAATTAACAGCCGTTTTAACAGTTTCAAGACTCTAACAGAAACTGCTCCAGAGTCTAAGCTGTGAGCCCTTGGGAGGCTTGTTGTGAATCCTTACAAAGGCAATTATTTGGCGCCCAAAATGTTCTATAAACCACGGGCACATCTCGTTCACATTTCTGTAAAAACGAGAAAAGCCAAATGCTGAGAATTAACAGCCGTTTTAACAGTTTCAAGCCTTTAACAGAAACTGCTCTAGTGTCTAAACTGTGAGCCCTTGGGAGGCTTATTATGCCTCCTTAAAAAGGTAATTATTTGGCGCCCAAAATGTCCCATAAACCTCGGGCACATCTCTTTCACATTTCTGTGAAAACGAGAAAAGCCAAATGCTGATAATTAGTAGCCGTATTAACAGTTTCAAGCCTCTAACAGAAACTGGTCTAGTGTCTAAACTGAGAGCCCATGGGAGGCTTCTTATGCATCCTTAAAAATGTAATCATTTGACGCCCAATATGTAATCTAAACCTCCATCACATCTCTTTCACATTTCTGTGAAAACGAGAAAAGCCAAATGCTGATAACTATCAGATATTTTAACAGTTTCAAGCCTCTAACAGAAACTACTCTAGTGTCTATACTGTGAGCCCTTGGGAGGCATGTTATGCCTGCTTAAAAAGGTAATTATTTGGCGCCCTCAATGTCCTATAATCCTCGAGCGCATCTCGTTCACATTTCTGCGAAAACGAGAAAAGCCAAATTCTGATAATTAACTGCCGTTTTAACGGTTTTAAGCCTCTAACAGAAACTGCTCTACTGTCTAAACTGAGAGCCCTTGGGAGGCTTGTTATGCCTCCCTAAAAAGGTAATTATTTGGCGCCCAAAATGCAATCTAAACCTCGGGCACATCTCTTTCGCATTTCTGTGAAAACGAAAAAAGCCTTATGCTGATAACTATCAGCCGTTTTAACAGCTTCAAGCCTCTAACAGAAACTGCCCTAGTGTCTAAACTGTGAGCCATTGCGAGGTTTGTTACGCCTTCTTAAAAAGGTAATTATTTGGTGCCTAAAATGTCCTATAAACCTCGGGCATATCTTGTTCAGATTTCTGTGAGAACCAGATAGCCCAAATGCTGATAATTAACAGCCGTTTTAACAGTTTCAAGCCTCTAACAGAAACTGGTCTAGTGTCTAAACTGAGAGCCCATGGGAGGCTTGTTATGCATCCTTAAAAATGTAATCATTTGACGCCCAATATGTAATCTAAACCTCCAGCACATCTCTTTCACATTTCTGTGAAAACGAAAAAAGCCAAATGCTGATAACTATCAGATATTTTAACAGTTTCAAGCCTCTAACAAAAACTACTCTAGTGTCTATACTGTGAGCCCTTGGGAGGCATGTTATGCCTCCTTAAAAAGGTAATTATTTGGCGCCCTCAATGCCCTATAAACCTCGAGCGCATCTCGTTCATATTTCTGTGAAAACGAGAAAAGCCAAATGCTGATAATTAACAGCCATTTTAACGGTTTTAAGCCACTAACAGAAACTGCTTTAGAGTCTAAACTGTGAGCCCTTGGGAGAGTTGTTATGCCTCCTTACAAAGGCAATTATTTTGCGCCCAAAATGTCCTATAAACCTCGGACACATCTAGTTCACATTTATGTGAAAACGAGAAAAGCCAAATGCTGATAATTAACAGCCGTTTTAACGGTTTTAAGCCTCTAACAGTAGCTGCTCTACTGTCTAAACTGAGAGCCCTTGGGAGGCTTGTTATGCCTCCTTAAAAAGGTAATTATTTGGCGCCCAAAATGTCCTATAAACCTCGGGCACATCTCGTTCGGATTTCTGCGAGAACCAGAAAGCCCAAATACTGATAATTAACAGCCGTTTTAACAGTTTCAAGACTCTAACAGAAACTGCTCCAGAGTCTAAGCTGTGAGCCCTTGGGAGGCTTGTTGTGAATCCTTACAAAGACAATTATTTGGCGCCCAAAATGTTTTATAAACCACGGGCACATCTCGTTCGCATTTCTGTGAAAACGAGAAAAGCCAAATGCTGATAATTAACAGCCGTTTTAACAGTTTCAATCCTCTAATAGAAACCGCTCTAGCGTCTAAACTGTGAGCCCTAGGGAGGCTTGTAATTCCTCCTGGAAAAGTAAATTTTTGACGCCTAAAAACATCGGGCACATCTCGTTCGGATTTCTGTGAGAACCAGAAAGCCCAAGTACTCATAATTAACAGCCGTTGTAACAGCTTCAAGCCTCTAACAGAAACTGCTCTAGAGTCTAAACTGTGAGCCCTTGGGAGGCTTGTTATGCCTACTTACAAAGGTGATTATACGGCGCCCAAAATGTCCTATAAACCTCTTGCACATCTCTTTCACATTTCTGTAAAAACGAGAAAAGCCAAATGCTGATAATTAACAGCCGTCTTAACAGTTTCAAGCCTCTAACAGAAGCTGCTCTACTGTCTAAACTGAGAGCCCTTGGGAGGCTTGTTATGCCTCCTTAAAAAGGTAATTATTTGGCGCCTAAAATGTCCTATAAACATCTCGTTCACATTTCTGTGAAAACGAGAAAAGCCAAATGCTGATAATTAACAGCCGTTTTAACAGTTTCAAGCCTCTAATAGAAACCGCTCTAGTGTCTAAACTGTGAGCCCTAGGGAGGCTTGTAATTCCTCCTGGAAAAGTAAATTTTTGACGCCTAAAAACATCGGGCACATCTCGTTCGGATTTCTGTGAGAACCAGAAAGCCCAAGTACTCATAATTAACAGCCGTTGTAACACCTTCAAGCCTCTAACAGAAACTGCTCTAGAGTCTAAACTGTGAGCCCTTGGGAGGCTTGTTATGCCTACTTACAAAGGTGATTATACGGCGCCCAAAATGTCCTATAAACCTCTTGCACATCTTTTTCACATTTCTGTGAAAACGGGAAAAGCCAAATGCTGATAATTAACAGCCGTTTTAACAGTTTCAAGCTTCTAACAGAAACTGCTCTAGTGCCTAAACTGTGAGCCCTTGAAAGGAATGTTATGCCTCCTTAAAAGGTAATTATTTGGCGCCCATAATATCCTATAAACCTCGGGCACATCTCGTTCACATTTCTGTAAAAACCAGAAAAGCCAATTGCTGATAATTAACAGCCGTTTTAACAGTTTCAAGCCTTTAACAGAAATTGTTCTAGGCTTGATATGCCTCCTTAAAATGGTAATTATTTGGCGCCTAAAATGTCCTATAAACCTCGGACACATCTCTTTCATATTTCTGTGAAAACGACAAAAGCCAAATGCTGATAATTAACAGCCATTTTAACAGTTTCAAGCCTCTAACAGAAACCGCTCTAGTGTCTAAACTGTGAGGTCTAGGGAGGCTTGTGACGCCTCCTGGAAAAGTAAATTTTTGACGCCTAAAATGTCCTATAAACCTCGGGCACATCTCGTTTGGATTTCGGTGAAAACCAGAAAGCCCAAATACTCATAATAAACAGCCGTTTTAACAGTTTCAAGCCTCTAACAGAAACTGCTCTACAGTCTAAACTGTGAGCCCTTGGGATGCTTGTTGTGCCTCCTTACCAAGGTGATTATACGGCGCCCTAAATGTCATATAAACTTTAGGCACATCTCGTTCACATTTCTGTGAAAACGAGAAAAGCCAAATACTGATAATTAACAGCCGTTTTAACAGTTTCAAGCCTCTAACAGAAACTGCTCTAGAGTCTAAACTGTGAGCCCTTGGGAGGCTTGTTGCGCCTCCTTACAAAGGTAATTATTTGGCGCCCAAAATGTCCTATAAACCTTGCGCATATCTCGTTCTCATTTCTTTAAAAACGAGAAAAGCCAAATGCTGATAATTAACAGCCGTTTTAATAGTTTCAAACCTCTAGCAGAAACTGCTCTAGTGTTTAAACTGTGAGCCCTTGCGAGGTTTGTTATGCCTTGTTACAAAGGTAATTATTTGGTGCCTAAAATGTCTTATAAACCTCGGGCATGTCTTGTTCAGATTTCTGTGATAACCAGAAAGCCCAACTGCTGATAATTAACAGCCGTTTTAACAGTTTCAAGCCTCTAATAGAATCCGCTCTAGTGTGTAAACTGTGAGCCCTAGGGAGGCTTGTTATACCTCCTTAAAAATGTAATTATTTGGCGCCCACAATGTCCTATAAACCTCGAACACATCTCGTTCACATTTCTGTGAAAACGAAAAAAGCCAAATGCTGATAATTTACAGCCATTTCAACAGTTTCAAGCCTCTAACAGAAACCGCTCTAGTATCTAAACCGTGAGCCCTATGGAGGTTGTTATGCCTCCTGGAAAAGTAAATTTTTGACGCCTAAAATGGCCTATAAAACACGGGCAAATCTCGTTCACATTTCTGTAAAAACGAGAAAAGCCAAATGCTGATAATTAACAGCCGTTTTAACAGTTTCAAGCCTCTAACAGAAACCGCTCTAGAGTCTAAACTGTGAGCCCTTGGGAGGCTTGTTATGCCTCCTTAAAAAGGTAATTATTTGGCGCCCACAATGTCCTATAAACCTCGAGCACACCTCTTTCACATTTCTGTGAAAACGAAAAAAGCTTAATGCTGGTAACTAACAGCCGTTTTAACAGTTTCATGAATCTAACAGAAACTGCTCTAGTGTCTAAACTGTGAGACCTTGGGAGGTTTGTTACACCTTCTTAAAAATGTAATTATTTGCTGCCTAAAATGTCCTATAAACCTCGGGCATATCTTGTTCATATTTCTGTGAGAACCAAAAAGCTCAAATGCTGATAATTAGCAGCCGTTTTAACAGAGTCAAGCCTCTAACAAAATCTGCTCTAGTGTCTGTACTGTGAGCCCTTGGGAGGCTTGTTATTCCACCTTAAAAATGTAATTATTTGGCTCGAGAACATCTCGTTCATATTTCTGTGAAAACGAGAAAACTCAAATGCTGATAAATGACAGCCGTTTTAACAGTTTCAAGCCTCTACCAGAAACTGTTCTAGTGTCTAAACTTTGAGCCCCTGGGAGGGTTGTTATGACTCCTTAAATAGGTAATCATTTGGCGCCCAATATGTTTCTAAACCTCCAGCACATCTCTTTCACATTTCTGTGAAAACGAAAAAAGACAAAAGCTGATAACTAACAGATATTTTAACAGTTTCAAGCCTCTAACAAAAACTGCTCTAGTGTCTATACTGTGAGCTCTTGGGAGGCATGTTATGCTTCCTTAAAAAGGTAATTATTTGGGGCCCACAATGTCCTATAAACCTCAAGCACATCTCGTTCATATTTCTGTGAAAACGAGAAAAGCCAAATGCTGATAATTAACAGCCGTTTTAACGGTTTTAAGCCTCTAACAGAGACTGCTCTAGTTTCTAAACTGTGAGTCCTAGGGAGGCTTGTAATGCCTCCTGGAAAAGTTAATTTTTGACGCCTAAAATGTCCTATAAACCTCGGGCGCATTTCGTTTGGATTTCCGTGAGGACCAGAAAGCCCAAATACTCATAATTAACAGCGGTTTTAACAGTTTCAGGCCTCCAACAGAAACTGCTCTACTGTCTAAATTCAGAGCCCTTGGGAGGCTTGTTATGCCCCCTTAAAAAGGTAATTACTTGGCGCCCAAAATGTCCTATAAACCACGAGCACATCTCGTTAACATTTCTGTGAATACGAGCAAAGCCAAATGCTGATAATTAACAGAGGTTTTAACAGTTTCAAGCCTCTAACAGAGACTGCTCTAGTGTCTAAACTGTGAGTCCTTGGGATGCTTGTTATGCCTCCTTAAAAAGGTAATTACTTGGCGCCCAAAATGTCCTATAAACCTCGAGCACATCTCGTTAACATTTCTGTGAATACGAGCAAAGCCAAATGCTGATAATTAACAGCCGTTTTAACAGTTTCAAGCCTCTAACCGAAACTGGTCTAGTGTCTAAAGTGAGAGCCCATGGGAGGCCTGTTATGCCTCCTTAAAAAGGTAATTATTTGGCGCCCAAAATGTCCTATAAACCTCGGACACATCTCGTTCACATTTCTGTGAAAACGAGAAAAGCCAAATGCTGATAATTAACAGCCGTTTTAACTGATTCAAGCTTCTAACAGAAACCGCTCTAGTGTCTAAACTGTGAGCCCTTGGGACGCTTGTTATGTCTCCAGGAAAAGTAAATTTTTGACGCGCAAAATGTCCTTTAAACCTCGGGCACATCTCGTTAGGATTTCTGTTTGCACCAGAAAGCCCAAATGCTGATAATTAACAGCCGTTTTAACAGTTTCAAGCCTCTAACAGAAACTGCTCTAGTGTCTAAATTGTGAGCCCTTGCGAGGTTTGTTACGCCAGCTTAAAAATGTAATTATCTGGCGCCCACAATGTCCTATAAACCTCGAGCACACCTCTTTCACATTTCTGTGAAAACGAAAAAAGCTTAATGCTGGTAACTAACAGCCGTTTTAACAGTTTCATGAATCTAACAGAAACTGCTCTAGTGACTAAACTGTGAGCCCTTGGGAGGTTTGTTACACCTTCTTAAAAATGTAATTATTTGCTGCCTAAAATGTCCTATAAACCTCGGGCATATCTTGTTCATATTTCTGTGAAAACGAGAAAAGCCAAGTGCTGATAATTAACAGCCGTTTTAACAGTTTCAAGCCTCTAACAGAAACTGCACTAGTGCCTAAACTGTGAGCCCTTGGGAGGATTGTTATGCTTCCTTAAAAAGGTAACTATTTGGGGTACAAAATGTCCCATAAACCTCGGGCACATCTCTTTCACATTTCTGTGCAAACGAGAAAATCCAAATGCTGATAATTAACAGCCGTTTTTACAGTTTCAAGCCTCTAACAGAAACTGGTCTAGAGTCTAAGCTGTGAGCCCTTGGGAGGCTTGTTATGCCTCCTTTAAAAGTTAATTAATTGGCGCCCACAATGTCCCATAAACCTCGGGCACATCTCTTTCAGATTTCTGTGAAAACGAGAAAATCCAAATGCCGATAATTAACAGCCGTTTTAACATTTTCAAGCCTTTAACAAAAACAGCTTTAGTGTGTAAACTGTGAGCCCTTGGGAGGCTTGTTATGCCTCCTTAAAAAGGTAATTAATTGGCGCCCACAATGTCCCATAAACCTCGGGCATATCTCTTTCAGATTTCTGGGAAAACGAGAAAAGCCAAATGCTGATAATTAACAGCCGTTTTAACATTTTCAAGCCTCTAAAAGAAACTGATCTAGTGTCTATACTGTGAGCTCTTGGGAGGCTTGTTATGCCACGTTAAAAAGGTAATTAATTGGCGCCCACAAGGTCCTATAAACCTCGGGCACATCTCTTTCACGTTTCTGTGAAAATGAAAAAAGCCTAATGCTGATAACTAACTGCCGTTTTAACAGTTCCAAGCCTCTAACAGAAACTGTTCTAGTGTCTATACTGTGGGCCCTTGGGAGGCTTGTTATGCCTCCGTAAAAAGGTAATTATTTTACGCTCACAATGTCCTATAAACCTCGGGCACATCTCGTTCACATTTCTGAAAAAACGAGAAAATTCAAATGCTGATATATAACAGCCGTTTTAACAGTTTCAAGCCTCTAAACGGGAAACTGCTATAGAGTCTAGACTGTGAGCCCTGAGGAGGCTTGTTATGCCTCCGTAAAAAGGTAATTATTTTGCGTTCACAATATCCTATAAACCTCGGGCACATCTCGTTCACATTTCTGCGAAAACGAGAAAACCCAAATGCAGAAAACTAACAGCCGTTTTCACAGTTTCAAGCCTCTAACAGAAACTGTTCTAGTGTCTATACTGTGGGCCCTTGGGAGGCTTGTTATGCCTCCGTAAAAAGGTAATTATTTTGCGCTCACAATGTCCTATAAACCTCGGGCACATCTCGTTCACATTTCTGAAAAAACGAGAAAATTCAAATGCTGATATATAACAGCCGTTTTAACAGTTTCAAGCCTCTAACGGAAACTGCTCTAGAGTCTAAACTGTGAGCCCTGGGGAGGCTTATTATGCCTCCTAAAAAGGTAATTATTCGGCTCCCAAAATGTCCAATAAACCTCGGGCACATCTCTTTCACATTTCTGTGAAAAGGAGTAAAGCCAAATGCTGGTAATTAACAGCCGTTTTAACAGTTTCAAGCCTCTAACAGACACCGTTCTAGTGTCTAAACTGTGAGCTCTTGGGAGGCTTGTTATGCCACCTTAAAAATCTAACTATTTTGCGCCCAAAATGTCCTATAAAACGCGGGCACATCTCGTTCACATTTCTGTGAAAACGAGAAAACCCAAATGCAGAAAACTAACAGCCGTTTTCACAGTTTCAAGCCTCTAACAGAAACTGTTCTAGTGTCTATACTGTGGGCCCTTGGGAGGCTTGTTATGCCTTCGTAAAAAGGTAATTATTTTACGCTCACAATGTCCTATAAACCTCGGGCACATCTCGTTCACATTTCTGAAAAAAACGAGAAAATTCAAATGCTGATATATAACAGCCGTTTTAACAGTTTCAAGCCTCTAACGGAAACTGCTCTAGAGTCTAGACTGTGAGCCCTGGGGAGGCTTGTTATGCCTCCGTAAAAAGGTAATTATTTTGCGCTCACAATATCCTATAAACCTCGGGCGCATCTCGTTCACATTTCTGTGAAAACGAGAAAACCCAAATGCAGAAAACTAACAGCCGTTTTCACAGTTTCAAGCCTCTACAAGAAACTGCTCTAGTGTCTATACTGTGAGCCCCTATGAGGCTTGTTATGCCTCCTTAAAAAGGTAATTATTTGGTGCCCAAAATGAAATCTAAACCTCGGGCACACTTCTTTCACTTTTCTGTGAAAACAACAAAAGCCTAATGCTGGTAACTAACAGCCGTTTTAACAGTTTCAAGGTTCTAACAGAAACTGCTCTAGTGTCTAAACTGTGAGCCCTTGGGAGGTTTGTTAAACCTTCTTAAAAACGAAATTATTTGGTGCCTAAAATGTCCTATAAACCTCGGGCATATCTTGTTCATATTTCTGTGAGAACCAGAAAGCCCAAATGCTGATAATTAGCAGCCGTTTTAACAGAGTCAAGCCTCTAACAGAATCTGGTCTAGTGTCTATACTATGAGCCCTTGGGAAGCTTGTTATGCCTACTTAAAAATGTAGTTATTTGCCGCCCAAAATGTCCTATAAGCC